>JALMQS010000891.1:81691-331371 GCA_024734495.1 Forficula auricularia
TCTCAATGGACCAAAACTATGTGTGAAATTTGGTTTTGATATTCACACTAGTTTTTGAGCTAGCTCCTACACAAATTTGGTAACGCACAGACTAACTAACAGACATTTTGACACAACAATTATTATCTCGAAAAATATAATTTTTCGATGGTTACTTATTAGAGATTTTTTGTAGACCTAAATGCCATGGTTTCGCTCAATTTTTTTTATCGAAATAGTTTCAGCCGTTTTTTAGATATTTTGAAAAAAAGAAGGAAAAAAACCACTTTTTTCATGCACGATTACAATACTTGACCATACCCTGTATGGTAAAGTAATAGTAATTATTATGTTTATGTTTATTTGTATCAAGCAGCGGACAGTCTCATTGATTTCCTTTCATGCACATTCAGAAGCCTACCTCCCAGGCGTATCGAATTATAGTTTTTCCCTCTCTGTTACTGTCAGCAAACAAAATATTTTCAATTAATGTATGTGCGTGTTCTCGAAACAAAATCAGATGAATTCTAAATTTATTTTTATTAAATTAATCTATTTATTTATTTCAAAACCAATTAAATAAGTAAACAGCCATATTAATTTCGTTTGCTTTTCCAACGAAATTACATCTTCCATCGTATTGTTTGTTCTTTTATTATTATTTTATATTCTCGACCTCGGAATCTAAAGACCCATTAGACCAGTAGACACACGTTTCACATTAATTTACTTTTAGTACCTATAAATTAAAATTGTAGGCCAATGGAGATGATGTGATGAATATATTCTCTCTCCAGGGGATTTCCTTCTCGAAGGCTAGAAAAATCTTCATGCAGATTGGAAAGACATTTTCTCTTGTGTTTATATAGAGCCTAGCGATTTTATGTATGCGTATTTTTATTCAAATTTTTAATGTTGACGAACTCTTCTCGCTGAGTGACGAAGCAGTCAGTGGTTAAATATTGGAATTATGGTCTCTGAGAATACTAACTGATCAGAAGAATGCCTGCGAATTCCACACCCCAGGAGGTCATGGTTAATAATATCCTTCAAGGAGACCAGACTACGCGGACAATAGGGATGTTCCCAGGTGTTAATTCCTAATGGAACGAAACCAACCTCATACATTTAAATGATTGGAATATGTATGTGATAAATAAAAAATGATTTATTATGCTCATTCTCCAATGAAAAGAGAACACAACACACCTTCCTTGGCCATTTGGTGTACTACCAATCACCTGTAATGGCGTTTTTTGAGATTAATTTTATGAAGACGTGACGTCTGGGGGTTTTACTTTTCAATGGGGGGTATTATTTTTCCCCAGAGTGACAAGATCCTAATATAATATATATATATATATAGGTTTTTAACTTCAAATTCGGACCTTTCCATATCAAATTCAGGATGTTTCAAACCAAATACAGGATTTTAAAAATCAAAATCAGACTTTTTCAAATCAAATTCAGGATTTTAAAAATCAAAATCAGACTTTTTCAAATCAAATTCAGAATTTCTATAAAACCATGCATATTTTACATATTAAATTATAATCTTTTACCTGAAAACCATTCCTGAGAGTACAAAATGCCAACCTTGAAAGGTTTTAGTTAATGAGCTGAAAATTAGTAGGCAAATATCTTAGAATGCACCAAATTTTAGCTTTTTACCTGAAAACTTTTCCTGAGAAATTATTTTTTCTTAACTATAACGTTTTTCTATTTTTACAACTGTTTATTAATAAATTCTGAATGTAATTTGAAAAAGCCCGATTTTCATTTTTCAAATCCTGAATTTGGTTTGAAACCTCCTGAATTTGATTTTTAATATTCTGAATTTGATATGGAAAAGTCCGAATTAGAAGTTAAAAATCTATATATGTACTATATAATTAGGAAAGAAAAAAATATTGATTGTTATATAATTAAAAACATACAAATCTCTTATAAAAACAATCTTTAAACGTTTAATCAAATCCAAACGTTTCGGGAGAATTTCTCCCTTTATCAATGGAAAATTTGAAAATTAAAAAAAAGCTGCTTTTTGTGCCATAGAAAAAGAATCTTTTTTTTTTATTTTTCAAATTTTTCTTTGATAAAGGGAGAAATTCTCGAAACGTTTGGATTTGATTAAACGTTTAAAGATTGTTTTTATGAAAGATTTGTATTTATTTTATGTATAGGTATAATATATTTATTTGCATCAAGCAGAGGGGAATCTCATTTATTTCTCTTCATGCACATACAGAAGCCTGCCTCCCAGGCGTACCGAATCCTAGTTATTTCTATCCATGCATTTATTTTCTAACCTTTCCAGATTTTAACTCTAATTGTATCTATCAAAATGTCAAAAAAATTGACATTACAAGTTGAAAAAGAAAGTTGAAATGTTTTATGTGAAGCTTGTACATACACACACATACACGTCCTCTCAAAAGATTCTCGTACACAATAAATGAACAACGAAACAATATTAGAAATCGAAATAGTGTCTTCACTGCGATTCAAGTTTATATTTATACTTGCCAATTTATTAATAGAAACCAAAATAAATAGGGAAAATACCTCTCTAAAAAAAGAAAAATCAATAAATAAAATAAAACAAAAAAAATTTAAATACCTATGGAATATTTTATCAATCGTTTGTCCTGTGACATGATTAAGCATAAATGATAAATATTTTCTTTGACTAGCAAAATTAAAATATACCTACGTAAAAAAAGAAAAAAAAACATAATTAATCATTTTCTTCGATTTTTTCTTTGATTCAGGTAATTAAGTTATTACGTAAATTTTTAATCATCTGACTATTATTTATTTTAAAGCATATAGTTTTGAAATTATTTTAGACTGATGTTTCGTTGCAAACGTTTCATCTATCACAATATTTTAATAAAGTTTCATCAGCTTTTGTTAAGTGTGAATTTGTAAGATGAGATCATTCTAATCTATTTCATTACTTGGAATAAATTAATTATATGCATGCCTATTAATTATATGAACAACTGTCTAGTAAATATTGCAATTGAAGTGACATTCACATAGCTTCTTTGCGGATGGGAAACCCACACTGCGTGTTGTTGACTTATCACAGCCACCCCGATTTGGTCCTATTACTTGTATATTAATTAAATTAATTGAGTGAAAATCCACAAAATGGAATGACATAATATACTTATATAATTCAAAAATAATTAATAAATAAAACAAGAGAAGACATATTATTAAATTTGTTTATTTAAAAAACAAAAATTTCGTCAGGAGAATTTACAATTTTTTTGAGACTAAAAAAAATATATAAATTGATCGAGAATTTTTATATAAATTGAGGAAAAGACGTAAATTATTTCTTATAACTCGGTATACAAATTGTGATAGTATTTTTGTTAATTTTTTTATGAACTTTGTGTCGGTTCTAGGAGGAATTACATTTTAATTAAGAGTTCATTAAACTATTTTAAGTAGGCTTAAAATAAATAAAAAAATATATTTTGAGTTTTGTCTCGATATATATATTTCGGGTTATCAACCCATCTGCAGGAGATACAAGAAGTAACTGTTACTTACTAACTTACTACTGTGATATTTCTTATATCGACTGAAGATGAGATGATAACCCGAAATATATGGTATATCGAGATAAAACTCATAAACCAAATATAATTATGTTTTATTTAAGTGAAACCTACCTAGTAGTTTTTATAAACTCTTGTTATTTTTGTTGTAAGTTGTAGTTGAACGGTTTGCGCTATGAAATTAAAATTTAGTAGCAAGTTCTAGCTTATATGGTAAATCAAAATTTTGTACCAAATTTGAGGTTCGAACGACCAAACGAATCTTATTAGCTAAGAATAATCTTAACCGTGAATTCAATGTTTATATTCTTTTCATTTGATTTTGTTCAATAAAATCTATATTATCTATAAAAATTCTTCCCAAAAATGGCTCTAACAATTTCAAAGAAAATCACGGATTATGGGCTTTTTGAGTTGACAAATCGATCAGTCAAGATTTCATCTTCGGGTAACTTAAATTTGATAAGTTTTTGTATTAATTAATGTGATTAGTCACAGGTGAGTATGTGAATAAAAATGTATGATTAAATTTTTTCAATTTCCTATTATTAATTAATTGTTTTTTGTTTTTTTAATTTTAATACGTAATTTTTTCTTTTATACAAAAAAATAAAATACAAAAACAAAAAAGGGCAAGTTTGAATTTCTGCTATGCTAATAGATTCTAAAAATTCAAAATTTTCTTGACAAATATTAAATTTCGGGAGATCGACATAAATTACTTAAGTAATATTATTTTTTTTTTTTAGAAGAAAACAAAACTAAAATTTTGATTATCTGCATAGATAGGTAGGTATAGCAATAGATACTAAAATTTCAAAATTTTCCCACAAGAGTTTAATAATTTTGAAAGATTAATTGTTCAATACAAATTAATCACTCAGTTAATTTTCCTTTTATATTTTACAAAAAAAAAAAATGAAAAGCGAAATCTATCTTTATAGATATAACCCAGGACTAAGGTAATTTTGTACCATGGGAAGACGCCTTATTGTTCTTTTTATTAAGTTCTTACATATTTAGATTTATATTATTATAGATCAGAGGTCGGGGAACTTTTTTAGCAATTACCCCAAAATATTTTTGCGTAGGTTGAGAACATTCTCTGTTACCCCTACATTTTGAAAAGCAAAAAAAAAGCAAGGTAAATGTATATTATTTATTGAATTAATTGGAATTTACATGAAAACTATTTGTAAGTAAATAAAAATTGTAATCATTAACATAATTCAAACGCTTTTACGTTTTAGAAAAATGATGTTGTTTCATTTTCCCTAAAATGACTTCAAAATTAGGACTTTTTGACGTGAGCGTAATTTGAATACAGTCCTCGGCATTCAGCCGATTTCTGTTCTTCGTTTTTACGTTTAATAAAGTCGAAAATCCTTGTTCTCAAAGGTAGGTCGTTGCAAATGGTAGCAACTTTATTATGGCCCCCTCATGTGCAATTTTAAAAGCCTTTGCATCTTCTGACATCCAAAAGGACGACTTTGTTAAAAGAGAAAAATATACGTACATTCATCATGACAAAAAACGTATAACTTTTATTAATGTTTTTATATTTTTATTTAATTTTTATTGATTTCACGATTTTGAATTCCTGGAAAAGCTATCAAAGTAAAAATACTATAATTGTTTATAAAATAGAAAATTTTAAAAATGTCCTTATTACCCCCGATAGTTTCAGTGTTACCCCATTTGGGGTAATTTACCCCGGTTCCCCGACCGCTGTTATAGATGAATCATTTGACAATTATTGCAATTGGTTTTGATTAAATAAAGCTTGGCTTTAAATAAATAAAAAAAAGTAAAAAAAAAAAAAATATTCAGATTTAAATAGATTTAGCAATGCATCGATTGCGATATTATTTTTATTTTTGACGCCCCTGGAGCATGACGGCCCGGCAGGTTGGCCAGTCAACCCGCCAGTACATCGATATGATAAGTAATTCTAATACTTCCGAATTTCCGCTTAAGAATAGTGAAAAAAAAAATTGAAAATCACTAAAAATTAAATATCTTATAAACAAAACCAAAAGATGACTGCATTTCTGAATATCTCTATGAAGAAAAAATTTTAATTATTTTTTTTTTGTAAGTAAATAAATACAATTCATTTATATTAATTTTATCTTCAAACGTGTAGGGAGAAATTCTCCCTTCATCAATAGCAATTTGAAAAATAGTTGCTTTAAAAAAGGAAATAAAGCAACTATAAAGAAAGAAATATTTTGAAAATAGACAATGATACAGATTGTTTGGAAATGAAATAAATAAAATAAAATAAATAAATAAAAATAAAAATAAATAAAAATAAATAAATAAATAAAATAAAATAAATAAATGAAAACTTGAATAAAAATAAAAATATAGTATATCTAAATACTTACAGAATTTTTTTTCTAAACAGACTAACCTCGAACACAATTTTGACTTGTACAGTCACAAAATTTTAGACAAAGAACGGAATTTAGAAACAAAAAAAAAAAATATTAATTTTATCAATGATAGAAATTTTAAAACAACAAAAATTCAATTAATATATATTTTTGGAATTGATTTATAATATAGATCGAAAGATTTTAGAATAAAGTTATTTTTGGTAAATATTTATGTTTGTTTATTTTTATTCAGGGTAATTTCATCTATAAAACAATCCGTACCATTGTCCATCTTCAAAACATTTAGTGATTCATAGTTACTTTAGATTCCTTTTTTCAAACTATTATTTTTTCAAATTTTCATTGATAAAGGAAGAATTTCTCCCGAAACGTTTGAAATTTTAATAAAGAATTGAGTGTAGATAGAAGATAATTATGTTTATTAATGAATATCACAACTGATTATAATAATTTAAAAAATTTCTGTAAAGAATTAAAAAATTAAAAAAAAAATTATATTTATAATTTAATTTTTGTTTTATATTAACAAATGATGTTTTTTCTATGACTGAACATAATCGTAGAAAAAATGATTCAATCCTGTTCGTTTCGAACTTTCTCCCTTTTATCTGATTCGTAATCATCAAACGTAAAAAAATTTAAATATTAATATTCTGCTTAAGAATGGAAAGTAATATTTGCATTTGAACTCACAGTTCACTTTTGGTGTCCAAACTAAGTGCGGGCTTGTCTTGACGTTTCGGAGTTGCCATCTTCGTGGTCATGCTGTCGACACTTCTACTCGGGACAGCCATCACCCTGGCCAAGTATCCTGCACTGTGTGCGCTATTTGACTAATCACAACTCGCGTAAGACGAGCTGAGTAAATGCAACGTGCTTAAGAGACTTCGGGCATGTCCGGAAATGTTCGGCCGCCCTCGGCTCGACCACGTGCATGCCTGGCTGTCACCCAGATGCTCAGGAATCGCCATTTCAATGACATAATTTCTCCCAATCAAGTACTCAGAAAGGAGCAAGGGAATTCCTGAACTTTGACCAAGGTTTAAAAAGATCTTGGAAATTTAGTATTAAACAAATGAATTTTTTGTGTGTTTTGTTTCCTTCTTTCGATGATCAAACAAATATAAATATTTGATCTTCATTTTAATTAATATTTCTTTGAACATCATATTATGTAGAAGGTGCAAAATTTTGGCATCCTAGAAATCCTTCAAGGTCAGATCGAAAAAACTTTAGGCCCTGGTTTTAAAATGATTGGTGATTATTGGGCACAGGAAAAGTGAATAGACGGATACTGACTGAGCGAGCAGCCTCGCGAGGCTGCCTCGGGCGTTTGCCGCAGAACCGTCCTAAGTGAACGCAGTAAACGACCCGGGGAGCATTCACAAAAACCGATGGATCGGCCCGAGGCAGCCTCAGACGAGGCAACGGGCACTTTTGACTTGGGCGAGGCACTTACTGACCGTCCAGGCATTTGCCTCAAGGGGCTGGCCTCGCGAAGCAAACCCTCAGTCAGTATCCGCCTAATGAGTTACAGTTTCTTTAATTAATACTCTGTAAGGTTAGTAGCCTAAATATTAAATTCAATCGATATTTTCCCCCTTATCCGTATTTAGAAATAATTGAGGTCAATTACCCCTTTTTAAACCCTGAAAAAGGGGGGAAGATCCTCGGAAATGTCGGTTTCAAAAGAGTGTAAAGGGAAAACTTTCCAAACAATACTTCTTTTTGGAAATAATCTTTTTATTTATTTCTGGAGTGCCTTCATCCAATCCTCAACCATAATCCTACCAGTCGGTTTCCAAAGAAAATAAACTGCAACGGATCGTTGCTAAACTTTATCCAAATTCATTTGAAATATTAATATGTTTGTTCCTTTATTATTAATCAGATATCACAGCAATTTGTAGTTCATATTGACATTAATTCAAAAATAATTCTCATTTAAGAGTCGAGGAATAACCATTCCACATTGGATTTTTGACATTTCGGTTATTATTGTAACCATTGCTGAAGACATGGAGGAATCGACTTAAAATCAAAAATAGCCATTGATTCTCATCTAATACTTGAGGAATAACAATTCTACATTAAGTTTTTGACGTTTCGATTATTATTGGTAACCATTGCTGAAGACATGGAGGTATCGACTTAAAATCAAAAATAACGATCGATTCTTATCTAATACTAGAGGAATAACCTTATTGCATTCCATTTTTGATGTTTTGACTATTAATGGAAACCTCTACTGAAAATGTAGAAGAATCGACTTAAAATCAAAAAGACTAAATTCTTTTATGGCAAACAACTCAAGCTTGGTTTAAAGTCGATTTCTCTATGTCTTCAGCAATGGTTACTAATAAAAATCGAAACGTCAAAAATCCAATATAGAATGATTATTCCTCAAGAACTAGATGAGAATCAATCGCTATTTTTGGTTTAAAATCGATTTCTCTGTCTTCAGCAAAGGTAACGGATAAGAAAACAACGCAGTTGCTATGGTTACTCATAAAAATTCCTCCCAAATTTTTAGGATTTCACAGAGAGAAGCCTATCCATTCTTACTTAAGCAAGGCTAAATGAGCTATATTAAAACTTTCAAATGAATAAATTTTAAAGAATTTAAAAAATTAAAAAAAGTACAATCTTACTCTAGAGTAAAGTACTTTAAAATATAATTTTACTAAAAACTTTATTGAACCTTTTTGTGGTCCCCAAGGTACTTAATTAGGATATTAAATTTCATCAAAATTGGTTAAGTCATTTTCAAGATTTTTAGAAAAAACTAAAAATGTACTGAAATAAAGTACTAATGTTTGTGGGCCGATATGTACCAAAAACTAATCAGCGCTTCATTTTGTTAAAAGAATGGTAGGTTTTCAATTTCATTTCAATCGGTGCAACGGTGTGGAAAAAATCGTGGGCCAAAAAAGCGATAACATACATCCATACATACATCCATCCATCCATCCGCACGCACTAAATGAAAAAATCGCACTTTTTAGCCTCTCGACGAGACCCCTTGTAATTTTTGGCAAAACCGTCACGTGCTAAAATTCAACCTAATTGAATACTACAATTTGTGACTTTAATTGAGTCCATGGGTTCCGTAGTCTTTACCTGAGGACCCTTTGAAGCCACGCTTGCCCCGAGAGCGATTACAATACTTTACCCATGCTTTGCATTGGATAAAGTAAAAAAACTCAAACAGGAACGTCGCCAAAGAAGTTTCACTTCAAAAAACTTCAAGCATGTTTTGTTCTGGGTGTTTGAATTTTAGTATCCACAATTTCGAGATCAGAAGCCAGTAATAAGTTCGTTCTAGCTCAAGAAATTAAGGTTGGAAAAAATCGTATTGTTACATGCCGGGGAACCAAGTAGGATTGTAGGTAATGAATAAAATATGGCAAGTAGGTATATATAATGTATGTTTCTTCCATATTGTAAATTACACTAATTAATTATATTAATTAATATATTAATTATGTTGTTTTCTTAATATTTAAGCTTTATGGAGTATCTACATCATTTCTTCCTCCATCTGAGAATCACTAATCACATTTCTTATTAAATAAATGAATAGTAAATATATAAAAATTATTAATTAATTAATAAAGTAGAGGGAGTGTAGTTTCACAGTGAATGAAATAAAACTCAAAGAGGTTTATACAAACTCAATATATTTCGGATTATTAGTCCATCATCAGGAGTTCACAGATTACAAACTTGTCAAATTATATCATATATAAAAAATGTGGGGTTTCACAGGAATAAAATAAATAATTTCTTATTGGCTAATTCGAGGGGGCTTCCTTTTTAGTTCCTTCCAAGTGTTTCCATAAAAGAGATGTTTTTTGTCATTTGAAGATGTCCTAATCATCTTACACTCAACACCCCTTTGAAATCAAACTAGGCAACATACAAACACATTTTCCACTCGTTTATCACTATGATTTTTAGAGACTAGAACTATCTGCCTCTGACTTTTCAGCTTTCAGTCTTTCAAGACCTGTATTCACAGGCATCTTGAATTAATACTTGATTCTTCAGCTATTTGCAATGCGAGAGACAAGTCCTGATTTATATATGTTGCACCTTCTTGCGTTATTAGAAACCCCGGCAATTCAAAAACCAAGTTTAAATACTGTGATCCTTCAATAACTCGTGAATTCGATGTCTTATTTTTGGTAGTCCGAAATAAAATCATTTCGAAATGTGATTCTATCCTTGATATGATCATTAATCGAAATAAAGCTTAATTAAAAGATCCATGAGGAAAAATATTCACAATGCAAATAAAACAAATTCGCCAAGGATTTTTTTATTAACCCCCATACTTATAAAAGTAATGAATAGGAAATTTCAAGGATTGTTTGTCATTTCAATTGTGCCATCATCACCTCAAAGTGAGAGTGAGAGCTGAGAGAGATAAGCAAGCTCATATTACTCACGAGATAAGGGGTTACATTGTAATCGACGCTTTAAATCCTGTCTGTTTTAATTAAGTGATAAAAAAATAGAAGAACCAATTGATTTAAAAAGCGGACTGATGACTCATAGGTATTTTGGCAATTTAGTTGGTGTCACCTTAAGAACTAAAACACATAGTTCAGCCGTTAAAAAGATAATATTTATTGGCTTGTGATGAAAGCAAAAGTGTTTGGGGAAAGATAGATAGATACAGGAGAGAATTTCAGTTTTTACTATTTCAAATGTTTGAGCACGGCGAGTATAAAATAGAACAACTAGCAATTTTAAGATTGTATCAAATATCATCATGTTAAACGTAATTTATTGACTATTAAAACTTGCCAAGATATAAATTCATTATCAAAGAACGTAAGAAATTTTCTTTTAAATCAATTGAAGAACGTTGTACATTCCTATAGCTGTGATTTAAGGAACTGCTATGGAACTTGGTACCCGTTCAGATCTCAACTCTTTTATTTGCGACGCGGATAACCTCGAACGTCGTTTGTACCGAACTTGGGCTCCCTTTTCACATTTATATTATTGGTAGGATAAATTCTTCGAGAGTTCAAGAAGAAAATCTAAACAAAATACGTGCAATGTTTTCAATTAAAGCCACACAATCAAAAAATTATTCATTTTCACATAAGAATATAATTGAGGTAAGAAATCAATTATAATGATAATATTATAAATTAATCCAAGATAAGGAAAAAAATCAAACAAATCATTAAAAAAAATTAGCTTTTTAAAGAAAGAAGAAAAACAATAATGACCTAGTTTAATCCTTTCGATTTTTGAGAATTTTCTATTATAAAGTGAGAAGGATTCACACAGGTACCTGAAATTCTTTTTTGTTTTCAGACTAAATGAGGTGTTTGCGATAATTTTAAGGAGATCAAATGAATCGTATAATTAGAATTTAGGAAATTATAGGAATAGTGTGTGTGAGTTCATGGAACAATATAAAATTGAGGTTTTGTGAACCAATTTGGACTAACCCAGAATTATTGCAGAACTATAATAACCACATGACTAAAAAAATGTTGTTTTCTTTCAAAGGGTGATCAATTTGAGTTTTGACGAATGAAATAAAAATAAAAATAAAATACTAAATGAATTTAGAAATCTATTTTTGTTCAAAATTATTTATTTCTATGCCAGAATTCCTGAAAATATGTCTTAAATCTTGAACTTTAGGTACTATCAATTTAATATAATATATAGTTAATTTTAATTGTTAAACAATAATTAAATATTAAATAAAGGAATTGAGTATAAAAATAGTTTCATCAGTTTCAATCTTCATTGGTGGAAGTTTTAAAGTTTATAAACCACATATAACACGGGGATTCCGCTCTGCATTTATGTATTATATTAAAATACGTAATTTAGCCTAGATATGTATATAACTTTAAGTGAATTAGAGAATTAAAATCTCTCAGACACCCATTTGAAGATGTACAAACCCTCTTACACCTAACACCTTTTTGAGGTCAAATTAGGCAACACACAAGTACATTTTATCACTCGTTTATCACTATGACTTTTAGAGACTAGAACTCTCTGCTTCTGTCTTCCTAGGGGCATAAATTTATATTTTTCATTTTCTCAAGACCCGCACTGGCACCTTCAACATGATAGTACTATCTAATTAAACGTGAAGAGCTCATCATGGAACAACGTCAAATTTTTTATAAAATCCTTCGGATAACACGATACTTTGCTGAATTACTAACTTTATCAATGTCGATTATAATGAAAATATTATGGAAACGTCTTTGAATGATTGATAAGTTTGTTTATAAGACTGATATTGTGCCGAGTGGATATCTCCTGGAAGAGGTTGCAATTTGTGATTGTACATTAATAAAATGAATTAGAAATACTTGTAAATTTGTTTCTTTTAACTTTATTCCTTTTAAGATTCTCTCGGGTTAAGACCAGAACACAACTCGATTGCAGAATCTTACATCATAACATGCACAAGGTTTTCAGTCTGACAGCTGAAATTGTTATCAAGTATTAACTGATTCAATGTATGGCAAGTATTTAATTAAAAGTTGAATAGGTTAAATTAATGTATATATTTGCATTAACCTTACAGTAATAGTGATAAATGGATTATGATTTTTTATGAAAAGTGACAGAAAGAACAAATTGTAACTTATAAAAGAGTTGTTTCATGTTTGTTAGAAACGATGAGTCAGAGATAAAACCAACAGATAAATTTAGCATCTATGAATCTTTCCTTGATATCAAAAGAATTAGGCTGAACTAATGAAACAGAATGTGTGTGTGTGTGTGTGTGTGTGTGTGTGTGTGTGTTTTTACTAACTTTTCTGTTGACATATATTGGGTATAGGAATTGCAAGGATCAGAGATCCTTTTCCTGTGCACCTAGAAGGAGATTAAACTTCCTGGGTACATAAGTTGGATTATTATCTCAACAGTAGAAAGAGAACTTTTTGAAAAAAAAAATGAAAAAAACGTCTTTCTTGATACCATATATCATCATAGACCACAAAATAAAGAAAAAATCAAAATAAAATTGAATGAGGTTGAAAAATCAAAGAGTTTTCAAAAGACATGGACCTCTTTTGTTTTAGGAAAAAATAACAATAAATGATAGATTTTTAGAGCATTAACAAGTAGTTTAGACCAGACTTTTCTCTAAGAGAACCCAAGTTTTAAAGGTATTTGTGTTCAGAATATCATAAAAGTAATGGCCTAGATTTCTTTAGAGCTGTAGAAAAAATCTACCAGATAGTTGAAAAGATTTTGTTTCTTGAGTAACCAGTTCGCTATTACAACAAAACGAATTTACCTTTATTTATTTGAGTATTGAACCCATTAGAAATGATAGATAAAATATTTATAAATAATAGGACTGATGATGAAAGTCAAACCTTCGAAACTATAGTCTAGCCCTAATTTTTATTTTTAAATATAGAAAATTCAGTGTTTTTCCTTTTCAATTTCTACTATAAATTTTATGTTCTCCTGAAGTGAATTGATATGTTCTATGTATTTATTTAATTGTTTCTTATACCCATCCATAACAAGATTATATCGTCTACAAAAGGAAAGTAGTATACAATATGTTTAGAATATGTGAACTGTAGTTTATACCAAATAAATTATATAATAATATATAGGTACCTAGTATCCTTATATATATTATGTAGGTATATGATTATTTTCATCAAGCAGAGGATAACATCATTAATTTCTTTTTATCTAACAGATAGCGTCGATTTCAGATAAAGAAAAACTTTTTTCTGATATATCAAGCACAAAATAAGGAAAAAGATTCAAAAATAAAGCTCATTGAGCTCAAATATTCAAATGAGAACAGGGACATTCAATGTGTCATGAAAAACAACAATATTAATAACTGATTTTTGGAATGTTATGAGAAGTTTAAACAAGGTTTACTAAAATTTGTTTATTTGTTATCATAAGAGGATCAACGGCGATACTTTGAGAGCGAAAAATTGAAGATTTTTTAGATGGGTTCCAGAAAAAATAATATTATAAACAAATAGAACAAAACTCTTTTTGTTAATTATTAAAAAATTATGGGCTACAGTAAAAAAATAAACAATCGAACAGGTGTCTTTTGCATTATTCACCGAAACTGCAGAGTACCAGGTCTTGAAAAAGATTCACTTTGTCCACTTTTTGTTATTGTGTTTCGCTCATTTTGTAATTTAGGTAGTTTTTGTTATTTATCCAGCAATATATTTTAAGACATTTTAAATAATTTTTGTAGACGTAGAATAGGAAAAATCCACCAAAGAGGGTATACATAAATTACTTATTTACAGAAAAATACTGATAAGTGCTGTAGTTTTTATTAAAAAATATGGACTAAGAATTATGTTGGTTTGTTTTAAATGACCCTATATGTACAAAGTTGATCTTAGCATCCTAGAAAGAAAGATAGGATGAATGAACTTTTGGGGAAACTTTAACAATATTCAAAGAATTGGATATAAGACGAAGGTTCTTAAAAGATTGATTAGTTGTAAAGGATTCGAGAAAAAAAGAAAGTAGGAAGGGAATTCCAGTCTCTAGTTGTCATCAGCTATCAGTTCTTCATCTGTAATTCATAAATTCTAGCGGTTTTACATTTTCTTTATCAAGGCAAATATATTTCAAATATAATAATTGTAAATTAATTTAAAAAATATAGACAACTATATACAGAATATAATTTTAATAAGAAAAAATGAAGTACTTACATTAATGAGTATTAAATGATAAAGAGAATAAGTCAGAATAAAGTGATTCATGAAATGATTTCTACTTTTATTATGACAATATGGAGAAGTATTTGAGAGCAAGAAAAAGCAGTTTTTTGCTTCGTTACGTTGAAATATCTCAAAAATGGTCTAAACTATTTTAATTTAAAAAATTGAGCGAAATCATGGCGTTAAGGGCTACGAAAAACCCTAACATAAATAAATATCACGGAAATGAATTTAGGTCTAAGATTTGGGTAGATATGATTATATTGTAATTGACTCCTGCCCCCTCGGGAATCGAACCTATGCTTTCCGGGTAACTAGTTGGCCGGAAAGCAAACTAGTGCTTGGGTTCGACTCCCGAGGGAGCAAACCCTCTTACATGCAATATAGACATATATCTACTCAAATATTAGATTTGACCTAAATTCATTTTCGTGATTAATTTGGTTATATACCGCGGGTTGATTTTGAAAAAGATTCCATCTTTTTTTCAAATAGACCCTCATTTCTTTTTATAAATAAATATATTTTAAGAAATATTAATTATCTTGACTCACACATGACAAATGACAACTGAACTCGCGTCGAGGAGCCAGCTGCTTTTAGAACCTGGCCCTAATTAGCAATTAAGCTGATTGGTTAATTATTCGCGCCTTTTAGGTGACGTATGCATAAATTTCCCGCGCTTTCTTCTCAATATAAGAGGGGCGTGTCCCTGCTGCTCGCCCGCCAGTTTATCGAAAGATTCTGACGGGCAGACAACAAACGTCTTTCTCAAGGCGAAAATGAATCTTTATTTTCAAAAGCATGTTTCAGCGAAAGGAGCGGAGAATAAAATCCTACATAATTATATATACAATTTTTGCTCATTTAATAAGAGTAGAGAGATAGATAAATATAGATATGGTTATAAACCGAGCTGTATAAATGACACACTATATATATATATTATGTGTATGTGTAAGTGTATATGTTGTTAATGAAGACAAATTGAGACTTGAATTGGCTGACGACTTCTGTATACGGTTCCTAGAAATGAATTGCAGAGGGGATTCCCATCATAATATCAATAATTACTCATTTATCTGATGTTCTAATTTGAGTACATTTTGTCAATTAGATTAACATGGCATGAATGGTTCATTTTCTTTTGGATTTCCTTTAGCTACTTCAATGAATTCACGTACGTTATCCGAGCATTGATATATATTCTATCAAATGGCACGTGTGGATTGCAACATAATTGTGTATGGAATATGCAACATGGCATGTCGTCTTGGAATATTAATTGTCACTGTGAATCCTAGCCTCTCCAAAAAAGTGGCACTGCGCCAAAACAAATTTCCAAACCTGACATACACACTTCCGGATCACTACTTGTAATATACTTAATTTTCCAAATTAAATTAAATTATTATTTTCGCATATAATCGAAACAAATAATAATATATCCAAGTTATCTATAATCATAAATTATTATTAGATAGCTAATCAAAGTGTATTAAAAATTACCTATAATTATTTTTAATTAAAAAAAAAATTAAATAACACGTGAAATAGGAATTAGAGTTATAAATAGATTTAAAAATTTCACTT
Source organism: Forficula auricularia (assembly GCA_024734495.1). Classification (NCBI taxonomy): domain Eukaryota; kingdom Metazoa; phylum Arthropoda; class Insecta; order Dermaptera; family Forficulidae; genus Forficula; species Forficula auricularia. Next base: position 97,967 of record JALMQS010000891.1, read on the forward strand.
TTTAATTACTTCATTTTTTTTGAGAGAGAGAAAAGGGCGGTTTTTGCTCTATATAATTTCGAACCATTAAAAATTGCAGCAAAACCATTTAAAGAAAACAAAAAGTGAGCAAAGAAGCTAAAGCAACATTCTATGCTCGGTGCATTCTACAATTAAAATATTTGTTTTCACCGCTTAACTCATATTTCCAGGCAAACATGATTGAATTCGACGATTAGCTGGTGATAGAATTAAAGGAAGTTAATGTTGAGGGTTGCAGAAGGTTTTTTATGAGGAAAAAATCAAAGAGCGTGTCATGTACTGGATCTAAGTTAAATTATTTAAAAGAAAATCAATGAGGATATTCCCTGCTTGATGTTTTTAAAAATTATTCATTTGAAAATAAAGTGTTTCCACTATATATTTTTCATACTTAAAAACACTAATTTGTTAGTCTTTTTTGTCTAGGATACTTGAGTTTATTTAGACAGAACTCATGTGCTGTGGTATTTACTTTTAATTTATGTGTTTTATGTATATATTTTATTGGCCTCGGGAACTAAATGCCCATTTAGCCATTCATCACAGTTAGGGTTATTTATTTTTCCATGAATGTGTTTGTATGTGTGTTTAAATTGGTGTAAGGATCCGATTATAGCCGGTCAAATATTTGCAAACAGATAGGCTTTAACCCCGTGCTAGCTTGATTCATAGGCAACGATTGTACCCACTCGGCCAACCTGACTCCCATGTGTGTGTCTTATTCAGTGTAAATTAGTGTAATAGTGCAAATACACTACCAGAGAAACTCTAAGTAGAGGAAACAGTTCAATAATCAGAAATTAATATGGGCGTGGCCATCAGTGCAGCTTAGTCCAATTGTTTTGAAACAAGCTACACTTCATTCTGATTAGTGAACGGTTCCGCTAGAGCGTAGAGTGTAGTGTATTATGACCCTAAAGCCCGCTGCACACGAGGCTTTTTTCTGTACCTGTTTTTGGGATGGGAGCTCTGGTTTGCAATTAAGAGGCCTGTCGAGGTCGAAATGACATCCATCACTGCTGGCTGTCTTTCTAGCTAGCTTGATTGATTTAAAAGATAGGATATTTCCTATTTTCCGGCTTGGTCCTGGGATATTTTTAAGTGGGAGCAAGCAGATGAAAAAATTATTAAAACAAATCTCGTGTGCAGCGGGCATAAGAATGAAATTATAGGCGGTTATGCTCTGAACGGGTCTTGAACTCAGGTCTAGGAACACGAACACTCCACTCTCGGCCAACTTGGTTTTAAACCAAATTAAATAACAATTTAATTTTTTTCCATCTTTTGAAGCAAATAATTAGTAAGTTAAATTTTTTGCAAAATATTGTACCTACATCTATTTTAAAATGAATCTAATTAAAATTTCTTGAATGAGGCCTTATTAGGTTGCATTTAATTTAATGCGGCATTGAAACATGGAAAAGTTTTCCACCCTGAATTATAGACCAGCAGCTTTTCCAAAATTGTTGGTGACGAAAGAGAAAATGTGAACAAATTAAAACTTAATTAAAAATTAAAAAATTATAATTATTAATATCGTGTTTTCGATATTTTTTTAAACGTAGAAAAAATAAATCTCATTCAGGTGATTGAATGCACGTGTTAACAAGTGTAAAAATATTCACCCTGAAGAAATATATATAGTATATATGCGATTTTGATAGACACAATATTAACTTAATTTTGGATATTAATAAATAATTATAGTAATAAACTCCATAAGCTTATTAGATTTCAACACTCTAATGTTGTTTCTTAATCATATTCCTATATTAACCTATTAATCAAATAAGTTATTTATATATTTTTAATTATTAATAAATTAATTTATGTGAAAAAGATATAAGCTAATTTTTTTAAAATTGAATAAATCAATTTTTCTAAGACACTAGAATAATTTAAAAATAATTTTATAAAGAGAGAATTTAATTTTTTTCTAGGATTAATGATTTTCAGAGCCTCAAGAAGACTTAAATTAGGTATATATATATTATTTGGGGCCAATAACATAACTATTAATATTAAGTGTTTTACCATAATTATTTTAGATTATCTCTCATTAACTTAACATTACATTTTCATTATAATAGTAATCATTAAATATTAGAAGCATTGGCCCGCATTACAGGAGGATCGCTGTTGTCATTTTCAGGGCAAGAGACCAAACCTTACTTCCACCTCGGTTAAGTTTGGTCTCGAGCCCTGAAAATGGCAACAACGATCCTCCTGTAATGCGGGTCAACGGTTCTAATATTTTATGATTACTATTATAATGAAAATGTATAGTTAAGCTGAAGAGTTATTACCTAAAAAAATAATAAATAAACCTTAAAACGTCTTTCTTGTCACATCAATTAGATCAGGTCTACCGCTCTGAAAATGCCAACAGAGGGCTTCGAACGAATCGACGCTTATTTGGTTACAGATATTACAAATGCATATTTTTAATTTAAGAAAATAATATTAAAATTATATAAAGTGTGATTTAGAACACCCATACAACATACTTTTATTCTTCATCGGAATGTGGTATGAAGATAGTGAAAATAAATTATACCTATAATCTACATATTTAAAATAGCATTTGAAGAAATTCTCGGGTTCTGGAACAAGAGACGCAGTATGGAACGAGAGGGCTATCAGTGAATAGAACTTCTAAAAAGAGACAATTTCTTAAGGATTCTATGGGGAAAAAATTGTACTTATCTTTTTAAGTAAAAAAAAAAAAAAAAAAAATGGCATATAATCAGTAATAATTTATTATTTCAATCAGATAATTCAACAATAATTATATTATTGATTATTATTTCTTAAGAAATCCAAAGATATCGACTTCCACTGAATCTGAACTGTAATGTATAATTTTTAATATATATCAAAAGGGTTCAATTTCCAAGGGATAGTTATATGTAGTAAAAATTATCCGGGACAGCTCAGATTTAAGAGAAGAGAAGAATTTTTCGATATTTCTTAAGAAAGTTGAAGTCTTCTACTATCAGAAATTTGAACGTACATATTACTTTTAATAATTAACTAAAATACTTGATGATATTTGATCATTTTTCGGCTTAGATTATCCATTATGATTTTAGAGAATAGGTTAAAATTTTCATATTTATTCACAACCTTTGGTCATCTAACTCTTAAGGGGTAAGCGAGGGGTGAACTGCGACCTAAAATCGTGTACACCTACTTCCACTTCCACTTTCATTTCCAAGTAGAAGAGAATAGATGACAATAGATTATCTAATGAATTCCAAAGCAATTCCAAATAGTTCACCCCTCAGGGGTAAGTATTTATGTGATGATATATATGAAGTATTTATGTGATGATATATATGACGATTTTAAGAGACAACTCGATTCTTTAATCTATAATATATTATTATTATTATTATTTAATGAAATAAAGAAGAGTGTCTAAATCAACCTGTAAGTATAATCCCAGGATTATGAATCATTTATTGAATTTATGAATCATCTATTGAAGAAGTCACTTACTATTATGATTAAAAAAATCTTTTTTTTATTTTTCAGGTACTTTTTACAAATATGAGTAAATAAATCAATAAATTATATTTTATTAATATAGGAGTTCAAGTTGTGGATAGATAATAGATTTGAAATTTTCTAAGAAAATCACAAGAGGGTGGGTGTCCTCTATTAGATCCGAGATGGAATAAATTAATTTTAATTATATGTCCGAAGGATTGTTTTTATTCACGCTTAAATCGAATCCGATTACCAGAATCAGCGATCTGAGCAACACTGTGAAGTGAACCCCTCTGATATATTATGTAAATAAGCAGAATTTATGAATAAAATTTATTTCACTCTAAGATTTAAATCTTTTGTGAAATTTCGCGGTCTAGTGATTCTAGATTTAGGCACATTGGTTTGATTTCGGGGGAGATCAACCATTCTGACATATAATTAAAAATAATCCATTATTCCATCTAATAGATGACATACTCTTGAGATTTTCTTAGAAAATTTAAAATCTATTTTTATCGACAATTTGGATACATAAATTCATTTTGGAAATGGTATATTCCATTGTCCTTCTAATTTTGAAGGAATTCAAAATTCGAAACACTCAACCTCCTTTATTTAAACTATTTGGCATGGCTATGTATTTAAATTTAGAATCAGTTGACCGTGAAATTTTACAAAGGAAGATTTAAATATTTTAGTGTTTACATATGTCACGTCATGCCACAGGGTAGCCAATTGAGTCCGAATGTTAATTTTGGCACCCGGGTTCGATTTCCGAGGGGGTAAAAACAACCCCCTGATGTATAATTAAAAATAATCCAGTCCATCTTGGATCTAATAGATAACACTCTTTTAGTATAATTTATTTGATATATCTCCATAAGTATATACAGTACAAATATTGTTAAATATCGTGGCTGTGATGAAACTGTATTAGATGAAAGAGGAGGTATCAGCCAAAGATGGAATCACTGTGTTCAATAAAACACCTTTAATAAAACGTTTCGGCCTGAGTTTATTTGGCCATCTTCAGTTAATTAGGAGTTATACACAAAATTCGGTACACATATGTGATCGCATTTTGTGTATAACTACTAATTAACTGAAAATGGCCAAATAAACTCAGGCCGAAACGTTTTATTAAAGGTGTTTTATTGAACCAAGTGATTCCATCTTTGGCTGATACCTCCTCTTTCATCCAATATATACAGTATATATGGAATTTTTTACTCTGATTTAATCCAGCTAGTTAGTATTTGTCATTCTTTAGAATTCAAATCAATACTTGTCTCCGCCTTTTTTATTTCATTCTACCTGAATTAAACTATTCTTCAACACCTTAATTGTAATTCTTTATACGTGGGAACCTTGGGCAGAATGTTAGTATCATCTTAATGTTTTTATTTCAGTAGATACATTCTCAAACAAATTTTAATATAAGCAAAAATGTTCTATTTATCCATCTGCAGAGCTTGTTGTTTCTATAAATCGCTTAGTAAATGTTATTGGAGAAATGAACATTTCACAGTTTACTCTATAATCTATATAATATAAATTGTTTAAATAAAATTGATAAGTGATGGAAAGGCAACCCAAGGTTAATAAAAAAATTCTCTCGAATAAAATAGATTTATTGGATATTCATATTTTTCATCACTCAAAAACTGACGTTTCGAAGGATTTTCCATCCTTCAGGGTTACAATTCAATATAAAAAAATTATCTTAGAAAATCTTAAAATGGTGTGTCATCTATTAAATCCGATGGAATGGAATATTTTTAATTATATGTCAGAGGGGTTGTATTTCATTCCATAGGATTTAATAGATGACAACATCTTATGATTTTCTAAGAAAATTTGAATCTATTACCATCGGCAAATTGAAATCTTTCATTAAAAAAAAATTAATATACAACGGGGTTGGCCATCATTAATTTGTTTAATTAAATTTTTTCACGCTCATAATTTCAAATATTTATTTTTTTCTTATTTTCATTAAAAATGATATTATTCTGGGGTGCTGTGCTCCCCGGACGACAAATTTTAAATTGACCCTATAATTTTGAGGGTTTTTTTCGTGTTTATAAAAGGTCTGAAAAGTGCGAAATAATTTTAAAATATAGTTTATTATTTAATTGAAAAGTTTTTGTTTTTCCGAGAGTAGTAGAGTTGTTGATTCACAAAGAGAAACAAAGAGGTTGTCCTCTGCTTGATGCAAATAAACATACACACATATATATCGAAATTATATATCTGAATATATATTATTTATTTGTTTGAGACTATAGTTTCGAAGACTTGGTCTTCATCTTCAGTTTTTTTTAATTATAAATATTATTTTTCATGGGGTCAATACCGTATGGATATTGAGAATTTTCGATCTTTACTTAGCTGGGAGCCAGTTAAAAAAAAGGTATTGACTCTATGAAAAATAATATTTACAATTAAAAAGACTGATGATGAAGACCAAGTCTTTGAAACAATAGTCTCAAACAAATAAATAATATCTATAGATATATAATTTCGAATATATGTGTGTATGTTTATTTGCATCAAGCAGAGGAGAACCTGGGAGCCAGTTAAAATTAATTAATTATTAAAAATTAATGAATTTAAATTATAATTTTTAATTTTAACTGGCTCCCAGCTAAGTAAAGATCGAAAATTTTCAATTTCCATGCGGTATTGACCCGATGAAAAATAATATTTATAATTTAAAAAGACTGATGATGAAGACCAGGTCTTGGAAACTATAGTCTCAAACAAATAAATAATATATACAGATATATAATTTCGATATATATATATATATATATATGTTTATTTGAATCAAGCAGAGGACGACCTCTTTGTTTCAAACTCTGTGAATAGTTTAATAATAATATTATTAGATTCGAACTGCAGATCTCTTTAAAAATTTTGAAATAGATTATTAGGTATTTTATATATTGAGGTAAAAATCAAAATCAATTAATTCAATAACGATTTTTTATGACACATCCATGGGGGGGTCAGATAGGCTAGGCGGTAGAGTGTCATCCTGCTAACCAAGTGGACCCGGGTTCGAATCCGACTCGAGGCATCCGGCTAAAATCTGACCTCCGGGGTAGGGACAAATTTAAAAATAATAAATACACTCGGGAGCAGCTAAATCGACTCAACCTCTAAGCGCGCATACAAAGTCGTTTTCTTTTAAATGGCCAAGCCGATATTTATAAAATAAATATATCTTTAAAGCTTATTTATTTAGCTTTACATTGATATCAATGTCAAGCAAATCGGCTCATTACTTTTTAAATTATGTGATCTGAATGACAATGAAAGGAAAAAAGGATGTAAAGGAAAGGAAAAGTAGGGATGTTCAAAATTAAAATTAAATTGACATTTTAAACATAACAAAGAAAATTTATTTTCTTAATAATTTGTGTTGCCCTCCTAGCTTTTATAACAGCCCGCATGCGATCCTGCATCGACCTGATGAGTTTTTTTATAAAATCTTGAGGGATGCCTTCCCATTCATCTAACAAGGCTGTCTTAAGCTCATCAATGGTCGAAGGTACCGAATTTCTGACTCGAACCCTTTGTTTGAGGTGGTCCCACATATGTTCGATGGGATTCATGTCTGGGCTGAGCGCTGGCCACTCCATGGTGTGGATAGCGACTTCGGTCATGTATTGCCAGTGACCATCGCCAGCGTGGCACCGGGCATTATCATGCATCAGTAAAAATTTTCCCCAATAAATCCTTTATATGGAACAACATGATGCAGGAGAATGTCAGCAATGTAACGGTCAGCTGTTAGACCCCCCTCTCCGGCCTCCACCAGGCACAAAAACAATATCTGTTTTTCCCTCAGAGAAATGCCACCCCAAATCATGCCGGAACCACCACCATATGACACTGTTTGAGAGAAACAGCATTGAGAAAATCGCTCTACCTGACGCCTGTAGACCCGACTTCTCCTGTCACTGCCATGAATGCACACTCTACACTCATCTGTGAATAGGGACAGCCCGCCATTGGTCGATACTCCAATTGAGATGCTCTCGAGCAAATTGAAGTCGAGCTTGACTGTGACGTGAGCGTTGGTTTTAGTCAGAGGCAGGTCTTCTGCAAGTGAGGTTTTGGCTTCCTTCAAGCGTCTTCTGACTCGTCCGACCGACTGACAGCCACACCTCGAACTTCTCTCAGCTGCTGCTGGACACCGACACCACTGAGGTGGCCGCTTTCGGAGAGACGTCGTGACGATAAAACGGTCATCCCTCTCAGACGTGCACCGGCGGCGGCGGGTGTTGGTCTCCGAGTGAAGGCACCAGTCTCCTGAAACCTTCTGGACCCTTGAGACAGTGGGCGGCAAGTTCAATTGACGAGCGACTTCTCTTTGAGTAAGGCTCTGTTCAACAGAGCAACAGCGAGCAGCAACTTCTGGCTAGTATCCATGATTTTCTGAAAACAATTGTGTCAATTTGCGTAGATGTGTTCGGTCAATTGCTGAAAATCGATTAATAAAATTGGTTACATTGGTTTATAAAGTGTAACTAACAAGTAGCGGCAGCTAGGAACAGCAATTTTTCCAGTTCAGCCATTCGGATCACATAATTTAAAAAGTAATAAGCCGATTTGCGAAATTGATATCAATGTAAAGCTAAATAAATAAGCTTTAAAGATATATTTATTTTATAAATATCGGCTTGGCCATTTAAAAGAAAAACGACTTTGTATGCGCTTAGAGGTTGAGTCGATTTAGCTGCTCCAGTGTAGTATCGTAAATGGCTTATGGCTAGAAAGGCCGAAAAGCCATAAAAAAATGATTACATTATAATTCTGCTGGGAATGAAATACAAGATATTATTGTTACTGCCACTGAAAGAGGAGACAGAGGGGAATGCCGCATTGGATTTCCTTCACTGACTTTTCAAAACCCTGAAGAAGGAGGGAATAGCTTCCGAAACGTCGGTTTTATGAATAAAAAGATAGTGTAAATTATCTTCTTTTTTTGACTGCCTCATCAATATCCACTTATTTATTTATTTAAATAACTATATATAACCAAACTTCTTGAGGATACAAATTCTCATTTAAATAGGTGTTGGTTTTATTCTTTTTTGACAAAAAAACACATTTTTATCATTTATTTTTCTTTATTTTATTTTAAAAAATAAATGATAAAAATGTCTTTTTTTGTCAAAAAAGAATAAAACCAACATCTATTTAAATGAATTTGTATCCTCAAGATTTGGTTATATATAGTTATATAAATAAATAAAAAAATTCTCAAAAAATTAATCAAAAAATGATTATTTATGTTTATCTGTTTTGCTAGATTCTATCTAATATCGACGTTCACAGGAAAACGGAATCTCATAATTTACTTTTTTTAAAAAAGAAGAATAATCTCGAAATTGTCGCGATTTAACATACTATAAATAAGAATAAATTTAAGTAATTGAGGAAAAAGTCTCAAATAATTAAAGGAAAAGTCAACTGTTAAATTAATCTCTTCTCAAACGCCTCCCAATCAATCACAAAATATTCTCTTTGTTCGTTAATTTAATTATGTTAAATTAATATTGTTTTTCTTTCTACTGCTAAATTACGATACCCGTTAATATTATAAAAAAAAAAAGGAAAGGCCATCTGCCCGGATAGCTAGAATGGCGCTTAGGTTCGAATCCTGAGGGGACGATCCGACTGACATATAAAAAATCATATCTCTTAGATAATCGGACTTTTGAGATTTTGGAATCTTCAACAAAAAAAAAAAAAAAATTCGAAAATTTTTAATTCTTAGAATCTTAAAAATTTAGATTTAAAAAATATAAATTACACGATGGGTTCACAATTTTTTTTTTAGAAACCTACCTTGTACTTGATATTTTTTACATTTTTGTTTTATTTTCCTTGATCTGTGTGATCTTTCTGACTACTGATGTATAGGTATAATTGTGTAAAGCCATACACTAAATAAATAAAATAAAAGCACTAATAAAAATGCTCAACAAAAATTAAACAAAAATTTGTAACTGTAAACAATGGATTCCAGTCGAATTTTATACGCTGATTATCATGCAATTTCTCGATTTCTTACATCAGGTCAGAGTTTTGAGATATTATAGGCCAAAACGACGAAAAAGGCCATTTTGACCTATATTCGACTCCCATTAGATATTAAACAGCATAATTTGAAATCAAAATATTTTGTTGATGTAATAGAAAACAGCTTCCTCTTTGATTTTCAAATTACCACTTGTTTGTAGCTCAATTAGAACTCGAGTTATAACTAAAAAAAAAACTAAGACTTAAGTAACATGTTTTTAAAATCACGTAGTTTTAGTTTTTTTTAGTATAACTCGAGTTCTAATTGAGCGAAAAACAATTGGTAATTTGAAAATCAAAGAGGAAGCTGGTTTCTATTAGGTCAACAAAATATTTCGATTTAAAATATTCCTGTTTAATATCTAATGGGACTCGAAAATAGGTCAAAATGGCCATATCAAAACTAAGAGCTCAATTTTTAATGATTTTTGAATTCAGCAGGTGGAAATACATAAGAATCAGCTATTTTTGAGCCCGAAACATTTCCATTGTTAGGCAGTGAATTGTTTTTTGAAAAAATTCCATCTATGGGAATTTCAAAAATAAGAAGATCATATTTTTGTAATAATAATTTAAATTTTCTCATTTTAATAAATTTTACTTGTCATGAACTATTAATTTGGGGAGTCGGGTTGGTCGAGCTGGCTGGCCCCGCTTCAGCATCGTTGATGACGATGTTCAAGCGGAAGGTCCGGGTTCAAGCCTGGCTAGCATATAAAATTTCGACAGGCTAAAACTCGGGTCCCTCATTAATCCTACTAACACTTTACTGATGTGCTGTCTAAATGGGCTTTGTTCCGGTGTCAATAAATATTAATAAACAAATAAAAAAAACTATTAATTTTTGAAAAATAGATGGAATTTTTCGAAAAAACAACTCACTGGCATATAACCAAATATATTAAAAAAAAAAAACTCACAATTTAAGGTCAAATCTAAGCAATCTATAGGTACATATTTATCTAACAAAATCTTAGATTTGACCTTAAATTGTTTTTTTTAATTATTATTTTAAAACCTACTAATATGTAGTTCATGACAAATAAAATTTATTAAAATTAAGAAATTTAAATTATTATTTTAAAAGCTACTACTGAGTCCAACTGGGGCAATCCTCTGGCCAGTAAAATGCCCGTCGAAGGCGGGCTTCGCAACTGATAAATCAATAAATTTCATGAAGAAATAACATGAAACAGATAAATAAAATGGGATTTTTTCATAGTCCCATTTTTGGTGTTATTTTTTATTTTACTACCATAAAACTTATTAATCCCAATGTATATGGTAGTTCTTTTTGTGTTCAAAGATCCCCCCTGGCTGTTTTCTATGACAACTTTAATGCATTTTATGGTCCAAAGAATTGTTTGACTAGATTCTGCTTCTTAACACGATTGGCCATTGGGTCAAGATCAATCAAGTGGACACGCAGTGTCATTATCAAGAAGAGCCCCTTGGCCCCCTGTCCCCTTGAGGACTCTTCTTCCCGTTTGTGTCAATCAAGAAATCATCCGGACGGTGACATTGACACCATTTCCAATGCACCACAGAATCTTTCACAAATTAGTATAAAATAGAGCAATCGAGTTGATGCCAACGATACTGATCAATCAATTGAGATATCGCTTCCGGGATATTAAGAGGAATTGAATTTTATAATAAAAAAATATTTTAAGGTTACTCGGACATTAAGACAATGTTGGATTAAAAATCTGAATTTTTAATATGTTATTAATCGATAACAAATACGTATAAAATAATTTTTTGAAAAAGATTTGACCAAGGGTTTTCGTGTAATTAATTATTAAAAAATGGACTTTTAACAGGTAGTGAATAGGGAATGTTGGATGAAAGCATATATTTCGATTTATCTAGCCAAATCGTATGAAGAGAAATAAGATGACGTGTTCTGATGTGGCCATCCACTTGACTTTTACCATACAACCTGGCCCCTCACTTATGTTTAATATTTAATAAAATTATTTGTAATCATGTAGGGGAGGGGGTTAGTTTTTGCATTTTTAGACTTCTTGGGTCCCACTGATTATGTATACAAAATTTGGTTGAGTTTGCTCAAATGTCCTAGATTTTTAATTTTTGACCCCCCCCCCCCCTCCCCATTTTGGGCGGTTAGTTTTTGCATTTTTAGACTTGTGGGGGTTCACTGATTATGTATACAAGATTTGGTTGAGTTTGCTCAAACGGCATTGATTTTTAATTTTTACCCCCCCTCCCCCATTTCGGGCGGTTAGTTTTTCCATTTTTAGTCTTCTGGGGTTCCAGTGATTATGTATACAAAATTTGGTTGAGTTTGGTCAAATGGCCTAGATATTAATTTTTTGGCCCAGCCCCCACCCCCATTTTGGGCGGTTAGTTTTTTCATTCTTAGACTTCTGGGGTCCCACTGATTATGTATACAAAATTTGGTTGAGTTTAGTCAAATGGCCTAGATTTTTAATTTTTAACCCCCCTCGTAGCTAAGCTTGAAAAAAATACAGTCAATTTTGATAGTTGATTTTTACAGGAATAGTTTCTTAAAGTAATAAAGAATAACTCTACAAAATTTGATCAAGATCGGAGAGAGTTTTAATTTTTGCCTACACTCACATTTTGGATAGTTGAGGGGGGGGGGTCGGATTACAAAAATTTTTTGAAATTAATTTTTAGATATTTGCAAATAAATTATCCACAGTTTTCTAAAGAGTAAATGTACAAAAAAGCTAAAAATGTCTATAATTTGCCCCCCCCCTCCTCCAGCTCCATACAGTCAATTTTGATAGTTGTTTTTTACAGGAATATTTTCTTAAAGTAATAAAGAATAACTCTACAAAATTTGATCAAGATAGGAGAGAGTTTTAATTTTTGCCCCCACTCACATTTTGGATAGTTGGGAGTCGAATTTCGAAAAATCCTGAAATAACTTTTTAGATATTTGTATTTAGTATTTTATTATGTAAAAATCAAGTAGCTATCTTATCGTTCTTAATTGAAAATGCATAATTAGTGTAAACACATTGCAAAGATATTTTGCCCCTTTTGACCCCTTTAGGGATCGAATTTCATAAAATCCTGAAATAACTTTTTAGATATTTTAATTTAGTATTTTTATAAGTAAAAAGCAAGTAGATATTTTATCGTCCTTAAGAGATACCGCATAATCAGTGAAAACACACTTTGCTCCGTTTGAGCCCCTTAGGGGTCAAATTTCGAAAAATCCTTTCTTAATGAGCCCCTATGTCATAGATGTAATATCCTCTCCAAATTTCATGTTTCTATGTCCAGTTGTTATGGCTGTTTCGATGATGAGTGAGTGTATCGGGCAAAAATTTTTATATAATATAGATAGACGAGCTGCTCCAGGCGTGCCTTCGGCACGCCCTCTACAGCTCGGCCCTCCGGGCAGATGGCCCTGGCGGGCGGCGTCTCTGCATGTGATTATTATTAGGTCTCCAAAATTCATTTAAAAATAGCTCCATTTCCCAAAAAAGTATGTTTTTTTTTTTAATTATAAAACCTGGAAAAAAATTAACTTTTTCATTAAATTTAGAAGGTAGAATTTTAACATTTTATTGTAGTTTAATAGATAGAAGACGCTTTCTCTTGGCATAATAACTCTCAGTTTTCTAAAGAGTAAATATACAAAAAAGCTAAAAATTTCTATATTTTGCCCCCGTACAGTCAATTTTGATAATTGATTTTTACAGGAATAGTTTCTTAAAGTAATAAAGAATAACTCTAAAAAATGTGATCAAGATAGGAGAGAGTTTTAATTTTTGCCCCCTCTCACATTTTGGATAGTTGGGAGTCGAATTTAAAAAAAATCCTGAATCACTTTTTAGATATTTGTATTTAGAATTTTATTAAGTAAAAATCAAGTAGATATCTTATCGTTCTTAATTGAAAATGCATAATTAGTGTAAACACATTGCAATGATATTTTGCCCCCTTTTGACCTCTTTAGGGGTCGAATTTCAAAAAATCCTGAAATTATTTTTTAGATATTTTAATTTAGTATTTTTATAAGTAAAAAGCAAGTAGATATTTTATCGTCCTTAAGAGATATCGCATAATCAGTGAAAACACACTTTGCCCCCTTTGACATCCTTAGGGGTCGAATTTCGAAACATCCTTTCTTAGTGAGCCCCTATGTCATAGATGTAATATCCTCTCCAAATTTCATGTTTCTATGTCCAGTGGTTCTGGCTGTTTCGATGATGAGTGAGTGAGTGAGAGTGTATCGGGCAAATAATTATATATATACGAACAGTACCTGGCGTGCCTACGCCACGCCCGGCGCCGCTCGACCCTCCGGGCTGGTGGCCCTGGCGGGCAGCGTCTCGAGATGTGATTAATAGCTGTCCGTAATTATATGTTTTGAAAAAATATTTTTTTGAATAATGAATTTTGATCAAAGAAAGATGAAAAAATATCATTAAATGCTTTATAAATACTTTATTAGAACATGCAACCATTTCTCTCGAAGTTCCCGATAGGTTGGAAACCTATTTCTTTTTTAATAATACATTTCAATATTTAAATTTATCTAAAAAGTGTCTCTAAATTAATTATATATAATAATTTTAAAATTAATTTATCTACTAAAATTTCAAATGACCCGCGTAGTAATAAATTAAGAATTAATCTCATTATCCCATTAAATCATATCTCATTAAAACTTATATTATAAATTAAATATATATAATATATATATATATTTTAAAATTAATTTGTCTACTAAAATTTTAAGAATTTATATTTTTCTTAAATTCAAAAAAAAATAATAATTTTCGCGGTATGAATTATTTCCAAAAAATTAAATATATATATATATAATATATTTAAAATTAATAAATTTGTCTACTAAAATTTCAAATGAGACACGCCGTAAACCTAATATTCTAAGCTATATAGAGGAATATATTAATATATAGATATTATAGATAGAGAATATAGAGATATTTTATTTGAAAAATTTGAAAATCTAACTATTAGTTGCTTTTTCTCCCACATCGTACGCTAAGGCGCCACAGGTACTGTCTGACAATGGCTTTTATATATATAGATAGATAGATGAAGGTACATTGGATAAAGGGTCATTGTCAACTAAAACAAGCCTGTAAAAAAATGTTGAAATTTCCCTCAGTATAGCAAAACTTTTCCCGTCATTTTAAGCTTAAAATAACACCTTTATTCCAAAAATGAATCTACATATTAATAGTTTCCTTCAAATGCTTCCAGGTGGAATGAGAATCACATTTTTGACAAAAAATTGACATTGCTCGTTTATCCTCAGTACAATCCATTACTACTAAAGCGCATTTGTACCTGCCTCTGTGTATGTATCTACCTATCTATGTACCTGTCTATCTATGTATCTATGTCCGTCCCCCAACAAAAACAGTCGTCATGGTTACCAATTTAAATGAAATTATCTATATCTATAAAATTAAGGTTTTGTCTATACATTGGTCCAAATCACGCCAAATTTTGGTTGCACGCGTTTCAAGCAAAGTTATGAACAAAAACACCCTCAACAAAATTCCTGTCTGTATGTCTGTCTGTTTGTCTCCGTGGTTTCCGCGAAAAGTTGCTCACGATTCACGTAAAAACGGCTGAAGGGATTATTATGAAATTTCATATTTGCATCAGATGTCTTCTAACTTACGTTTATAGCTATACTAGCTGCAGGCCCTCTTGCTAGCCAGGGAGCACGCCCCCGAAGGCGGGTCTTGCAGCTAGTTATGTATAGAATTAAGGTTTTGTCTGTACATTGGGGTGGTGGTGTGGGTGGGGTGCTGGGTGAGGTTTCGGGGGGAGGGGACGGGGTTTGAGGGGTGGGGGTCCAGGGGTCGTCATGGTTACCAATTTAAATGAAATTATCTATATATATATATATATATATATATATATTTATTTATATAAAATTAAGGTTTTGTCTGTATATTGGGGTAGTAGGGTGGGTGGGGGTGCTGAGTGGGTTTCGGGGCGGGGCTCGAGAGGGCGAGCCCCATGGCTAGCAAGAGGGCCGCCGAAGGCGGGCCTTGCAACTAGTTCAAATATAAATAAATACAATCTTAAAAAAAAAACAATCTTGAAACGTTTATTAGAATGGCAAAGGTTTCGGCAGAATTTCTCCCTTTATCGATAGAATTTTAAAAAATAAAAAAAAAATTGCTTTATGAATTATAGGTATATAAAGCAGTTTTTTTTTTCTTTTTTAAATTTGTATTTTTTTAAATGACAACCTCTTATGATTGTCTTAGAAATTTAGTCTATTTCTATCAGCTACTTGAACTCTCTCATATTCAATTTGGGAAAAGTAATTTCATGCCTTTCGAATTTTAAAAATCTAAAATTTGAAACAGTCAACCAGATTTTAAACATTACTATATGTCATGGCCATGCGTTTAAATTTAGAATCACTAGAACGTGAAATCTTTGGATGAAATATTTAGTGCAATACATAAGTCAAAGGAGTTCCCCTCATAGTATTGCTAATTTTGGCACTCGGGATCGATTTTAGAAGGAGTAAAAACAACCCTTCCCATTTAATTAAAAATAA
Organism: Forficula auricularia; assembly: GCA_024734495.1. Lineage (NCBI taxonomy): Eukaryota > Metazoa > Arthropoda > Insecta > Dermaptera > Forficulidae > Forficula > Forficula auricularia. The sequence continues at coordinate 114,138 of JALMQS010000891.1, forward strand.
TCTATTCCATCTCGGATCTAATAGATGACAACCTTTGGTGATTTTCTTAAAAAGCTGATCTGTAGAAAGAGATAGATTCAACACACAGAAATCCAAAATTCGAAACACTCAAACAGTTTTTTAACACAAATGTCATGGCTATGTGATTTAATTTAGAATCACTAGATCGTGAAGCCTTTGGGTGAAATATTTAGCGCGATACATATATCAGAGGGGTTCCCCTCACAGGGTTGCCAATTGTCAAAGCTCCTATAGATATAAGTTAGAATTGATTTCGCATTCTAGAAAAAATAGATCCCACTTTTGAAAGATAGAAATAAGTGCAACACCTATAAATAATTATTGAGTTTTGAATGTTAAGTAAATAAAGCTATACATTTATGGGATTGGTTTGGAGTTAAAGGTACCCGTGGAGGTTATTTTTTTTTTTTTTTTTAATTATATTAATGTGAGAAGGAGATACACCAGAAGGTCCATCCCCTAAAGGCCTGTATGGACTGGCCCCTCCATCGTGAAAAGAACAGAGTAGAAGGAAAAGAAGCCGGGATCACGAGCCAAATCTCAGAAAGTTAGATATAGTCCAATTTACTAAGTTTTTAGGGGCTTCGAGCAGTGGTAAATTCTCCGCGCGATAAATTAGCTTAAATTTATCTCCCACTTAATTTTTATTACCAGACCCTATACTTACAGAAAAAATGTCTGGGTATCGAACCCGAGACCTCCGGGTTGCCAGCCAGTTATTCTGACCATTACACCAGGGAGGCGGACATTGGTGCAATAACTATTATCGAATCCTATATAGTGTTGGCACAGGGCGAGGGGTGAACCACGACCTAATATCGTGTACACCTACTCCCACTTCCACTTTCATTTCCAAGTAGAAGACAATAGATGAAGGAGCATATCTAATGAATTCCAAAATAATTCCAGATAATTCCAAAGACGTGTACACCTAATTCCAATCGCGGTTCACCCCTCGGCAACACCTAAATGACTAAGAATTCATTTTCGAATTTTAGAAAAAATAGACTGAATGTATCCCATGTTTAAACACATCAGGGGAATCCAGCACTTTGGGCTCATTTATTTATTATCCTATATAGTGTTGGCCCAGGGTAATATGTGCAACACCTATATAACTAAGAATTCATTTTCGCATTTTAGAAAAAATAGGGTGTACTTATCCCACTTTTGAAAGATAGAAATAAGGACAACACCTATAAATAATAATTGAGTTTTTAATGTTAAGTAAATAAAGCTATAAATTTATGGGATTGGTTTGGAGTTAAAGGTACCCGTGTAGGTTATTGTTGCAACAACTATTATCGAATCCTATATAGTGTGGACGCAGGGTAATATGTACAACACCTATATAACTAAGAATTCATTTTCGCTTTTTAGAAAAAATAGCGTGTACGCATCTCACTTTTGAAAGATAGAAATAAGTGCAACACCTATTAATAATTATTGAGTTTTTAATGTTAAGTAAATAAAGCTATAAATTTATGGGATTGGTTTGGAGTTAAAGGTACCCGTGGATGTTATTGGTGCAACAACTATTATCGAATCCTATATAGTGTTGGATCAGGGTAATATGTGCAACACCTATATAACTAAGAATACATTTTCGCATTTTAGAAAAAAATAGGGTGTACGTATCCCATGTTTAAACACATTAGGGGAATCCACTTTGGCCTCATTTATTTATTATATTAAATTAAAAATTAAATTTATTAAATGTCTATTGATATGTAAAATTAGTTATGATGACAGCTGATGACATTTAAACAAGAATTTATTAAAAATAGAATTCAATTAACAGTTAATAGTCTTGTAGTTGCTAAATTAGCGAAATAATTTCTTCACATGTGTGAGTTATAAATAGATTATTCGGTGTATGAATATCTTGTAATGAAATGACATAACCTTTTGGTTTTACAAATGCTTATTTAATAAGAAAAGTCAAACAAGTACTCACATTTCGGCTTTACTCGTTGTGATAGAAAATATGAAGATATGTATTAAAAGAATCAAGTGGTGGGTTAATGAAAAAGGAAAAATTTACAATAAATATATAAATATAAACTAAACTACTATCATTGATGACCGGTATGGACATCAGCTGATCGAAATGTTTTGATGAATTTTCTCAGCGGTGGACTAGAGTGCAGCACCTGTTATTAAAAGATATTTTATCAACCACCAGAGCGAGATAGAGTAATTAATTTAAACAAAAAGTTCAAAATTTGGCCGCTAGAGAGTAGCACAAAACAAGAAGGCTAGAGGGCACAAGTTATATGTTTTGCCGAAAGAATGCACTAAAGTAGATGCTCGATTTCAAAGCATTTGAATGTTAATTCAAATTGAAGGAAAAATGAAAGCTATTTCAAGACTCCTAATATCCAGATATATCATTGTGATACGCTCTCCACAAATTAATGATATTTAGAGAAAAAAATTCAGTTAATTTAATAAAATTTATTTTATTTTGAATTTAAAAATTAATTGAGAAAAATAAAAAATAAGCCGCTCAGGTTCGAGTCGTATTCATTCACTTACTGAGGATTCCATACCTTATAACTTCCTAAGTACTTGAGATATCAAATTCATTCTTATGTGTAGCTAATCAAAACAGTACCAAATAATTTTGACATTATTTTCAGAATTTTAATTTAAATATTTAAATGAAAATGGGTTAGTACAAAAATCACCTAAAAATGGGAGATTCGGGGCTAATCACGTCATCATTTTAAAGCAAAATACATTTTAAAAAATTAACCCTGTTTCTACTGAAAGATATTTTTAAATGGTACATGATAAAAAAATACATTTTGTTTTTGACATCAGAAAAATAATCCGCACCCACAGATATACCTTCGGATCCTATTCAACACATAAAATCACTCTTCTTATTTTTAAATTATTGTAAAAATAATTATCTAAATTATGTAAATTTAAATTTCAAAATAAAAACATTTTGTTCAAAAAAGAAAAGAAAAAGTTTACCAGATGGCAGCACTTGATGGCAACGCCTGTATTTAGACAACCTAAACAGACGCTAGCACTAGGAAAAATAATCAGATGAGCCTTCCAATACATGTATTTATAATTTATATATGTACCCAGTGGTATCATCGCAAATTTAACACTGCGGGAAGGCTGAAATACCAGGCGAACTGGGGGTTCCTCCCCCCGGAAACTTTTGGAATTATATGTTCCGAATTATGCATATTAAGGGTTCCATATTAGAGAAAGCAACTTTTTCTTCTTTTTTTGAAAATTTTTACCATTGAAATAAGCTGACGCTTTCTGATGTGGCCATACACTTGACTTTACTATACAACCTGGCCTCTAAATTTATTTATAATCATGTAGGGGGAGTTAATTTTTGCATTTTTAGACTTCTGGGGTCCCACTGATTTTGTATACAAAATTTGGTTGAGTTTGGTAAATGGCCAATATTTTCATTTTTTGACCCTATACCACCCCCCCCCCCATTTTGGGTGGTTACTTTTTACATTTTTAGTCTTCTTGGGTCCCACTGATTATGTATACAAAATTTGGTTGAGTTTGCTCAAACGGCCTAGATTTTTAATTTTTAACCCCCCCCCCCCCCCAACTCCACCCCCTTAATTTTTGGTCGATATGCACCAAAATCTAATCAGATCTTAATCTCAATGGACCAAAACCATTAGATATTTACACTAGTTTTTGAGCTAGCTCGTCCACAAAAATTTGGTAACGCACAGACTAACTAACTAACGAACTAATTAACTGACAACCAACCAGACAACCAGACAGACTAAGAGAGATTTTGACAAAACAATTATTATCTCGAAAAATATAATTTTTCGATGTTCACTTATTAGGCCTTTTTTGTAGACTGAAATGCCATGGTTTCGCTCAATTATTTTTCTAATCTAAATAGCTTCAACCGTTTTTGAGATATTTCGAAAAAAAGTAGGAATAAAACCCATTTTTTCATGCACGATTACAATACTTGACCATACCCTGTATGGTTAAGTAAAAAGGAATAAATTCTCCCGAAACGTTTGGTTTTAAAATAAACGTGTTCTGGATTGTTTTTATAAAAGATTCGTATTTTGTTAAATTTATATTAACAATCAATATTTTTTTCTTTTCTATAATAAACTATTTACAATAATAGTTTTAAAGGAATTTGGTGGTGGTACTTGGTGAAACATTTTTTAAATAATTTACAATAAAGCAAGACTGATTGGGCTAATGAGTCTTAACTCCAAATTATTTCAAATCTCGGTACTCTCTCGTAAATTTTGCAGTTATAATCGAGTGAAAATTAAACAAGCAAGTTCACTTAAGAGTAAAAGCTGTTCTACTAATAAATTTAAATATAATAAACTAAAAAAATTACAAATCTTTTATAAAAACAATCCAGAAGACGATTATTTAAAAACCAAACGTTTCGAAAGAATGTCTTCCTATTTCAATGGCAAAAAATTTTCAAATAAAGAAAAAAAATTCTTTCTAAAATTTAGAAAGCAACTTTTTATTTATTTGTTTGAAAATTTTTTACCATTGAAAAAGCGAGAAATTTTCCCAAAACGTTTGGTTTTTAAATAAATGTGTTCTGGATTGTTTTTATAAAAGATTTGTAATTTTTTATTTTATTATATTTAAATTTATTTGTAGAACAGCTTCACTCTTAAGTGAGCTTGCTAGTTTACTTTTATCTAGATTATTACTGCAAAATTTACAGAGAGGGCGCAAAGATTTGAAAAAATGTTGAGCATTTTCCTTTTAATTTTTATTGAAATTAATATATTCGACAAGTAGAATTAGCATAACAAAATATTATTATACGAGCTTTTCGTGCGTGCCTTCGTCACGCCCTCCGGGCTTGTGTCCTGGCGGGCGACGTCTCGGTCCAAAAATGTTATTCCTTTTAAAACACCACACTCCAAATGTATACCTGTAAACTCCCGAAAATACACAGTCTTCTAAAAGTTTCGCCTCATTTTCGTCCTGACACAGCTACAGAAATGAGGCTCTAGATATGAATCTGAAAGTATTTTTTTTCTATAATCTACAGCATTGTGATATTTTTGAGTGGAAATAGATTTATTTAAATAAGTGGGATCGTGTGAGGAGGAGAATTATATTATATCATTTTTTTAAAATTCGATAATGGATATAAGGCTCCAAATATTTAAAAGAGATCAGGTGTTGTTTGTATGACAGGCTGCTCCCTCCAGTATTGCCATGATAAACTCGGGCATGCGTATCTTAAGTCGTTCAATTTTGTAAAAATCCAAAAATAAGAATAACAAAATTTGGATTTTTAAAAAATTATAAAAAAGTGGAAAATTATTAAAAAATAAACAAATAATATATAAAATATAAATCAAATAAGATGTGATTAATTTATTTTTCTGTGCGCCAAGAAAAGCGAATTGAATATTTAATTTTTGAGTGGTGAGGGGGGGGGAGAAATAATTATCAATATATTTAATGTTTCTTAATTTAAAATCAATTGGAGTCTTTCATTTCAAATTACAATTACAATTATATTTCAAATTTACCGCAAATATACCGACGGCATCAGCGCTCCCTGTCGGCAGCATTCTCTGAGCGTTGTTACAAATTAATCTAGTCTCTTATATATAGTATGAGGCGACTGTGAGTCAGTGGGTAGAGTGTTGGCCCGCTGACTCGAAGATTGCTGGATCGAGACCGAGTCTCGGCAGATAGATATTTACAGTCGCCTCCTCTTGGAAAGTAATGGCAACCTGCCAAGAGTATATTTGCCTAGTAACCTCTCCAAATTAGCCGTTCGGAACCGGCGTTAAAAAGTAGGTCCCGTATATCTGTGTAAAAACAACTAAACACCCTCAGCACAGGTATATGTGGAGAGGAGCCGACACCCGTTTCGGGTATGTAACTCGAAGAAGAAGAAGAAATATTATTATGGATAAAATATTTTCAAATCAATGCTTTGTAGATTATTTAATCTAATTAATTGATAATTATTGTCTTAAATATGTCTAATTTGCCATGGTCAATCGAACCCTCTCTCCCTTCCTCCCCTCCCTGTACTAGTCCCATGCAAATTTCCTATTTAGTCCCGCCCCTCCGCTGGCCCTCAGTCAGTAATCGCTCGGTGCTATACCCACGCGTTCAAGTGCCTCGAATTTAACATTCAACTAATCTGGCTATTTCCGGTAAATATCACAATCTAATTAACTCCAAATTAACCATATACTCTTCTTACTAAGTGGATATAATTATTTTTTAAAAAAATAACAAAAATTTCAGTGAAATATTACGCTTAACTTTTTTAATTCGCTTGATTTCCTAGTTCCTACTAGCTTATTTAGATAAATGATTTTTAAAACTCTTAAATACAATTAATTCAAATTGAAATATTATTACACTATACAGGGCATGGTGATGTCATCTCAATCATGATTTTTTGACTGCCTGCATGTGTTTTTGTGTGGAAACTGATGAGAACTTACTGAGAATTCTTTTGAGGCAAATAACGACCGATTAATGTTCCAAAAACAATGATAAGCTTCTCACTCTTGCTGATTTGTCTCTTACGATACTTTTATAATAAAAAATTTATAAATTAGCAAAGCTTAATTTCTTAAGTATATATTCAACTAAGTGGATATTGATGAGGCAGTCCAAAAAAGAAGAAGATAATTTACACTATCTTTTTATTCATAAAACCGACGTTTCGGAGGCTATTCCCTCTTTCTTCAGGGTCTGTAATTAATTAAAATGGGATTTGGCCATCATTACAATCAAGATCATTACAAATTATTTTTTTATATAAATACAATTAATATATAATTATATGGTATACAATTTTTTAATCAATAATATTCTACTCACTTTGAAAAGTCAGTGAAGGAAATCCAATGCGGCATTCCCCTCTGTCTCCTCTTTCAGTGGCAGTAAAAAAATAATAATAATGAAATAAGATAAATAAATGAAAGATTTATAAAAAGATTGTATATATATGTGTAAAGTATAATTTAAAGCAAAATACATATTGTTGTACTATATAAATAAATAATTATGCGCACAACTGCTTTGCGCAGAGTTTATCTGAGAGGGGATTGTGGCTAATGATATGCACTTATATAAAAAAAAATATTTCCAAATCATTATTACATTATAATTCTGCTGAGAATGAAATACAAGATATTATTGTTACTGCCACTGAAAGAGGAGACAGAGGGGAATGCCGCATTGGATTTCCTTCACTGACTTTTCAAAGTGAGTAGAATATTATTGATTAAAAAATTGTATACCATATAATTATATATTGGTTGTATTTATATAAAAAAATAATTTGTAATGATCTTGATTGTAATGATGGCCAAATCCCATTTTAATTAATTACAGACCCTGAAGAAGGAGGGAATAGCCTCCGAAACGTCGGTTTTATGAATAAAAAGATAGTGTAAATTATCTTCTTCTTTTTTTGGACTGCCTCATCAATATCCACTTAATTCACTTATCAGTCCGTCTCCAAAAATTACTCCAATCCTATATATTCAACGTTTTTTTGCTCATCAGCTATTATTAGGGTTATCGTGGCCCAAACAGCTCATATTCTTCCATTGTGGCCCAGGGAAGCTAAAAATTGGACGCCCCTGTCTTACGGCTTAGAATTTGCATTTTTGCCCTCCTCTCCATTTTGGGTGGTTGGTTTTTGTATCGCATTGTATTGTCTAGCGAACTAAATATGTATTGAAAATTTCAACTCGATCGGATAATAAAAAGCGAGTTAAAATTCGGAACCAGATCAATCGAGCTTGTAATTAGAAAAGTATTACTAAATAATAACTAATTAACCAGAGATAAGCGGTAATAGAAAATAGGGACATAAACATTGATAACTGATTCCAATTAAATTTTTTGAAATAAACAAATATATGATATAACTTTTATGAGGTCTTTCTTCTCTGAAAAACAAGCCTAGGTAGGAAATAAGGGCGTATGGAAATTTGATTCGAATATCTTGGGTCGATAATCTTCACTTTCGTGTGAGAATTTCCACTTTTAACTTCGTAGTTATATCTGCGGTCGTTTTATATAAACTTGCCTTATTGCTTTTTATTAATTAATAATAAAATTACTTAATCAATACTAATGCTAAGATAATATTTGTTTTCGGATTCTATAGCGAGCCTTTCTTATTATGCCAAATACTGTAGTCTTATATTTTATATTATATTGAATTTGAGAATATTTGAAAATATTAATTTATTCTAAAACTGTCGACGGTACTAGCAATTTGATGAATTCATAATAATAATCAAAAAAAAAAATCCATAATAAATAATAATGTATTATATCGGAGAGGTCTCTCGTCCCGAAAAACTTCTCCCAATTATAATTATAAATAAGAAAAACATATTATCAATTTTATTTATAATGAAATAATAAATAATTTTTATTAACGCTTTTAATTATTTAATACTAAAATTATTTATTTAAAACTAATAATATGATAATATAAGTAGTAGCTATGTTCTGCGCTTTTGGGTTGCTAAGGCTTTTAGTATATAATATTTCTTTTTTCTTAAATAATTTTATTTATTTATTATATTATATAATCGTACATTTAAATATATTAAATTATAATGTTAAAAGATATATTAATACTGGAGACCGAATGAACTGGTTGAATTCATAATAACAATCATGGCGAGTCTTGCCGGGCAATTGTGGGTTCGCTTCTTGACGAAAGAATTATATATAAGAAAGAAATCGGTCTTATTTTATCAATTTCATCTGGAGGTTCACATTATCTTTCTAAAATAATAAAATAACATTTTAATTAAGAATTTTGTAGTTTAAATGAAATTTTAAGAAAACATTGAGTTTTGTCGCTTCGGCAGCTATTCGACTAGAAATGACAAGATTTTTTTTCTCATTAGATATTTAATCAAATCTATTGAAATTTCATATCTGGGAGTTATTACATTTGATCTTTTATGTAAAATAATTTTTATTATGATATTTGGATTTTTTAGGGTAGTTTATCTGAAGTCTAATTTGAAAAAACGCTAATTACTCCTTTAAAATAATTTTTAAAAATATGAAATTAATAAATATTATAAAACAATTAATCATTAATAATTTAATGTTATTAATAATTAATTTAATTAATAATTATATTCTATTTTGAACAAAATTGATGCATTACTTTTTGAGAAAATGGCCACAACCCCAAAAACCGTCTAAAAAACGATGTTTAAAAAAGTTAAAAATGTCATATTAAAGGAAACCTTGACTTGTGACATGGAGATTCTTTTTTAAAATGCTTGTTTTTTCGACGGGCGACTTGGTTTATGACCATTTTTACAAAAACTAATTAATTTATTTCGTTCAAAATGGTATAGAATTATTAATAATTACTTGTTTTATAATACTTATTTATTTCATATTTTTAAAAATTATTTCAAGGGAGTAATTAACGTTTTTTCAAATTAGACTTCAAATAAACTACTTAAAAAATACAAATATACTAATAAAAATTATTTTATATAAAAGATAAAATGTAATAACCCCCAGATATGAAATTTCAATAGATTTAATTTAATATATAATGAGAAAATAAATAAATCTTTTTGGCATTTCTTGTTGATAAACTACCGAAGCGAAAATACTCGATGTTTTCTTAAAATTTCAATCAAACTACAAAATTCTTAATTAAAATGTTATTTTCTTATATTAGAAACATACTATGAACCTTCAAATAGATGAAATCAATAAAATAAGATCGATTTCTATCTCATTTGCAATTATTTTGGTCTGTTAAAACCAGAGGCTGGAACGCAAGCCTCTCGCCATGAGAGAATGTCAGAGGGAATCTCACACTTTTGTTGTAGATTTTTTTTCAAGCTATAATTGCATATTAATTTTATATCATTTCACATTCAAATTTGATATATTTAAATATACGATTATATAATATTATAATAAAATTATTATATATAATATGGATACTAAAAGCACTTGGCCTGGCTGGCTGGACACAGAGACACGCGCTACGGGCCCCAAGCCACAACACAGCAAACCATTATATTATTAATATTCAATAAATAATTTTATTAATAAATAAATAAAATTTAATTTATATGATATGAAAAAAGATTTTGATTGTTTTATTTGAATATATTCAGAGGAGAATTCTCGTTTTCGGTCTTCTCTTGGCGTGGGAGACAATAGAAAATATAGAGTAGGGTAAAAATGCAAATTCTAAACCTTCAGACCTACCTTAACCAAGTTTTGTACTCTTAATCTGTAAATGTCTAGTAGAATAGAAATTCAAAAATCAACCACCCAAAATAGATGGGGCGGATCAAAAATGAAAATTATAAGCCTTTGAACCTACTCGAATGCTGATGGATGTCAAAACACTCTAAATGGAAATATCGATAGCTCCGAGCATGTCTGCCAAATCGATAATTTTAATTTTCCCTCAGGGACATTTCTCCTACAATATTATAGAAGGAACTACTCTTATAAATTTTAAGTATTATTCACACGCATTAATTAATTATTAATCTATTATAATGATAATTGAAAGTAATGGAAGGTAGCCCAGAAGGTAGTGAGGAAAGAAAAAATTAACACATATAAAATAAGGTGTAATTTATTGGAATCCTTCCTCCTTTCCATTTCAAACCGACGTTTCGGAGGATTTTTCCTCCTTCTTCAGGGTTTCAAAGGGTCAATGAATGAAACAAATAAAATGTTTCCTTCTTCTCTCCACAGTAGTGTTCAAAAACCTTCTTCATTTTTAACAAAAGGCATAGAAAAACAAAAAATTTTTTTCCTTCTTTTCTTAATTCTAATTCTAAAATTTTTTTTGTCTTTCTATGCTTTTTGTTAAAAATGAAGAAGGTTTTTGAACACTACTGTGGAGAGAAGAAGGAAACATTTTATTTGTTTCATTCATTGACCCTTTGAAACCCTGAAGAAGGAGGGAAAAATCCTCCGAAACGTCGGCTTGAAAGGAAAGGAGGAAGGATTCCAATAAATTACACCTTATTTTATATGTGTTAATTTTTTCTTTCCTCACTACCTCTGGGCTGCTTTCCATTACTTTCAATTAAAATTTCTACCAGTCCGTCTCTCTCCAGAGAAAATTTCGTTGCAAAAAAACTATTATAATGACTTTTAACAAAGGAAAAAGAAACTTACGGATTATAAAAAAAAGCTAGAAACTAATTTAAAGTAATATCATCAGAGCTGACCAGCATGAGTATACTCATTTAATATTAATAATAATACCGCCTGAATATTACGAGGGTTAGTTTTTACTAATTCAGGAAAGACTTTTCTTGGACACTAATTAACAACTATATCGTAGTCGACGTTGGATGATTTGGCCGCTAAATCCTTCATTGTTCTAAACATTGATTACTATTGAAGAGCCTTATATGGTATATTCACCAACCAACTCACTCGACTCCCTTGCTCACCGAAGAACCGTTTCTGCCCTTTCCCTGTACTACAGATACTATCACGGTGTCTGTTCAGTCGAGCTGAAATCTCTTATCCCCCCTAATGCCCTCTTTACGAGAAACACGCGGTTTTCTAACGCTCAGCACCCCTTCGCTGTCAAATTGGATAAAAGTCGAACAAGCGCTTTCGCCAACTCTTTTATTCCTATGACCTCCAGAGACTGGAACTCGCTCCCCGCCACCATCCTTCCCGCGACTTATAACCTTAAGCTATTTAAGACCCGTATCCACAGATACCTTCGACCTCCGCCCAACCCATAAAATTCTTTCTTCTTCTTTTCACGATGGAGGGGCCAACCGAGGCCTTTAGGGGTTGCACCTTTTTGGTGTAACTCCTTCTCTCATCATTATTATTAAAAAAAAAAAAAAAAAAAAAATATTCGAACGGAGGAATATATATGTAAGTGTTCCCTACTAAATTCAAAAAATTAATTAATAGCCCTAATGAAAATGTGTTAAGATCATTGTCTAAATTTAAATAAAAATGTAATAGATGAAATTTTTATATAATAAATTTAGTTAGTACCTAAATATCAATTTTTTGTTAAAAGTGCTCAAAATAAATAATATCTACAATCTATAAAAAATATTTTTTATTTTGCTTTCGCAATTAGTAAAATTATTTTTTGGAGCTGATTTTTAATTAATAAAATATATTTAATTAAAATAGAGTTGAACAAAAATTATATTGCATACAAACTTTTGGCCGTCTCGAGACGCTGCCCGCCAGGGCTACCTGCCCGGAGGGTCAAGATGCAGAGGGTGTGCAGGAGGCACGCCTGACGCAGCTTGTTTCATATATTATTGGATATAATATTTTCGAGATTAAACACGCCAAAACTTCAGGCGAGCTGTATAAGCGTATCTCAAACGAATGGATGAGTTTGCTACTAAATTAATAATATTTTAAACACATGTAGATAATAAATCAATATTGACTAAATAAATAAATACATTTATAGGCGTCCAGTACTGATATATAGGAAATGGGATTTAAATCAAATTAATCTTATCTTTGAATTCATTTAATTTCTTCTATTATAAAAATAAACTTATAAAAGGTCCTTCTTTTTATAGAACTAATCCATAGATTCATCTCATGTAAATATATATATTATTATTGAAATTAAACATTAGGGTGGAGTGAAAAAACCGAGAGGTGAACCGCGACCTAAAATCGTGTACACCTATTTCCACTTCGACTTTCATTTCCAAGTAGAAGACAATAGATGAAGGGGATGAATTAATGAATTCCAATATAATTCCACATAATTCCAAAAACTGTGTACACCTAATTCCAATCGGGGTCCACCCGCTCGGAAAAAACTAAAATCAAAAATTTGAAACGGACATATGCGGAAAGTTTCCTACTATAAAGTCTATTTTATAATACAACATCTCAGCCAAATCAAATTATATCTTAATGTGCCCCTTCAAATGTGTATTGCATCGGCTCGTCCCGAATGCACTTTTGATGCTGACTAGTGATTTCTCTCTGAAAACCACCAAAAAAATGCCACGCTGGTGAAGAAATATGCAGATTACACAAGCTGGAAATAATTTTAATCGACGTTAAGAATTCCAAATAAGAGTTATATGAGTTTTCGACGGTTTCTGGCTGGTGCTAAATTTTTGAGGAACTAAAAATTACGAAAATTGTGGACTTTTTTCATATTTTGCTTATAACCCGAAAATCATGCGTCCTACAGAAAATTTTACTCTTATCAAAATGAAAGACCATAACATAATAACACAGAATAATCTATTTATAAGATAAAATTGCTTCAGCCATTTAGCCACAATCGATCGTCAAAATAGGTAATTTTTACCAAAGTTCCAAGTTATGCTCATTAGGTGGTCACAAAAAATATCTATTCAAATTTTTGCGGCCCTGACCCCTAGAATTGTTACCAATTGGGTAAACAACGAGATTGGCAATCATTCATCTTAATTGGACAACGGTAACCCGTGCCGCAATGAGGTTGAAAAATTTGATTTGACTCATCGTAGAAATTTGATTTTTGTCTATTTTTTTTTTAAATTTTATTGTCTTGAAGTTTTACTTCAGCCACTTTTTTGTTAAAACTTTTAGATTTGAAGATATCCAGAATTTTCCAAGACACGACATGATCCGACCTTATTGCGGCACGGGTTACCGTTGTCCAATTAAGATGCAACTTTGCCAATCTCATTTTTTAACCAATTGGCAACTATTATGTGGGTCACCAACAAAATTTGAAAAGTGGTTTCTTGTGATCACGTAATGAGAATAATTCACTTTTACGCAAAGTTGGTAAAACTTGCCTATCTTTGACGGTCGATTGTGGCTAAACGAATAAACTAATTTTAACTTTTCAGTAGGTAATTCAACGTGAAATTATATGCTCATTCATTTTGATAAGAGTAAAATTTTCCGTAGGACCCATGCCTTTTGAGTTATAAGCAAAAATCTGAAAAAGTCTCAAATTTTCGTGGTGGCAAAGGGGCACGTTAAGATTGTATCGTAGGAAGTTCAAATTTCACACACGATTCCACTTATAGGTGGCAACTTTTCCGAATACAGCCTAGTAAATTGCGCAATTTTTTTTTTGGGGGGGGGGGCTGTGCTTTTTCCACCCTATTAAACATGTCAGTGAAAAATTCGACTAATAATCTTTAAACGAATGGTTGCGTTTAAAACGGTCGTATACTAATTTATTAATAATTTTGGACAGCTTTTAGAAATAGATAAAAATAAATTAACCAAAAAAAATTCACTAATTACTGAAAATTATGAATGAATAAGATATCTAAAGTATTTTGGAAGTTAGAAGACTTCTCGTTAGTCCCTAGAAACTATGCAATAGAGTAAGCACCTCTGTTCAGTGAATGCCTACCTTAAGAGTTGCAGGCGTCGAATTATCTCATTAAAAATCTCTTAATAGATTAATTAATTAAACTAAATGATTCTAATAGATCTCCTAGGTGAAGCAAAAATGTAACAAAGTTTGTTAATTTGTTTAGGTATACGTGATTTAATGTATATTATGTAAATGTTTCGCAAAGTGTAGAAAAATTCAGAGCTAAGTCTATCTTTTTAAATTTCTCTTAGTATTAATCGTTAACATAATTTTTCAGATTCTTTTATTAGCACAAACAATTAATTGTCTATTTCTTAGTTTTTGAAATAATGCAATAAATGCTTTTTTTTAATTTATATACTATATATTATTATTTTTTTTCTCTTCTCTCAATTGCCTCGGAATGAATTCCATTGTAGCCAGTCTACCATAAGTCTAAAATTTGAACAGCCAAATATAAATTAGGCATAACAATTACAAAACTGTATACAATCATATATACAGTAATCAACAAATAAACAATAAATAAATAATTATAAACAATTTCACAGATAATGAAAATAATAAATAATGAATAAAAATAATAAATAAATAAATAAAACAATAAAATAATAAAATATAATTATTGTAATAATATAAAATTAATATTATCAAAAGTTTCTGTTTTTTTTTTTTTTTTTAGGATCTACAGTACATTTATGATTTAAATTAAATTTTTAATAAGAGGCCATCCATAAATTACGTTACACAGTAAAGGGGGATCTCAGATTTGTGACAAAATGTGACAGGGGTGACCGGGGATCTTAAAAATAGTGATGTCACAATAATCTAATTGAAAAATTTTATAAATTAAAATTAAAGTACCATATATTAAGTAAATCCCTTTAGTTGAGTTTAATTTATAAAAAAATTCTACAATTATTAAATTATAGAGTATAAAAGTAATAGTGGGACGTCACAATACAGGGGGGCTCAATGAAATGTTATAGAATGTTACACAGGGGAGAGGGTCTAAAAATCTTGAAATTCCTGTGACGTAATTTATGGACGGCGCCTAATGTGTTATGCAGCTTTACATAAAAGATATATTATAGCTTATGAAATGTATCATTCAGTTTTATTTAAATGGGAAATGGGTTTAAAAAAGAGCTAACAAATAAGTAATAGTTTCCTGGGAAAAAGATTGTTTAAAAATAATCTAGGCCTTTATGGACTGGACCTCCTTCTCGAATCGGCATCATTAAAACAAGTCTCCTTTTGCTTTTGAACGGAACATAATTTATACTATCTTTTAATTTTTATTCAAAAACCGACGTTTCGGAGGCTATTCCCTCCTTATTGTCGCATTTAATTTCCTTCACTAACTTTTAAAACCCTGAAGAAGGAGGGAATAGCCTCCGGGACGGAACCTCTATAAATCGAATTTCTTTAAATATTTGCATTATACTAAGATTGGAGTAATTTTTGGAGACAGACTGATAAGTTAATTAAGTGGATATTGATGAGGCAGTCCAAAAAGAAGATAATTTATACTATCTTTTATTTTTATTCAAAACCGACGTTTCGGAGGCCATCCCTCTTCTTCAGGGTTTTGAAAAGTTAGTGAGGGAATCCAATGCGACATTTCCCTCTGCCTCCTCTTTCAGTTCTTCTTGTTACTGCCACTGAAAGAGGAGACAGAGTGGAATATCGCATTGGATTTCCTTCATTAACTTTTCAAATTCATGAAGAAGGAGGGAATAGCCTCCGAAACGTCGGTTTTTGAATAAAAATAAAAAGATAGTATAAATTATCTTCTTTTTTGGACTGCGTCATCAATATCCACTTAATTTAAATTATAACTGAAGCTCTTATTCAATTTTTGTACAACGTTTCGTCTCTCTCGAGACTTGTTCAAGCACTCAATTGGTTAGAGCAACATTAGTTGAGATAACAGTAAAAATAATTGAGACATAGTAGAATTTTTCTTTTTAGATTGATACAACAAAATAAGTCTAGATGGATTTGACAGATGTTTATATCTGTCATCTGTCAAATCCATCTAGACTTATTTTACGGTATCAATCTAAAAAGAAAAATTCTACTATGTCTCAATTATTTTTACTGTTATCTCAACCAATGTTGCTCTAACCAATTGAGTGCTTGAAAAAGTCTCGAGAGACACGAAACGTTGTACAATAATTGAATAAGAACTTCAATAAAAAACATTGTCCAATGAACTGTGAATTTTTAAATTATAACATTTCAACAAATTCCAAAAAATGTCATTTCAATATTACACCATGTACGAGCCTGAAAAGTAAAAAAAAAAAAATACTAAGTGTTTGATAAATAAATGAATAAAACCTTATCTTGAATACAGAATGGAATAGGATATATGGATAAATAGGGATATTAGGATGATATATCTTTCACCGTGAAGATATAAAGTTTTGAAATTGCTCTTGTCATGTTTTTTCTCGTGGGCTGTCAATAATTCAGACGATTTGACGCCTTCAAATCGACTTGCAATTCGTGTGATATCGAGATGCTAGATAAAATATTCATTTGGAGTCGTTTTGGTGTCGAATCCCCCCTTAAATGAGGGGGTGGTAAGTGAGGTAGAGGTGGGGAATCCCCTTTCGACCACCCCTTGCTGCGAACGCGGCTTGAAGCCGGACGCGTTTTAGTCGCACGCGCGCTTCTTCCTCTGCCGGATGGACCATCAGTGATAGTGCAAGTAAACTGAACCAGATACAAAACACTCACCTCGTGCTCCTACAAATCGTATTAAGTAGTTAGACTTAGAGTGAAAAAAATAGCTAAAGAAGGGGTTAATTGGAAAGCTCAGCGACATCGAGGAAGGTCGGTCCATTTCTTAATTTATATTATTTTAATACCAGCTGCGAAACCCTTCTTCCTGGACAGGGTGCTACGCCCCCTGGGATCTGGTATACCCCCCCCCCCCTCGGTACGCCACTGGTATAATGGAATAAATTATTTAGATAAAGGCGCTATTGGCTTTGTGATAATTAATTGTTGTTGTTTTGAAGTATGTATTAAGGGCTAAGCAGGGGGGGTCGATAGGCTAGTCGGTAGCGTGACAGCGAGCTAACCAGGAGACCCGGGTTCGAATCCGACTCGAGGCAGCCAGCCAAAATCTGACTCCCGGGGGTAGAGACAAATTTTAAAAAAATATATCTAGTATCGTAATTAGGCTTATGGCTAGAAGGGCCGAAAAGCCAAAAAAAAAAAAAAAAAAAGGGCTAAGCACCCATTCTATATATTTATTGAAATCATTTGATCAATTTATTTAACCTGTCATAAATTTTATGCATTAAACAACATTATATAAATAACATATGTTTAATTTGTGGAATTAACAAATCTACTCTTATTCAACGAGCAAAAAATTATATATATATATTTATATATTTATATCTTTTTTCTATTTTGAAAACGGCTCTACTTATTTTGATGAAACAAATTTTATTAACAAGTTTTAAGGATGAGAAAGCGATCTGAGTAGGTCTGGACCTCGACAAATTTAATCTTAATTGACTTTTTCTTAATTAAAGTAATTATTGATAGATGAAAATCTCAATAAAAAAGTTTGTTTACATTTTTTTTAATTATCTTTTATTTTTAATTGGTTTTTTAATTTTAAAACCCTCTAATAGGTAATAGCAAATATTAATATACATATTAAAATTATGAATTTTTTGTCTGTTTTTAATTAACAGGGGGGGGGGGGTCGGGTAGGCGGTAGCATGTCAGCCAGCTAACCAAGAGGACCCGAGTTCGAATCCGACTCGAGGCATCCGGCTAAAATCTGACCCCCGAGGTAGAGACAAATTTACATAAAATAATTAGTATCGTAAATGGCTTATGGCTAGAAAGGCCGAAAAGCCAAAAAAAAAAAAAAAAAAAATTAACAGGTGTCTAAATCATAACAAAACAGGTGTGTTTACAAATAAAGTAGTTGAAGTGGCTTTTTTTATATAAATTGGTAATAAATCTTATTTAATTTTATGTTTTTATTTCAGATCTTATACGATTATTTTTTTTATTATTATTTTCCTATTTATTTTTTAATAATGTTTATCAATATGAACAAATGTGGGCGAATTGGTGTACGAGAAAACAAATATACACATTCAATATGTAGACCATTAGAAAGCTAGAAATGCGAAAACTGGGTGCGGGGTGGGGTGATGGGAGTGGTGCAGGAGGTAGAGTGCAGTTGTGGGGGATCCGGGGGTGGGAGGTTGGTTGGGGCGGAGTGGGGGTGCATTGGTGGGGGCGAGGTGTGTGGTTTCGGGAGGGGGGGGGTCAGGGGTTACCGTGCATCGCTCGGTGGCTTCAGGTACTATATATTTATATACTTGTATCTTTTTTCTATTTTGAAAACGGCTCTACCTATTTTGATGAAACCAACTCTATTAACAAGTTTTGAGGATGAGAAAATGATCATCTGGCTAGGTCTGGATCTCGACAAATTTCATCTTAATTGATATTTTCTTAATTAAACTAATTATTGATAGAAGAAAATCTCAATAAAAAAGTTTGTTTACATTTTTTTCAATTATCTTTTATTTATTAATTGGTTTTTTAATTTTAAAACACACTAATAGGTTATAACAAATATTATTATATTATATTAAAATTAGGATTTTTTTAAATCATAACATTACAGGTGGGTTCATAACAAAACAGATGTGTTTACAAATAAAGTGGTTGAAGTGGCTTTTTTTTATATAACTTGGAAACAAATCTTATTTAATTTTATGTATTTATTTCAGATCCTATACGAATATTTTTTTATTATTATTTTCCTATTTATTTTTTTATAATGGTTATCAATATGATCAAATGTGGGCAAATTGGTGTACGAGTAATCAAAAATACACATAATATGTGGACCTCGAGAAAGCTAGAAATGCAACAACTGGGTGCAGGGTGGGGTGGATGCGGAGGTGGGGTGCAGTTGCGGGGGTTCCGGGGTGGGGCGGGGTTGGGGATCCGGGGGTGGGGCATGGTTGGAGTGGAATGGGGTGAGGGTGGGTGTGCAATGGTTGGGGCGAGGTGCATGGTATCGGGGGGGGGGGTCCAGGGGGTGTGTACTATATATATTTGTATTTTTTTTAATTTGGTTACCATGCATCGCTCGGTAGCTCCAGGTACTCTACTCTTATTAAACTAGCAAAAATTGTAGTAAAGTAATAAATGTTTACTTTAACAAACAAGTGTATGGTCAAATATTGTAATCGTGCATTAAAAAAGAGTTTTTTGCACGGAACCCTTTTTTAGAAATATCTCAAAAACGGAAAAATTTATTTTAATAAAATAAATAAAAGATGACGAGATATTAATTATTTTTTCATTAGTACGTTACCAAATTTTGTGTATACCCTCTAGATCAAAAACTAGTATGAATATCAGAATACATTTTCCTTAATATATCAGGATTTGTTGAAATTAAATAAACGCCTCGCAGGAAATATAAAAAATATTTATTTCATTTTTGCTAAATTAACGTTATTTTGTTTTAAAATAACAAAATTATAGCATATAGCTCAGATTTAATTTTAATTATTTTGATTTTATAAGCTTCAAAAAGTACAAAAAAGTACAGAATCGGGGACAAAGCCGGGAACAAAAATAAGCAAGGACACAAGCCTTTGTTTTGGAGTCTCTATATACGGAAATTTGAGACGTACAGTCACCTTAATTTGTGTCTTAAAGAAATTTAAAAAAAAAAAATTTTAAAAAGATTCATTCTTAAATAAAAAAATCTAGTATTGTCATTACTCTTTAATAAAAATAATAAAAATATCCGAACGTAATACATTCAAAAAAAGCCTGACAGGTCGCCATCAATCAAAGTCTGAAATTTTTATACTTCTATTATTTTTATTATAGTTTTGCATTTATTTCTCTGTAAAAATATTAAATTAAAATGCCAAATTCATTGTCAAACAAATAATCGTAGGTAAAATAAACTGATGTGGACATCCACATGACTTTACCATACACCTGGGTCCTCTCTTATAGTTAATATTGAATTAAAATAATTTGTAATTATTTATGAAAGAATCTCCCCCACACACTTAATTTTGGCCCTATTAGCAATTAATAATATCTCCATTTAATTATGAGACTATTATATTAGAAATATCACTTTTCTTCGATCTTTGTTTGAAAATATTTTTGAGCCCCCCCCCCCCTCAATTTCACATAGGGAGTCATTTTCATAAGGTCGTATAGGGTTCATGTACAAAATCTCATATTCCATTAAACGCTGGAAGATATTGATAGTTCTAAATTTTTGACTCCCCCCAAATTCGGCCCCCCAAAAAATAATAACTCTTTTTTTATTATAGGTTCATTTTATGGTATATTTAATTATTCCCCGTTTTTTTAGTTTGAAAATCTTATAATTTTAATTCTCCCTTCCCCCTTTCTTAATTTTTGGTTCGATTTCAACCAAAATCTAATCTGGTCTTAATCTCAATTCACCAAAACTACATATTAAATTTCGTTTTTATATTCACACTAGTTTTTGAGATAGTGCGTTCACAAAAATTTGGTAATGCACGCACGTACTTAACGTAATAATTAACAAACATAATAACAAAACACTTAATTTCTCAAAAAATACAATTTTTTCGATGTTTAATTATTAGGGCTTTTTTGTAGACCAAAACCCCATGGTTTTTCCCAATTTCTTTAATCAAAATAGTTTCAGTCGTTTTTTAGATATTTCCAAAAAACAAAGCAAAAAAAAACACTTTTTTCATGCACGATTACAATAGTTGACCAAACCCTGTGGACTGTGAAAATATATTTTTGAATATAAAAGCAAAAACTTGACTCCCTTCTTCTTATAGAAATGTATATAGTAATGAGAGATTCAAATCAATGAAATGGTTTATAAATAATAGTCTAATTTAATTAGGATTGATTAAATAGAGTGAATTGTTTAATAATTAAATGCAATAAGAAAATTGATAAATAAAGAAAAATTAATATACTCGTATTAAAATCGATTAGCTCTTAAGTCTATCAAAACTTTGGGTATAATTTTAATAAGAGACTATAGTTTTTTATTATTATTTCCTAAAAGTGTCTTATAAGTTATATATAAGTTTGAAGACACGAAAAATTGCAGGGACAAATTCTTGAATTGGCCATTGAGTAGAAACAGTACCCACCTTATTCAGCTCTTTCGCCGGGCAAAAATAATTTTCGCCGCCCTTTAAATATTATTATTTTGAAATAAATAATTTTAAAATGGATTTTTGTAGTTTTTTTAAAATATACTCGTATAAGTATATATTTATCGAATTTAAATAATATTTTCAAAAAATAAAACACATGTTTAAAATTTCATTTCAAAAAAGTATAACAGGGGTCGGCGCTCGAAGTGTTATTTGTTGTTAATTATAAAAATGCTGTAATTTTGTCAATTTTTACTTTCACATTTCTATTCATAGAATATAATGTGGAAGTATTGCGATGGCTTGCCTGGGTCCTGACTGAGAGCTTGTATCGCAGAGATGAAAAAAGTTAATTTCATTTTGTAACTTCTAGATGGAAGGAATCGATAGCCTTAATAGTTGAAAACCGGATTTAGGACATCAAACCAGAAATTGGGGTCCCCAGGGGCAAAAAAGGGGCCAAAAATTAATTGGTCAGTGCGTATGTAGATATGTACGTATGTATGTACCCCTGCGTTTCGCAACCATAAGTCTCAAAACTACGAAATTCGCAACTTAAGCTCAATATATCTAGCAGGAGTACAGCAAGCTTTTGGTTGAAATCAGTAAATCGAAAATGGACATTTGCATGAAAGATTTTTCATTTTTTTTTATTTTCTTAAAAATTAGTTTGTTTATCAAGTGTCATGAGTTAATAGTTGTGTCAAATTTTTAATCCGATTGTAAAAAAGGAAGGGGTTGTAAATTAGGAGTGTCGTAAAATAAATATTTTAATCGTTCATATCTCCTCTTTGGACAGAGCCTTGAAATTTGAAACTTAGGCTATCTAGAGGCTCGAAGAAGTATAACAAGATTTTGGCTAAGATAGAAAAACCGGAAGTTGATGTTTACGTACGTAAGAATGTGCCCCCTGCGTTTCGAAACGATAATGCTCAGAGATACGAAATTCGAAACTTAAGATTGATATAGGCTAGAAGAAATATATCAAGCTTTTGGTTGAAATCGAAAGACTGGAAGTGGACATTTACATGAAAGATTTTTCGTTTTTTTTTATTTTCTCAAAATCGTTGTAGCTGTTTTTGAGAAAATAAAAAAAAATGAAATAGAGGAAGGGGTGTAAATTAGTAGTGTCGCGATGACTTCAAATAAATGAAAATGTGAAAGTTGTGTGGTGACCACGCCAAATGTTTATTTTTTTTATTTAAAAACTTCAGAATATCGTAAAAACATTTCAAATTTTAAGAAAAATATGTTATTGTTCGATCTAGCTGCCTTTAGCACAGATAATAGCATCGAGTCTGTCCGGGAAGGCTTCACACACTGCACAAATGTGTTCTGACAGTATTTTAGCAATTTTCTAAGGCGATGACCGTCTGATATTTTTTAGTTGATTCTTTGATTTTAAGAATGGACCATTTGGAAAAATCTATTGCTGGCCATCCCTGTGAAGAAATGAAGCTGGGAACTTTATTAAACAAAATACATGACTAAATATAATATATAGTTAAAATATGAAAAAAAAATTGTTTTTCTCAAAATTGACTAAGTTTTGAAAATTACCACCCGAATTTGGGGGTGGGGAGGGACAAAAATAAAAATTCTAGGTCTTTGGAGCAACTCATACCTAATCTGTGTGTCAGAAGGCTTGAAATGCAATAACTGAGGGAGGGGATCAAAAAATGAAAATTCTAGCCCTTTGAACCAAACTCAACCAAATTTTGTATACATAATCTGTGGGCCTCTAGAGAGCTAGAAATGGGATGGAGAGTGACCGGAGGCGGATGAGAAGGTCCGGAGAGGGTTGGTGTGGTGGAGAGTGATCAGAAGTGGAGATGGGGCTAGTCACTGGGTGGAGAGTGGTTGGAGGTGAAGGGTTCAAAGTTTCTACTACTTATTTTTATTACCTAAATTTTTTTGATAGATTTTTTGTTTCAAGACTCTTTGTGGCCCTCGTCATTGCACCAAAATGGGATTTAAAAAATTACAATTTACATTGAAATGTTTTATTATTTAAAATTGTATTTATTTAATATTTGCTTAGTGTTTAATCATCAAATTGATTTAAAATAAAATTGATATGAAAATTAATTCTTTAAAATATATTTTCATGAATCCTGGCATAAAAATAAATAAAAAAATATAATTAAATAAACTGGAACAAAAATGCAATTTCCTGCAGTACAGTTATTTTTTAATCTGATTGAGGAGGAACATATTTTTATTTTAAATTAACCCGATTTCAGCCTGGGAAATTCTAAATTCAAATTCTTTTTGACTTCTTCCATTTAACGAAATTTTATTTATCCGATAAGGGACGACTTCTTTCTTATCTTCAGCTAAGTTTTACTTTTGCTTTAATTTATTTTCATTATAATGCCCTCTGGTAAAACTTTTATTAAAAACATATATATATATATATATATTAATTTTTTCGAAATTTGCAAGTAGAAGTCTAGTAAAAATTCTCATCCCCTGCTCACTTGAATGCATCCATTTTCGAAAACTTATCTTATCCATTTAATCATCTGTCTCAATCTAGTGTTTTTTTTTTTTTTTTTTTTTTTATCAGGTCATATCCATCTGTCCGTTGTTTTACAGTTTACGCCAATAGAGTTCGAAATAGTATTCAATAAATATCTAATAAGTGATAGCAACAATAACTCAAATTAAATTTAGAAGTCCTATTCTATCTAAATACCCGAATAAATTTTCAAAATTTTCTTGATTTCCTAGAAGATTTAGGATAGATATATTTCCAATATTAAATTTTAATCTTGAAGAACTATATAAAGGACACTCAATTAATACATGGTCCACTGTGATTCTAGAGTTGCATATACTACACCATGGGGTATTTTCTCTAAGAATCAAGAACCCATGTGAGAAAAAGCAGTGCCCTATTCGTAGACGTATTAATTTGGTTTGCATTCTTCTAGGCATATCATATGTACTTAGTGGACAAATGTTAGGTTTGACTCTCTTAAGGATTGCATTCTCCCTCGCCCACTCATCATACCAGGAATTCTTTAATTGATTTTTAAAAAACTTTTTCGAGTCTTCTAAAAATATTTGAGAAAAATCAACAGCCGCCTTATTAGCTCCCATTTTGGCAAGAAGGTCAGTTGCATCGTTGCCTTCAATCCCTGTATGTCCTGGGACCCACATAAAAATAATTTCGCAATCGTCCCCCGGTTGACCCCCATATAATGACTGAATTCTCTGTACCAAGGGGTGAGAAGGATTGAATTTCTGAATGGCAAGAAGGGCGCTTAGTGAGTCACTGATGATAAGGCTTTTCTCCAGTCCTCGGTTTTTAATATAGGAGAGGGCTAATTCAATAGCTTTTAATTCACCAGTAAAGATGCTAGAGATGGTGGGGAGCTTAAATTTCATTTCAATGCTGTCATGTTTAAATGCACAACCCACTTTAGTTTCAGATTTTGAACCGTCAGTGTAAATTAGCGAATAATTGTGAAATCTATTGATGATATCTTGGAATAATATCTTAAAGATATTGCTGCTTGTGGTTTGTTTATTGAGTCTATGAAGATCCCAAATAATGGTGGGCTTTTTAATAAGCCAAGGAGGTTTGGGAGCACTTATGAGTGCAACTTGGTGCTTACAAGTATCATCAAATGTGTCTATGTAATTTTTCATTCTGACAGCCATGGGCTTACTCGATCTAGGTTTTGAAAATTTGTTCGGGTTTATGGGGCTAAATAGAATATTATATGACGGATGAGTTGGTAGAGAGTAGATTTTTAATATATAATTTAGTGCTAACATGTCTCTTCGTATTCTTAGAGGAGGTTCACCCGATTCTGCTAATATACTAACCACTGGGCTAGTTCTAAAAGCCCCCAATGAAATTCGAATACCCATGTTATGTATAGAGTCAAGTTTTTTAAGAAGACTATCATTAGCTGACGAATAGATGGGAGAAGCATAATCTATTTTGCTTCTTATTATAGCCCTGTAAACCCTCAGGAGGGCAGAAGGATCCGCTCCCCACTGAGAGCCCACTAGGACTTTGAGAAGGTTCATCGACTTAAGACATTTCAACCTAAGTTGCTCGACATGATTCTTCCAGTTCATTTTTTTGTCAAAGATTAGACCTAAAAATTTGACCTGATCCTGGTAGACAAGGTTATTTCCATTAAGCGTAAAAATGGGATCATCGTGTGCAGATCTGAGCCTACAAAAATGTAGACAGGAAGTCTTAGTTGTTGAAATCTTAAAACCATGTTCAATAGCCCAATTGTTTATGTCTTCTATAGTAGATTGTAATTTAGATTTTATAATATTTAAGTTATTTGATTTGTAATAAATGCATAAATCATCAACGAAAAGAGACTTTTGAATTGGGTATCTAATTGTGGTTAAGATATCATCAATTGCTATGGTGAAAAGCGTCGTACTTAACACACTCCCCTGAGGAAGACCATTGTCCTGTCTGTTTATTTGAGATAAAGTGTTTCCAATCCGAACCTGGAAGATACGGTCGGAAAGAAAATTTTTTATAAAAAGAGCTAAATGTCCCTTAATTTTCCAGGTGTTCAATTTTTGGAGTATATAATATCTCCATACTGAGTCGTAGGCATTTTCAAGATCGAAAAAAATGGCAATGGTGTGTTTTTTATTTGAAAAGCCTTTGAGAATGTAATCTTCAAGACGGACAAGATGGTCCAAACAGGAACGATTTTGGCGGAATCCACACTGTACGTTAGAGATAAGGCGCTTAGTTTCCATAAGCCAGCACAAACGTCTATTTACCATCCGTTCAGTTAACTTGCATATGACATTCGTCATGGCAATCGGGCGGTAATTTTTAACGTCTTTGTCGTCTTTGTTTGGTTTAGGGACAGGGATCAAAAATGCTTTTTTCCATTGATCAGGGAAAAAATCATTTTCCCAAATTTTATTTATAATATTTAGAAGGATCAATTTCGAGTTTGGATGTAAGTGCTTTAGCATTAAATTATGAATACCATCAGGCCCAGGAGAGGTATTTTTGGAAGAATTTAGTGCAGACTCAAATTCCCATAAGCCAAAAGATTTATTATAGGATTCGAGATTTTCCGAATCAAAATTAAAAATGGTTTCTTCAGATAAATTTTTAATGTTAAGAAAACGAAGGTTAAAATTTTCTGAAGATGAAATATTGGAAAAGTGTTGGGCAAAAATATTAGATAAATCATATGGCCTAGACACATAATTATTATTAAAATAAAGATGTCTGGCCGAATTATTTTGGGAGCCTTTTATTTTTTTAATTTTATCCCAAACCTCCTTACTGGGAGTAGAATATGAAATGGTGGAAATAAATTCTTCCCATGAACGTTTTTTCGCTTTTTTTATTAAATATTTTGCCCGAGCCCTGAGCTTTTTAAAACTTATTAGATTTATAGTACTGGGTGATGTATTAAAAAGTCTAAGAGCCTTTTTCCTTTCTCTAATTGCATTTTGTATTTCCCTAGACCACCAGGGGACTAAAGGACGTTTAGAGATGGTTTTACTTTTGGGTATAGATACGTCAGCTGCTTTGATTATTTTTTTATTGAAATTTTTGAGTTGTGACATAATATCACTTTCATTATCATCACTACTATCAATAAAAGATAGATTCTCGAAAAGAGGCCAATTTGCTTTTTGCACCAACCATCTCGAATGTGTCCGTTGAAGTGGGACTTTTTTATTATCAGATAAGACAATCGGAAAGTGATCTGAACTACATAAATCCGGATGCACATTAAAAGAAAATCTATCATGGAGGGATGGAGATGCAAAAACCAAGTCTATAATGGAATAAGTTCCATATCCAGTGCTAAAATGAGTTGGAGAATTATTATTAAGGACTGACACGTTATTCAAAGATAAAAAGGATTCAATTATTTTACCTCTAGGGGACGATTGAATATTTTCAAAGAGGCTACTTCTGGCATTAAAATCGCCTAGAAGGAGAAATGGAGCAGGCAGTTGACTTACTAAACTTTCTAAATCGAATCTTGAAAAACGCTGGTCCTGTGGTATATAGACACTGCATATTGTAAAAGAGAGGGTAGATTCAATACGAACGGCAATCGCTTGGAGATTGGTATTAATTGTCAAATGTTGAGAATGGATGGTCTTTTTTACAAAGATGGCCACTCCACCCTTTGCTCTATGATCTGCATTCATATTTTTTAAATATTGATTAAAACCTCTAATCGAAAATATATTATTATATAAATGTGTTTCCTGTAGGCATATTACAGAAGGTTCGTATTCTTTAATTAATAATCTAAGCTCGGCTAGGTTGTTGAAAAGGCCATTCAAATTCCATTGAATAATCGAATTATTTTCCATACTTAGATAAGAGACAAAAGTTAAAATTAAAATACGAAATACTAAGAAAATGATATAAATATTAAATAAAGTAAAAATAAAATATTTATATAGATAATATACCAGTGATGATAACAAAATTGAATTAAAGTTAAAGTTTAGATAATATATATATGTATTTATATAGTCTATTTATTAAATCAAAAGAATTCTATTTATATAAATAAATTTAAAGATAAGCATCAATTATTTTCCTGCTTTCTTTTTATTCTTTGAATTGGTCTTTTTTTCTTTTTTTTCCGAAATTTTTTTACAATATTTTCAGACTTATTATCTGTTTGGACTGTCCAAAGGTTGTCTGTTTCCGAATCGTCGGAAGCTGTTAAGGAATCTATTGAGTCCATAGGTGTATTTGACGGGATTGTATCATTTTGGGTATTTTTCGTTTGATCAGATTCGATTAATTCATCGGTTAATTTAACTGGTTGGACAATTGTCTTTTGTGCACTATCAGGAGAGAGATTTTGTAATTGACTTTTCAAATTTGAAATTTGTTTTTTTAATTCATTCAGCTCTTTTTTAAGGTCCTCACATGAGGAGCAATTTCCGGTTTGTGTCTTTTTTGCGAATGATGATAAATTAGAATTTTCTTTTTTTTATATTGAGCTTTAGCGGCGTAATATGAAATATTCATTTGAGAAGCCAATTCCAATATCTCTCTTTCTCTAATATACAGTGGACATTGTCGGGAAAAAGACGGGTGGGGACCCTCACAATTGACGCATTTAGCTTGTCTGTTACACATGGTTCCATCTTTTTGGTGCTCAATTTGCCCACAGAAGCCGCAAATCTTGTTTTCAGACTTGCAAGAATTCTGAGAATGCGAAAATTTTTGGCAGCGAAAGCAGCGAAGAGGGGAGGGGACGAAACGTCTAACAGTTAGATTATAAAATCCAACTTTCAGCTTAAGAGGTAGAGTGGATGTACCAAAAGTAATAATTACAAGTGGGGTTACCGTAATTTGATTACCCACCCTTTTCGTAATTTTATGAATATCAGTTATATTTTGATTATGATTTTGATTTTTTAATTCATCAAGCAAAGTTTCCTTAGAAATTTCCACCAAATCTTCACAGTATACGATTCCTTTAATTGAGTTGAGCTTTTGGTGTGGTTCAACCTTAACTGGTATTTCATTAGTAAAATTAGTTAATTTTAGTAATGCTTTAGTTTGTTTGTTGTCAAACGTTTCCACCAATATCGAGCCATTACGCAATTTTTTTATGCTTTTGACCTGGCCCGACACTTGGTAGGTTATTATTTTGTTAATTATAAAAGGAGATACCTTGTTTAGTCTTTGGTTAGTGTCGGTGTGGCTAATTACTAGAAATTTAGGTTCGGGTATTTCTATTATTTGGTCATTTAGTTCAAAGTTGTTGAATCTTCTCGGTTTTTTATGTACAAGGGGTGGGTAATTGTGGTCATCAGGTGGGTGTTCCCTAGAAAGAGGGAGAGGGTTATTTACCTAATTCCGTCCGAGGACTGGGCCATGGCGATTTGCCAGGCCCAAGGAACAAAACTAAAACTATGGATTAATATAAACCAGAATTAACCAATATATATATAAAGAATTAGTATTAAGAAGAAATAATAAAAATTTAAAAGGTTTTTAAATGTTTATAATACTTTTATTAAGTATGATTTTCTTAAAGAATTAAAACGATGGATTATAATGTTTGGTTGGATTATTATTATTATTATTATTATTTATTTCTAAAAGATTAAATTTCACATTTATTAAAAATCTTTTGTCTATCTGGAATAACAATATAACAAATACTATACCTATATAGACAGGCATATTAAGCTTTCGGATTAGTTATTTAATCTTTAATCCTCCCGAGTCGAAAAATAAACATTTTTTTGTATTTGTATTTTGTGATGGTTTGAAAACTTTCATCTCGAGGTAGAGATTATTAGACAGAAAGCGTTGCCTCCAGTTGTTTAAAGCGCCATCTGTAACTGGGATTCCCCCTTTTCTTTCCCCCCTCGCTGCAGTTTCTCTCAGTTCTCGAGGATAATTAACCTCTTTGCTTAGATATTAGCTCAGGGTTTGAATTGAACGTTTGTCTTCCTCGTCAGGATTTAATCATTTTATTTCCCACTCGTAAACACCCTCTCGCTACCCACCCATTTCATTTACTACTATTGATCATCTCGTGAGAGTAATTTATTACCTTTATGCTAATTTATGTATATATATATATATATATATATACATAAACACACACACACACATCTATAGAAAACGAAAGCTGGTAGACATAACCCAAGAGTAAACAAAATATTGCTTACAAGTAGGAAATGAATTAGAATTTGAAATAATTATTCTTATGCTGATTCTCAAAAATATATGAAAAATACTTAAGCAAAGAAAATCAATAATATAAAAAATTGATTTTCATTTAATTAAATTAAGCAAATAGCCTGTAAAATATGATTATATTATATAATAAAGTAAAGTGTGTAGTTTCACAGTGAATGAAATAAAATCTAACAAACTCATATTTCGATTATTAGTCCATCATCAGGAGTTTACAAGTTAAAACTGTTTTAACTTGTAAACTCCTGATGATGGACTAATAATCCGAAATATATGAGTTTGTATAAACCTCTTTGAGTTTTATTTCATTCACTGTGAAACTATACACCCTTTACTTTATTAATTAATATCATGTTTCACCTAAAACCTACACCACTTTCCCTAAGTAAAAGATTATATTATTTATATTTAATAACATATATAAATTCTAATACTGGCGAAAATCATGAGATCTATACAAGATATTTATAAATAATAGGGTAGTGCGAATTCCGAGAGGTGATCCGCGATGGAAGTAGGTGTACACCTCATTGGAAGTATCTTGGAAGTACTTGGAAATATTTGAAAGTACAAGTGGAAGTAGGTGTACAGCATATTAGGTCGCGGTTCACTCCTCGACGAATTCTATACGAATTCTCACCCCTTTAACATTTATCAACATCTACTTGTGAGAGCTTGTCATCGGTGAATAACAAATATATAAATTATTTATAGAGTATTTTAGTGTTTAGGAGTGAGAAATTAATATAATTTATCAGCTAGTGAGTTGGTGAACAATTTTTCATTTTTTATAATATAAAAACAGTAAACAAGTATTATTTATTTTTTATAAATCCTGATATAAATTAATAAAAAACAATACTTTCCCCCATGCTTCGCATTGGATAAAGTAAAAATTATATAATTATGTATACGGATCAACGATGGGAGAAATTAGTTAACGAAAAAGATTACATATTTTTTTTGGATTTTCGGCCTTTGTAGCCATAAGCCAATTTACAATACTAATTTTTAATTTTTTTAATTTGTCTCTACCTCCCCCGGGGTTAGGGTGACACATATTTATTTTGTTGATTTGTATTAAACCTACAAATGTCCTTTAATTAACATTTTCTTAATAAAAATATATTTTTAAACTTTATTTTTTGTTCTTTTTACTGAAGCTACATGACCCCAGTGGCTCGCAACCCACAGCTTAAAAAGCACTGCTCTAATATTCTTTAAATTTATAAAAAAATTAAAGGATTGCTTTGTAAACATTAGCCAAAATAACTTTTCTCTTTTTTTGAATTTTGAAATTTTCATTGATAAAGGAGAAATTCTCCCGATACATCTGGTTTAATAAACCGTTTCTAAGATTGTTTTTTAAAATTGAGTATTTTGATTATCTATACAATCAATAAATCATATTTTCTTTTCGATAAATATATCTATCTTTTTTATATTATAATCCGACGTTTCGGAGGTTTATTCCCTCCTTTAGGGTTTTGAAAGGTCAGTCAAGAAAATTCAATATGACATTCCCCTCTGTCTCCTCTCTGAATGGCAGTAACAATATTATACAGTATTTCATTCTCAGCAGAATTTGGTGTCGTGTACACCTACTTCCACTTTTTTACATCGCATAAGCTCTGGAGCATTTGATCAATGACTGGACTCACCTTGCTCTTACGCAGCTTTCATTCTTCTGCATGCAAAGTGTTGCCTAAATACAGGCGCACCAACGTTATAAACCAAGTTCAAATTCAGACATTTTGAAGATTTTAATTAGTACAGTTAGTAAATGGATTTTTATGAGGCAGTCCAAGGTTCAAAAAAAGAGAGATAATTATATCCGAGGGGTGAACCGCGATGAAATCAGGTGTACACGTCTTTGGAATTATGTAGAATTATTTTGGAGTTCAATATATAATGCCCCTTCATCTATTGTCTTCTACTTGGAAATGAAAGTGGAAGTGGAAGTAGGTGTACACGATATTAGGTCGCGGTTCACTCCTCGCTTATAACTATATTTGAAGTGAAACTTCTTTAGCGACGTTTCTGTTTGAATTTTTTTCTTACAATGAATGGGAAATGGCTTAATAGAGGAGAAATAAAAGACTAGCCCTTGATTTTAAAAAATAACTTTAATTTTCCCTAATTTTAATAAATTTTATTTGAAAACAAATAGTGGGTTTTAAAAGAATAATTTAAATTTCCTAATTTTAATAAATTTTAATTGTCATGAGCTATTAGCGGGTTTGAAAATTAAAGTTTCACTTACCCCGTGAACATATATAGATGAGGCCCACACCTTTTTTTTTTATTATTCGAATCCTTATTCCCTATTCTTCATTGTTTTGAAATATCAGTGAAGGAACACAGTGTGAAATTCCCCTATGTAACAATATTATAGAGTTTTTCATTCTCAACCGAAACTACAGTAAATTCTGACTGAGAATGAAGGAGGGAATAAACCTCCGAAACGTCAGCTTTGAATAAAAAAGATAGTAATAATTTTCTGTCGTTTTTTGAACCGTGGACTACCTCATTCAAAATCCATTCAATTCACTTACCAGTCCGTCTCCAAAAATTATTTCAATCGTAATAATATTGCATTTATTTAATTTTTGCATTTTTAGATTACTGTGTGCCCACTGATTATGTATACAAAATTTGTTTGAGTTTGGTACAAGAGCCTAGATTTTCATTCTTTTGACCATACACCCTCCCCCCACCTTTTAGGCGGTTAGTTTTTCCATTTTTTAGACTTCTGGGGTCCCACTGATTATGTATACCAAATTTGGTTGAGTTTGCTCAAACGGCCTAGATTTTAAATTTTTAACCCCCCCCTCCACCCCTTTAATGTTGGGTCGATATGCACCAAAATCTAATCAGCTCTTAATCTCAATGAACCAAAACTACCTGTGAAATTTGGTTTCGATATTCACACTAGTTTTTGAGATAAGCTTGTCCACAAAAATTTGGTAACGCACAGACTAACTAACTAACTAACAGACATCTTGACAAAACAATTATTATCTCGAAAAATATAATTTTTTCGATGTTCACTTATTAAAGCTTTTTTTGTAGAGCGAAATGCCATGGTTTTGCTCAATTTTTTTAATCAAAATAATTTCAGCCGTTTTTGAGATATTTTGAATTTAATTAAAAAACTTTGAGTTTGATTTAAATTCTTGTCCAACTCCCTACAATTCTTTAGTCCAGTCAAATTGTGTTTTTATCAGGAAAGTTTTGGGCTAATTCTGATTTTTTGAATATTTTGAAGAGCTGAATCCAAATCTGAGATCTCCCACCATAATTTCTTGACGCAAAACTTTAGATGGTGAAAATTTCCATTTTTTAGCGGTTTTGTGCTAATAACTCAAAAATTATCTACTTTTAATAAATAACCCTCATATTCAAAATGAAAATTCATAAAATTTCCTAAAAATTTCATTATTTAGTTTTTTCTCCGATGAACCGCTTGGGCTCAAGCGCTATTTCAAGTTTTCGACCTCGGCAGTCCCCCGGATCACTCAAAAACTCGCACTTTTGTCGATATTTTCCCATTTTGACCATGAAGGAGCACGTTTTCGACAAAGACCACTCTATACATTTTTAAACTAGATTAAATTTGCTACAATTAAAACAAAGCCTCATCTTAATTGGATAAATCGATAATCCCACCAAGGGCTTCATTTGCGCGGAATACACGATTTTCTAAAACTCAACACCCCTACGCGCTTAAACTGGATACTAATCGAACAAACGCATTCGCCAATTCATTTATCCCCATGACATCTAGAGACTGGAACTCTCTTCCCCCGACCGTCTTTCCAGCAACTTATGACCTTCAATCTTTCAAGACCAGCATCCACAGATACCTTCGACTTCTACCCAATCACTAAATCTCCCCTTATCTTCATGTTACAAGGGTCCACCACGGACTACAGAGGTTGTACCTTCTTGGTGCAACTTCTTCTTGTATCAGTATCTTTATAAAAAAAAAAAAAAAAAAAACGGTAATGAGGTTGAAATTTTGAAAAACTGCAATTTTTCCTTCATAAAATGAAATCCTCTCATCCTAGAAACTTGGTTTCTATCTCATTCTCTAGAAAATTTTGTTCACTTGAATGTTTACTTGTACTACTTTTTTGTTAAAACTTTTAGATTTATAGATATCTAGCATTTTCCATAACAGAAAATAATCTATTTTTTCAAAAAATCGCAGTTTTTCCTTCATAAAATGAAATCCGCTCATCCTAGAAACTTGGTTTCTATCTCATTCTCTAGAAAATTTTGTTCACTTGAATGTTTACTTGTACTACTTTTTTGTTAAAACTCTTAGATTTATAGATATCTAGCATTTTCCATAACAGAAAATAATCTATTTTTCAAAAAATCGCAGTTTTGTCCTTCATAAAATGAAAACTACTGATCCTAGAAACTTCATTCCTATCTCATTCTCTAGAAAATTTTATTGACTTGAACGTTTTCTTGGACTACTTTTTTTATAAAAGTCTTAGATTTATAGATATCCAGCATTTTTCATGACACTTCTGAGGATTCGGATCATATCCTGTCATGGAAAATACTGGATACCTATAAATCTAAGAGTTTTATCAAAAAAGTGGTACAAGTAAACATTCAAGTCAACAAAATTTTCTAGAGAATGAGATAGGAACCAAGTTTCTAGGATGAGTGAATTTTTATTTTATGAAGGAAAAATTGCGATTTTTTGCAAAAAATTGCAGTTTTCAAAATTTCAACCTCATTACCTTTTATCCAATTAAGATGAGGCCTTGTTTTAATTGTGGCAAATTTAATCTAATTTAAAAATGTATGGTGCGAATTTTTGGGCTATCCGGGGGGGGGGGGCTGTTTAGGTCGAAAACTTAATAAAACTTGTACGAAATTTGATGACCTTTCATTTTGCATAGGAAGGTTATTTACGTACAGTTGATAGTTTTTGAGTTATAAGCGAAAAAACGGCAAAAACTGGAAATGTTCACCTTTTTTTGCATTTCTACAATGTTGCGTCACGAAATTTCGGTGGGAGACCTCAGAATTGGATTCAGCGCTCCAAAAAACATGCATATACAAAAAATCAGAACTACCCCAAAATTCCATCCATCCCATTTGAGCACAATTTTACTGGACTACTTATTAAAATATTAATTTAAAATTATTTTCTGATTAAATCATACAATGGCTAACTTTTCAGACCATCAGGCTTCTACTACAAAATGAACAAAAAAATAGTTTTAGATATTTTGTTGAAACTATCTACGAACATTTCCAATTAAATGATTGAAAAGTAATTTGAAACTGTCCAAATAATTTAATAGAAATAACTTTGTACATTATTACAATTCTAACTTCAATTAACACTCTGTCATGGATTTTCAATATTCCATTGCATTTCACCCAAGTTCATTTATTTAGATATACAAATTCATTTAATGTTTAATTGAATATTAATTGCAGTCGATCGAACTCATTTGTTATATAAATGAGTTTGAATTTTTTCTAAGTTTATTCGTACTTTTTTTACTTTATTTTTTAATTATCTATTCCTTGATACTAAATGTGTACTTTTATTTGGTTCATTTTTCTCCTTTAAATAAATTTAATATAGATTAAGAGCTTCTCTAAAATATTCACTTGTTTTTTTTCAATTTAATAAATTCATAGAGAAATTCATTTTTCTAGAGAAGGGTTATATAATTCTTACCTAACCATTCCTATAAATGATCTTTTCCTTTAAGAAATTAGAAAATAGTGTTTTACTTTTTTTTTAATCAAATTGATGTTTTTACTTTACCATACAGGGTGGTGGTCAAGTATGGTAATCCTGCATGAAAAAAGTGTTTTTTTTTACTTCGTTTTTTTCGAAATATCTAAAAAACTACTGAAAATACTTTGATAAAAAAAAATTGACCACGTTATTATGTTACTAAATTTTGTGTACACCCTAACTTTTTTTTTTTTTTTTTTTTTATAATGATATTGATACAAGAAGAAGTTGCACCAAGAAGGTACAACCTCTCAAGTCCGTGGTGGACCCTTGTAACGTGAAGATAAGGGGAGATTTAGGGATTGGGTAGCAGTCGAAGGTATCTGTGGATGCTGGTCTTGAAAGTTTGAAGGTTATAAGTAGCTGGAAAGACGGTCGGGGGGACTCAGTCTATCTATGACCCGCGGCTCCCCAAGTGACTTAATTTTCTTAAAAACATTCGCCTAAAATCTTCCAGAATTTAGTAATAATTGTGTTAGCATTTATATATATTTTTATTCACTTAAAAGTATCATAATGGAAAACCAAAAAATTTTTAGAGTTTTGTTACCAGCCACAATTACGGTACATCTTCTTGCTAGCTTTGCTGCAGCTCTTAACAATGGTTGCCAAGGAAAACCGTTTACATACGGTACATTTTTGAAAAACGCATTCATAAATTGTTCCAAATTTAATTATTAACAGGTGGTTGAATCAAAATAAAACAAATGGTTTATTAAATAAAAAACAAACACATGTATTACCGAGCATTGCTCGGTGTTCCAGTTACTGTTTCTTTGAGGCGCTACGGCCCGTTTTTATCAAAAAAATTTAAATAACATTTTTTACTTCAAAACGTTTTAAAAAGAAGGAAATAAATTCTTCAGCAACTAAAATATTCACATGACTACAAAAGCTGGGTTACTTTAGCTTGAATTTAATTAAAATATTCTTTTAGTTTATTTAGAGCAGAAACATTTTTGAACTGAATAAGAATTTATTTTCTTCTTCTTAGAATCATTTCGAAATTAAGGTGTATTTTTTTTTAATAAATAGGTATATATAATCATTTTGTTTTACAATATCTAAATATATATCTTCTTGGGTTTTTGTTCTGGCTCTTTTTTTATTCAACAGCACAGCCTTTTATGTCAGAAACTGTAATAAGACATAAAAAGGGTTACGTAAATTTAAAAATCAATATTTCAAAGGCTGATCAACTCTTTAGATCTTGTGGGCGGAAATTTTAGTGAAATCGAATTTAGAGGGTGTAGACCAGGGCTGTCCAACCTGCGGCCCCCCCCCCCCCCCAAATGTAACACTTAGATTTTTTTAAAATAACTAATAAAATGTATTTTTAATTCAATGAAATTGAATAAACTTTTAATATGATATATTTTTAACCTTTCTTAATAAGTGTAACATAAATTTAAAACATTTTATTTAAACATTACAATTTAAATGAAATAAAAGCGGATAATTTGATATTTATCGATTTTTGATGAAATCTAATATCCTTATTATAATCTTTCAATCCCTATTTTTTTCTATTGATAATATTCTTGAAAACCATTATTTGAGTGTCTTTTCGACTAAACAGATCCAAATTATGCCGCTTAGGATTACAGATTCTCGAGAATAAAATAAAATAAATAAAATGTTTTAAATTTTTGTTACACTTATTAAGAAAGGTTAAAAATATATAATATTAAAAGTTTATTCAATTTAATTGCATTAAAAATACATTTCATTAGTTATTTTTTATTTTTTAAATCTAAGTGTTATTTTTTTGTGCAGTGTATATACCTAATACCCAATGAAGAGTGGAAAACCATAAGAATAGAGAAATTTCAAACGAAAATATACTCACTTAACTCTCTATAAAATATACTATTTAAATTAGGTTTATTTTTTAAAAATTAATATTTTTTTCTCCAGAAATTCTCAAAGAAGTTGATAAGGGTCCCCCCTTTGTATCAATGTCGCATTTAATAGAGGTTTAAAAAAGTAATTTTTTCCAGATATTCTAATGAATATATACTCACTTAATTCTCTATAAAATATACTATTTAAAATGCGTTTAGTTTTTTGAAAATTAATATATTTTTTCTCTAGATATTCTCAAAGAAGTTGATAAGGGCCCCCCCCCTCTTTTTTATTGAGTTTTAGAGTATTTTTTTCGAGATATTGTAACGAAAATATATTCACTTAACTCTATAAAATATACTATTTAAAATGCGTTTAATTTTTTGAAAAATAATATATTTTTTTCTCTAGATATTCTCACAGAAGTTGATAAGGGTCGCCCTTTTTATCAATGTCGCTTTTTATTGAGTTTTAAAAGAGTATTTTTTTTCGAGATATTCTAACGAAAATATACTCACTTAACTCTATAAAATAAACTATTTAAAATGCGTTTAGTTTTTTGAAAATTAATATTTTTTTTTCTCTAGATATTCTCAAAGAAGTTGATAAGGGTCCCCCTTTTTATCAATGTCGCTTTTTATTGACTTTGTAAAAAGTATTTTTTTTTCGAGATATTCTAACGAATATATACCCACTTAACTCTATAAAATATACTATTTAAAATGCGTTTAGTTTTTGAAAATTAATATTTTTTTTCTCTAGATATTCTCAAAGAAGTTGAAAAGGGTCCCCCCTTTTTATCAATGTCGCTTTTTAGAGAGGGTTAAAAAAGTATTTTTTTTCGAGATATTCTAACGAAAATATACTCACTTAACTCTCTATAAAATATACTATTTAAATTACCTTTTATTTTTTTGAAAATTAATAGTTGATGATCAATCAATCAATTAGAAAATCATAGATCAAAGATGAATATTTTCCACTCCATCGGAATTAATAGATGACACCATCTTTGATCTATGATTTTCTAGTAAATTTGAATCTATTACCATCGGCAAATTAATATCTTTCATATTAAATTAGGAAAAGTCATTCCATTGCCCTTCGAATTTTGAATTTCTTCAAAATTCGAAACACTCAACCACCTTTATTTAAATTATATGGCATGGCTATATGTTTAAATTTAGAATCACTATATCGCGAAATTTTACAAATTAAGATAACAATCTTTGAGTAAAATATTTTACGCGTTTGCATATGTCAGAGAGGTTCGTATCCCGCAGGTGAGCCAGGTGGCCCGGATTGCTGTTACTGGCACTCGGGTTCGATTCCCGAGGGTGAAAAACAACCCCTCTGACATATAATTAAAAATATTCCACTCCATCGGAATTAATAGATGACACCATCTTTGATCTATGATTTTCTAGTAAATTTGAATCTATTACCATCGGCAAATTAATATCTTTCAAATCAATCAATTAGTCGGAAAGTATTTTCTTATGGGTTTATCAAAGATATTTAAAAATAAATTAAAATATAAATATCGATTTAAGTTTAAAATCAGTATATACACCTGGTAAAAAAAAGGTTAATCAAAGTTGGTAGAGCGCAACTGGGTTTGGAGGGGTCGTCGGTGGAGGTGAAGAGGTGAACATGGAGCAGAGGGCTGGTGTCTGTCTGTGTCTGTGTCTGTGTCTGTGTGTCGTTAGACGTTAACGAGATGTGGGGAAAGTCAATCGGGCATAAATGGTAACAAAACGCCTAAACACAAAGCCCTATGTTGACAGGCCCTTTGAATCAATCACAGGCAGGAGAGATACATGCTTTGCCCATCAGCGATATAGAACCCTCCAAGAAAGAAGCCATTATGGTCATTATGGCATTGCTAGGAACAATACCCGAAATCCGAATAATTCGACCAGGGGTGTCCATCCTTTT
Organism: Forficula auricularia; assembly: GCA_024734495.1. Lineage (NCBI taxonomy): Eukaryota > Metazoa > Arthropoda > Insecta > Dermaptera > Forficulidae > Forficula > Forficula auricularia. The sequence continues at coordinate 153,977 of JALMQS010000891.1, forward strand.
GGATTACACGGGCCGTATTTGAAGGAAAAACAAATGCCTCGGGCCTCATATAAAATTTACTAATTCTATTGATATTTGTTAATCAAAAAATATAAATTTATTATTTTCTCATTAATATATCAAAGAATATTTACCATATTAACGAGAATTGTTTTGATTGCGCTTTTTAAACAAGATATATATCGCGAGACTACTGCTGGTTGAAGCTATTGGAGTCTGCTGAGTCTTAAGTCTGGACCAAGAGAGAATGAAAAGGATATGATCCATTTAGCTATAATCCAATGTCATTTCGCGTTTAGCCCACATGACGTTTTTTATATCAAACACTGATATGGACCACCAAATGAATTTGAAATCTGAGATGTTATATATTCGACTCCAATAGCTTCAACCAGCAGTGGTCTCGCGATATATATCTTGTTTAAAAAGCGCGATCAAAACAATTATCGTTAATATGTTAATTATTCTTTGAATATTAATGAGAAAATTATAAATTTATTTAACTTCATTATTTCAAGTTAGAGGCGACTTGGGTCAGTGGCTAGAGTGTCGGGTTGCTGACTCGAAGTTCGTCGCTGGTTCGAGACCGAGTCTCGGCAGATAGATATTTGCAGTCGCCTCCTCTTGGAAAGCAATGGCAACCTACCAAGAGTATAATTGCCTAGTAAACCTCTCCAAATTAGCCGTTCGGAACCAGCGTTAAAAAGTAGTTTTTTTTATTTAGAGAAAGTGGTGTAGGTTTTAGGTGAAACATGATGTTAATTAATAGAGTAAATGGTGTCTAGTTTCACAGTGAATGAAATAAAACTCAAAGAGATTTATACAAACTCAATATATTTCGATTATTAGTCTCATTATCAGGAGTTTACAGCTTAAAAACAGTATTTAAGCTGTAAACTCCTGATGATGGACTAATAATCCGAAATATATTGAGTTTGTATAAACCTCTTTGAGTTTTATTTCATTCACTGTGAAACTACACACCCTTTACTCTATTAGTTAAAAAGTAGGTTCCGTATATTTGTGTAAAACAACTAAACACACTCAGCACAGGTATGTGGAGAGGCGCCGACGCCTGTTTTGGGTATGGCACTTCTAAGAAGAATTTCAAGTTAGAAATATATAAATTCAGATATTGTTTTCACTTAATATTTGACAAAAATCACCTGCATTCGATTCGCAATTGAATCAAATATAGGAAAATTATGATCAAAAATATAGTTAATAAGAATTAAATTTTTTAATTAATTTACATAATATTTGTTAATCAAAAAATATAGTTAATATCCGATGGAATCGAATATTTTTAATTATATGTCAGAGGGGTTGTGCTTTTCACCCCCTCGGGAATTGAACCCGAGTGCCAGACATATAATTAAAAATATTCGATTCCATCGGATTTAATAGATGACACCATCTTATGATTTTCTAGTAAATTCGTATCTATTACCATCGGTAAATTAATATCTTTCAAATATAGTTAATATTGGAGAATAATAATATCCACCAAGACAAAAAAAGCAAAAATATCATACCATTATAATCTTTGAGTTCTTTTCCTTCAGGATTTTATTTTTAAATCATTTATCTACTTCTATTGGCGGTTTGAAGTCTTTTAGAAATATATCGAGTTTAATTGTTTCTTAACATTTCCAAATTATTGAATCAATTGAATGTTCTCTCTATATATGGATAATAACGAGTATCCAATTAGTCCAAGTGCAATTGTCAAAAGGCCATTCCTAGACTAATAGAAATTAAGAAATTAACTTATACTAGTTTAAAACAGGTCTGAACATGTATTTGAATCCTTACCTTATCTGCTATAAAGAAAGTGAGATCATTCTATCCGGGCACTTTTTAGTCATTTGTCTAGATTAATTATTTTTAATTACTGAAATAATAAATATTAAAAAAATGTAAATATGAGATGAAAAATAATTTTTAATTATTCTAAACTTGGTTATTCTTGTCACCTGATAGTTGAGCTTATAATTTTCTTTTAAGTGAATTATATTCTCGAAAATAGCTCCAGGTAGGTGTATGTAAATTCATATTTCTAAAAAGTGAATAATTATTGTGAAGCCAGGAGGAATATTTGTTTCTGGGCAGATAATTTTTATGAAATTTTATTAAAGAGACATTATTAAATATTTATTTCAGTTCAATGTCTGATTGCTGTGCCATATATTTAATCAGAAAGTTTGCAGTTAAAATATATGAATCTAATAAAAATGGTTCAAAATATGCCAAAATTGTGTGTAACTTGGAGGGGAAGTGGATTTGATCAAAAAATTATATGAAAGATCCCCTTAAGTTTTGATTAAATATCACCCTTTAAAATATTTCGCATCAATTGAAAAACTCCCTGTATATATACAACTAGAACCTGTTGTTCTCAACCATTTTGTGATTTCGCCCCCCTTTCCAAGTGGATTTAAGATGCCCCCCTCCACCATTTTAAAAACTTTACAAATTTAGGTAAAACATTTAATTAGCAGATCATGTTTTTAGGATTCAGTTCAAAATTATAACGGGACCCTAATATATATACAGGGTGCATAAGAAAGTCCCTTTAACCTGAAAATACTTGCGAACGGAGAGTGCTACAGCCACGCAAGTGAGGTAACGGTATAGTAAAGCGACTATGCCCGACCTAATGCAAACGACACCAGCGCCCCTAGTGGCGAAATGTGGAAGTTAGCTATTGCAAATCGAAAACGAAAAGAGATAGAACAAAATTTCCAATTAGAAAGTTTTAGAGCATCAATTAATTAGTACGAAACGATATTTGGTTTACACGGAAAGGATAAATTACTGCCTGTATCCAAAAATGTCCGTAATCTATGCGCGACTGTTCTACTCTAGATATTTACATTTCGGATTGATTCAATAATTTGGAAATGTTAAGAAATAATTAAACTCGATATATTTCTAAAAGACTTCAAACTGTTAATAGAAGTAGATAAATGATTTAAAAATAAAATCCTGAAGGAAAAGAACTCAAGGATTATAATGGTATGATATTTTTGCTTTTTTTGTCTTGGTGGATGTCATTATTCTCCAATATTAACTATATTTTTTGATTAACAAATATTATGTAAATTTTACATTAAAATTAATTAGAAATTAAATTCTACATTATTAACTATATTTTTGATCATAAGTTTCCTATATTTGATTCAATCGCGAATCGAATGCAGGTGATTTTTGTCAAATATCAAGTGAAAACAATATCTGAATTTATATATTTCTAACTGGAAATTCTTCTTAGAGTGCCATACCCGAAACGGGCGTCGGTGCCTCTCCACATACCTGTGCTGAGTGTGTTTAGTTGTTTTGCACAGATATACGGAACCTACTTTTTAACTAATAGAGCTTAAAACTGTTTTTAAGCTGTAAACTCCTGATGATGGACTAATAATCCGAAATATATTGAGTTTGTATAAACCTCTTTGAGTTTTATTTCATTCACTGTGAAACTACACACCTTTACTCTATTATTATTTTTACAATAATTTGGGCATCGAGCAACACTCCCTTCCCATGTCTATATATACCCCCTAAGGTTCCCTCTTTCCAATAAAAAAAGAATCATTGAAATCGGACCATAAACAAAGAAGTTATGCGAGAACGTGACGTCATCTGTAGGTGATGTTGGCCTCACTTCACTCTGTGTTGAGAGTAGCAGAGGGCGTGTCTATAGGCTTTCATGGTCTAAGGTTTGAGGTATCTCTGTATCTCCTTGAGAAAAATTAGACTATTTTTTGTACTGAATAAAATGATAAGCTGATAAACTAGATAATTTCGGTGGAAAAGAAGTAACCCATTATCTTTCTTCTCTTCTCTATCATAAATCTTTACGAGATTCCTCAACTCTGGAATATTTATGAGATTTGGAAAATCGCCAGAATCCAATCAATTAGAAAAAAAATGTTCCGACATGTTAAATATTTTTCCAGCATATCCAAGTTTAAATGAAAATTAGTATGGATGATCTATTGGTCCTTTTTTCTTTTAATATATTAAAATTATATAATAATAATATGAATTAAATATAAAATTCTAAACGGGTACTCAACTCTTAAAAATTCTATTTTGATATTTTGCATACTTTTTAATATTTCAAAGATGATTCACAACCGATGGCAGATCATATTTTATAGAATAGAGATAACGAGCGAGAAGCTCATTTTAAATGTTAAATAAAATTCATACTGTTTATCTTTCATTTTTGCTGTCAATCAAATCCCAAGCTGCGTAAATAATCTTCAAGATATATACTCAAACAAATTTTATTTTTTTTTCCAATAAATTCTCATATATCTTTGGAGTATATTTTATATAAAAAAAAGCGGCACGTGCAAATAATAAGTAAATAAATTACAACGGATCGTTGCTAAACTTTCATTTGAAATATTAATATGTTTATTCCTTTGTTATTAATCAATAATCAGATATCACTGGCTATTTGCAGTCCATGTTGTTTATATTAAACCGATCGAGTGAATAAATTTTAAAGAGTTTAAAATTAAGAATTTTAAAAAAGTACTATCTTACTCTAGGGAAAAGTACTTTTTAAATATAATTTTACTAAAACCTTTATATAACTTTTTTGTATTCCTCGATGTACTTAATTAAAATATTAAATTTCATCAGTCATTTTCAAGATATTTAGAAAAGACTAAAAAAGTACTGGAATAAAGTAGGTACTAATGTTTGTTGGCCGATATGTATCAAAAACTAATCAGCTTCATTTGGTTAAAATAATGGTAGGTTTTCAATTTCATTTCAATCGGTGCAACGGTGTGGAAAAAATCATGGACAGAAAAAACGATAACATACATACATCCGCACGCACTAAATGAAAAAATCGCACTTTTTGGGCTCTGTGCGAGACCCCATAAAATTTTTGGCAAAACCGTCATGTGCTAAAATCCTTCCTATTTGAATACTACAATTTGTGACTTAAATTGTGACCATAGGTTCCGTAGTCTTTACCTGAGGACCCTTTTAAATCATGAGACCGATTACAATACTTCACCCATGCTTCGCATTGAATAAAGTAAAAATATATGTTAAATGATAAATATTAACTTATTCTTTATTTAATTCTAAATTAAGAATTTTTTTTTTTTTTCAAAAAGTTAAATTTTGGGAAAAATACCGATAATTATCATTTTAAATATAGGATGATTTGTATCCACGATTTATAAATATAATTGATGATTCCAAATGATGTGGAGAACATATTTTTTTTAATCAAAAATTAATCATAGTTGAAGTTTTATTCCGACTTCATCAGCAACTTAGATTCTATCGTTTAAATGTCATGTTTGAATCTATTATTTAATAAATTAAAATTCATTATCTACTTCTCTATTCTAATGTTAATTACCAAATAGATTCATTCATGAATTTAAAACAATCAAATCTAAGTTACTGATGAAGTTGGAATAAATCAACGAAATATGTTAAACTTTCAACTCTAATTAATTAAAAAAAAAATATTTCCACCACATCCATTTGAATTCTCAATTAAATTATTATTTGTAAAAACATTTGAACTGATTATTTCTTCTAAATATGTATATTCTAATAACAAAATCAGCAATCGACCAAAGACCATCAGAAGTAAATTTTGAGACTTACTGAAAAGAAACCAATGAAAACTTTGAGTTATCATCAACCTTTAAGAAGATCTAGTTGATATAGTGACCTATCCTTCTAGAATTTTTGATTTAGATAAGAAAAACGATCATAGATCCGAAAATACTGGAGATATCAAAATGAGTATGAAATATATTGAAATAATTGAACCATGAAAGTTAAACAATATAATCAATAATTTCTTATGTTAATGCTACATATTTAGAAATCCTTTTATTATTTTTTTGGAAAGGAGAAAAATAAAATTGAGTATTCGACAGTTTGAACCCATATCTCTCTCCTATAGCCGAAGAGCGCCTTTACCAATTAGACTATCCTGGCGGGATCATCTGTGGCCTAATTGGTAAAGGCTCTCTTCGGCTAGAGGAGAGGGATATGGGTTCAAATCCTGTCGGGTGCTTAATGGCATTTTTCCCCTTTCAAAAAATAAAATAGGATTTCTAAATATGTAGCATTAACATAAGAAATTATTGATTATATTATTTAACTTTCGTGGTTCAATTATTTCAAAAAAAAAATTAAAACTAAAATTTTAATTTGTCTCAAAAAATGAATATATTCTTGATTTTTTTACAATTTTAAACGAAGTAATTGTACAGGTACAATAAATATAGTCTTAAAATGGGTAATTTTGGTCTTCTCCAGACCATCATTTTAAGTTGAATACAATTTTAGAAATTTCTGCTTAATTATTCAACACTATACAACACAATAATTTTCATTTTCAACCCAAAAAAAATTCATCACTTACCAAAGTAATCATCCGATATAAATTTTATTATATTTTTAAATTAAGGGAAGATGAATACATAAAATAAATTTTAATTTTAATTAGACAAACAACTATGAAAGCACTTGGATGAATATCTTTTAGTTGCTTAGAAAATAAATTGTTTTTTGTAAAGTTGTTTTGGTGTTTTTGTGAGCTTATGTAAAGATTATCTGTGAGACTAATGATAACACATCATTGTCGAAACGTCTCTCAATGACAATAAAAAATATTAAAAAAAACCTACCCCACCTATACCATAGAGAGAAATTTACCACTGAAAGTTCCGACTATATACGAGGATAAGTCAAAATTACCTACACTTTTCGTTCTACAACTTTATTAAACTAAGATAGGAGGCGGCCGCATGCGCATGCGTTGAGTTGGCGCGTCTGTGGTCACGTGTGCGGAATTTAATCACGATCGCGTCACAGCTACAACAGCATAAGCATGTCAGCTCCGCTATCAGATTGCACCAAAGAGGAGCAACGAGAAGTGGTCAGATTTTTGAGGTCAGAGGGTGTGAAAGGTGCTTAAATTCACCCGAGACTTTTGTCACAATACGGGGAAAGTGCTTTATCTCGTAAAAGCGTTTTTTTATGGATCGAAATGTTTAAAAGTGGCCGAACGAGCGTAACACAAAAAGAGGGAGCTGGGCGACCGTCAACTTAAACCACTGACGACAACAGACGACAACAAGCTCAAGAGATGATTACAGCAGATAGGCGAGTTTCCATAGATAAGGTAGCATCTTCTTTAAACATTAGTCACGGGTTTGCCTATCACATTATCTACGACTTAGACATGGACGTTCGGGATGCGGTGCAAAAGTGGCTTCATCACCAACCGAAAACCTTCTACCAGGAAGGCCTCCGGAAGTTTGTGGTTCTCTGGACCAAGTGCATTGCTAAAGGTGGAGACTATATCGAAAAATAATGTATCTTTTGTACACCTATCTTAGTTTTTAATAAAGTTGTAGAACGAAAAGTGTAAGTAATTTGAATGATAAAAAAATATTCTAGCGTTGCTAATAGTGTTCCACTTTGAGTTTGTACAGAACCCTAATAATTTTATTATCCCCCTAATCCGTTTCGTATCTAGGTTCTTTTAACAAGTTGAAACTTTGTTTTTAGAAAGTGTTAAATAAATCCATTTGACCTTTCTTTCTAATCTACTTTTGTTTTTGTTTTTTGTCGGGACAATTACAACAAAACTTGCACTCTAATTTATTACTTCCCCCCCTCTCTTGAAAAAGTAGTAGTTGAAAACTTATTTTAATTAAAGATGTTTCAAAGGGAAATGTAATTTTAAATAATTATTTTGTGAATATATCTTAATTTAATAGTGAAATGGGTTTTTTTTTTATATTCTACCATAAAATAGATTAATGTTTCTTTAAGTAAAAAAAAAATCATTTTTGATAGAGGCTAAATTTGATTTTTTTTATGAAAGGGTTTTTGAAACTGAGATTGGCCCTGGCTTTTGATAAAGAATAATTTTTTTTTTAGAGATTTTCGTTAAGCAGCTTTGGTGAGTTGATTATTGGGGTTGATTATACTACTTACCCGTGCACCCATAAGGCCATAAGAAACAGCCCAGTCCCAATTAGGTTAGCGCAGCGCAGAGCAAGCAGAGCGCTCTGTTATCGATTGCCGTCTCAAGGCCGATGCAGACATAGGCACGACTCACCAGAAGGCCTTTATAGGCCATCAGGACGGATTTGCCTTCCAAGGAAATCGCTTAGATAAATTTAAAGAGGTTCTCGCCCTTTGCATTGGCCATTCTGAAAAAAAAGAAAAAATTTTTGAGACTTTTTCTGGGACTAAATAAAAAAAAATTCGAAATGAAAAAATTCAATTTATAATCATTAGTATCGTTAGATTTGCTTTATTTTTTACAAATTATTTATTTTTATTTATTTATTTTATTTATATAAAATCGGCTTACGATTTATTTAATTTATTAAACTCAGGGGTACTCGAGGGGTGATCCGCGATTGGAAGTAGATGTACATCTCTTTGGAAGTATTTTGGAAGTACTTGGAAATATTTGGAAGTACTTGGAAATATTTGGAATTACTTGGAAATATTTGGAAGTACTTACTTGGAAATATTTGGAAGTACTTGGAAATATTTGGAAGTGCTTGGGGATATTTGGAAGTACTTGAAAATACTTGGAAGTACTTGGAAATATTTGGAATTACTTGGAAATATTTGGAAGTACTTGGAAATATTTGGAAGTGCTTGGGGATATTTGGAAGTACTTGAAAATACTTGAAGTACTTGGAAATATTTGGAAGTACTTGGAAATATTTGAAAGTGCTTGGAAATATTTGGAAGTGCTTGGGGATATTTGGAAGTACTTGAAAATATTTGGAAGTACTTGGAAATATTTGGAATTACTTGGAAATATTTGGAAGTACTTGGAAATATTTGGAAGTACTTGGAAATATTTGGAAGAACAAGTGGAAGTAGGTGTACAGCATATTAGGTCGCGGTTCACCCCTCGGGAGTACCCATTCCCCCTAAATGTATGACTCACCCACCTATTTTCTTGAAAAGTAACCCTCCCCCCCTGTACATTATATTATATTAACTTCTAAAGAATTAGAAGATATTTTTATTACCAAAATTTTATAGTTATTAACTTGACCGTTTTTATTATTTTTACATATAATGCTAAAAATAATATTAATATAACGCTTTTAACTGAATCAAAAAATTACCGAGCATCGCTCGGTTTATTAATTAATTGAAAGATCGTTTCAACTTTTTACTTTACCATAATAAGAAAATATCTCAAAAACGGCTGAAACTATGTTGATTAAAAACAATTGTGCAAAACCATGGCTTTTCGGTCTCCAAATAAGCCCTAATGAGTGAACATCGAAAAAATAAAATTTTTTGAGATATTAATTATTTTTTCAAAATGTCTATTTAGTACGTTACCAAATGGAGCCATTTATATACTACATATTTTTATTCTTTTATTTTTCTTTTTTCAATAATAAATTAATAATAAAAAGGAAATCACTTAGATAAATTTAAAGAGGTTTTCGCCCTTTGCATTCGGCATTCTGAAAAATATTGAAAAATGAAAAATTTGAGGGTTTTTCTGGGACTAAAAATAATTCAAAATGAAAAAATTCAATTTATAATAATTAAAATCGTTAGATTTGCTTTATTTTTTTTTTATTTATATAAAATCGGCTTACGATTCATTTAATATATTAACTCAGGGGTGCCCATTAGAAGAAAATCCCGCTCGCGTTTTTCTTGAAGTTCATTACGGCGTCTACAATTTTTTTTGTAAATTCTTACATTCTTTGTACAACGATTTTAACTTTTCAATATTGTATTGTAATTTTTTTGCTGGGATTCGCGCTTTCTCCCAAAAAACTTCAACTTCTTTAATAACCAGATTAGCAGCACTAGGACGAAGAAGTAGATTCACATTACGCATATTATAAGATAAGACTCTTAAAACTAGTCCGTTGGATGGCAATTTAGCACCAGTGATTTGACTTTCGTCATGATCAATCAGAAATAATTTTTTTCTTTTTGTTTCCATTTTTGATACAAGTGTAGTTTTTTAAATTTAATAGGTTTTTTTGAGGTACCTCTCAAAAAACTCAAAATAGATTAACAATAGAATGGTTTGAACAACCCGTTAAAGGTATATTTACAAAGAAAGCCAAGCAATCAGAGACTATAGCTTAATCTAAGTAGAGAGGGCAGATTTTGACTCCTTGTTGAGAATTCAGAGAGAGTTTAGAGTTCAGAGAGAAGAGAGAAATAAAACGTGTTGAGAATAAAACATTAATATATTATTAATATAAATTCATTGACTAATAATCAGTGCTGGATTTCCGCCTAGGCCCACAAGGCCTCGGGCCTAGGGGCCCCGGTTACGCAATCTTTTTTTTTCCAACCTAAAAAGATCACAAGGGATCTACAACAGGCATTGCAAATATCATACAAGTATACAATCACAATCTCTGCCTAAACAAATATCACTGTCATTTTTTAGTTTTATTCTTTTCTCTATATTCAGTATATTTTATTTGTTTTTGTTCCATATAATTGTTGTTTCCTTTTTAAATTTTTTCTCTTTCTTGATCTGTTTGTATCATATTGTTTATTTTCTTTGTAATTAAATTGGCCTAATATTGTACATTAAAAAGGCTAGATGCCTGTACTAGTGCATTTAATTTGCTAAATTTCCAAAATAGCTTCGAGATGGTGGGGGGGGGGGGGGGCAATGTCAAGTGCCTAGGGGCCCTGGGTCTCTTAAATCCGCCCATGCTAATAATGTTAATATATATATATATATATAATATATCAATAGACGATTAATATATTTTTAATGATAATATAGCGTAGAATCGCTACATTTTCAAATTTTCTCGATGTACGCCTATGAGGTAGGCAAAGCGGCCATCATATAGAATTCACTTGAATTTTGTGTCTTTTGCTCTCTGTGTTTTAATAATGACTAAATGACAAAGGTAGGGGCGGGATTTCACAAAATAATGTTTATTAATTACATTGTCATCGATGCATTTATTCATTGTTTCAATTTACCGACGTATAACAAAATATAGTAGCCGAATAGAGTGAAATTTTTAAAATTTCAAATTTTCAAATGAGATGAGCCACCTCAAAGGGTTGTCCGATTGATCTCAAATTGTGTATGTATTATTATCTTACCCAACCTCATAATTTGAGCGGGTGTCCCCGAAACTTTCCGAAAAAAAAATCACCAGGTCTATAGCTAAGGACCACCCTAGTGCGCATCCCCCCTAGCTTTATGACCCCCCTATTTTCATGAAAAGTAACGCCCCCCTGTATATTATATTTTATTCACTCCTAAAAAATTAGAAGAGGTTTTTATTAACATTTTTTTAAAGTTATTAAGTTGACCGTTTTTATTTTTACATATAATGTTAATTTTGTAAAAAATTTCGACTCCCCCCTAGAAATTTCAATGACATACACTGCGTATTAACCCCCTCACCCTATGAGCACCCCTGATTAACTTTATAAAGTGAAAATACTATTATTTATAACTTACTGACGAATATTTTTAAATTTCGCACTAAATTTTAATAAATAAGTCCACCTATTAGTTAGTATTGCTATAAAATACAAATTTAAAGAGTATACGAATTTATTTGTATTTATTTTTCCCGAAATAAAAAATCTTATTAAACATTTCACTCGAATTTATGTTTGGAGTTTTAATGATAAAAGCTTGTTAAATAGAATAATTCTGTCTTTTTAATTCACTTTAATATGACGGAATGAAATGGCGTCAAAGAGGACAATATTAAACATATATACGAACAATTAATTTTAAACATTTAGAATATTTTACAATAGACTAGGAATAAAATTTATTAATCCTCAAAAATTATTATTATATTATAAATTAAGTAGGGAATTTACAAACACTTGGTTGTTGTTTTTAATAGTTATTACATTCTTAGTCAGAAGTATTTTCACTATTTTAAAACTAATAAAGAAATCATTATTTTTTAGGTTTGAAGTACCATCCTAAATGCCATAAACCATATAATGCGGATAATCAAAATTTGATTCGATTAAGTTGAAAAGTTTCAGGAAGTTAGTTTCCAATGAAAATTTAAAGTGTAGTAAATAGTAATTATTTTGAAAAATTTTGACATGGCTATAGATTTAAGAAAAATAATTTTTGCTTAAATTTTTTAATAATTTTGTTGTCTTTATTTAATTTAATAGATAAAAGACTTAGAGAAAAATTGAGAAAATCCCCATTGAGTTAAAGTACTCATATCTCAAAAATTGTAAATCCTAAATTAACAAAAATTGCGGGCGGAGTCGCAGATACCTTATCGCGGGCCCCGGGGTTGGATATAATAGCAGGCCCGCCTCTTATTTATTATTTATTAAATCATACAGGAACCACTCTTTTTCGAATTTATTTAGTGTTCCCTGGGGCCCCCTACTTCGCCCTTTCAGTGCTTCGGTGAGAAGGAGGAAAAGAAAAAAATTAAATTTAATAATTGCTTAATTTTTTTTTAAAATTCCTTAATCTCCGTAAACTAAGAAATTGAAAATTTACTAAGGAGGTAGCCCTTATCAAAAAAAGTTTTGTGATTATAGACTAGTGGCCCCAAATTCGGGGGACAAGAGAGTTCAAAATATTATAAAATTGAAGGAGACAATAAAAGAGTGTGTCTTATGATGGAATTATAAATTTTTAATTTGATTTAATTTGATTTCATACATTAATTTCTGTGAATCAATTGTAATCGACAGATGAAGAGGGCAAAGCCTTCGAAACTATAGTCTCGTTATAAATAAATTAAAAATTTATAATTCCAGGAGAAGACACACTATTTTATTGTCTCCTTTAGTATATGAAAATTCTGATACTCTGGCAAAAAGAAATTTTCAATATACTATATATAAAGAGCCTAGATTAATTTGTAACAACGCTGAGAGAATTTTCTTTAAAAAAGTTACCCTCTTGCCTAGAATCGAACCAACGAACTCTTGAACTAAGAGCATCAGCTCTAGCCATTACACTAATGCAACATTATTATTTATATCTTGATTTCTGTTACTAAAATTTTTTTGATTTAGACTTTGTGTCGAGATAATATTGTATTCATTTGAACTCGAATGAAAATGAAAAAAAACAAATAGATTTTAAATTAAGAAACATTAAATATATATTAATTAACGAGGCAAATTTGAAATATAATAGTCAGCTCGGATTTTAAACTGATGGCTCCAATCGATTTTCATTAACCATGCAAATTTGAAATATAATTGTAATTTGGACTCGAATTTTGAAATGAAAGACTCCAATTCATTTTAAATTAAGAAACATTAAATATATTGATCATTATTCCTTCCCCCCCCCTCGCCACTCAAAAAATTATAGAGGTGAAACTTTTAAGAGACGATGTATTTTCGGTAGTTTACGGGTATACATTTGGAGTGTGGTTTTTTAAGAGGAATAAAGTTTTTGGACCGAGACGCTCCCCGCCAAGGCACCAGCCCAGAGGGCCGAGCTTCGAGGGCGTGCCGAAGGGACGCACGAAAAGCTCGTTTATTATTAAAAATTCAAAGTCCAAAAAACTAAGAGAGACAAAATTTATCTATAGGGTGATCATTATTTAAAACCGTGTGTGTGTGTGTCTGAATATAACCTAGACACGACAATTCGAATTGAGGGTTGGAAAATTAAAAATGTTAACTCTCCTGCTTTGAAAATCAAGTAAATTAAAATACTTTCCAAAAATGAATATTCACTGTGTATCATTTTAGCTTTTCTGACACTATTTTTTTTTTTACTACGGTTCATGGATAAGTCAAGATAATTTAGAAATTATGTCAATGAAGGAATGAGCTAAACGAGAACCGTCTACATAGTCTAAATTCTCTAAATCTTCGAACAGCCTGTTTTGCATTTGCCAGGAATGTCTTTTTTTTCATTATAATTTCCTCCAAATCTAAAACCATATTAAACAATTGAGAAGATAAAATGCAATGACCTCAGTTTGAAGAGAGATCTCTTGAAGACAATTGATGTTTTTATAATAATATATAATATATTTTCGTTTGTGAAGTTGAAATGCTCTCGTATTTTAATTAATTCTTTCCGCTTGAATCAACACTTGATGATAACATCTCCTGGAGAAAAAAACCGAATGTCTTGAAGGATTTCATCTAATCGAAAATTCAATTAATTTATTTCTAAAAAAAGAAATAAAAAGATTATTATTATTATTATTATTATTCATATTTTTTTATTCTTAGGGTATCATTTTAATCCTTGCCCTGCAGGTTGGGCGTAGAATAGATCCGCAATACTCCCTACTTGTCGTAAGAGGCGACTAATAGGGAAAGGGTGGCTAGTACTCTTCAGCCTTGATCGGCTACACGTCTAGGAGAAAAAAATCTTAAGAAAGTAAGGTTTGCACTTCAAATTGAACATTTTACAAATCAAATTGAACATTTTACAAATCAAATTGAACATTTTACAAATCAAATTGAACATTTTACAAATCAAATTGAACATTTTACAAATCAAATTGAACATTTTACAAATCAAATTGAACATTTTACAAATCAAATTGAACATTTTACAAATCAAATTGAACATTTTACAAATCAAATTGAACATTTTACAAATCAAATTGAACATTTTACAAATCAAATTGAACATTTTACAAATCAAATTGAACATTTTACAAATCAAATTGAACATTTTACAAATCAAATTGAACATTTTACAAATCAAATTGAACATTTTACAAATCAAATTAAACATTTTACAAATCAAATTGAACATTTCACAAATCAAATTAAATATTTTACAAATCAAATTGAACATTTTAATGTATTTTCAAAAAAAATTTAACCTACCTACATAAGGTACCGTCAGTAACTACAGCAAAAGATCGTTTATAAATTAAATTTACGTACATACATATGTATTTATGTATATTTTTTGTTTAACTGTACATATGTACATACATGTTCAGGGAAGTTTTTAAAAACTAACCTTAATTATGTAATACATACTACTACAAACTACATACATACATATTGTAATTCATAAAAATTTACATAGTATTTGCACTATTTTTAAATATTTTAGTGTGACAAATTCATGTTATAATTATAATAAATATATAATTACACTAATTCTTTTTCATTAAGAATAATCCTTAATTATATGTATGTACATGTACAATTGTACATATATATTTATTTATTAAATTATTATGTTCGTAAATAAATAGCCAATGAATAAATTATTTATCTGTTTAATTTGATTTGTTAAGTGTTCAATTTGATTTGTAAAATGTTCAATTTTAAGTTTAAAACTTCTAACACAATGGGAGTGAAGCCCCTTTAGGCGCTTGAGGACCAAACTTAACCCTCCTACGACATCTTCTGCATTCTGGCTACTCCAGACGTGTTATTCACCTTCCCTCTGGACCCCGCCAGTTCGAACGAAAGGAGGTATCGGAACTGGCTAACATTTACTACTTCCATAGATAGAGGTGTTTGGTTTTAAACCCTTTAAAATTGTCCGCAAGGGCAAAAAAGGCTATTATTATTTATCATTTTAATTGCATCATGGGAATCATCCCAAAAGATTTCCAAAAAACAAAATAGTCACACTTCCCAAAAAGACAGGCGCGGATAAATGTGAAAATTTCAGGACCATTAGCCTAACCTCACATGCCTCCAAAATCCTAACCAAAATAATCCAGAGAAGAATAGAACAAAGAGTTGAAGAAAATCTGGGGGAAGACCAGTTCGGCTTTAGAAGAAACAGAGGCACCCGAGAAGCAATTCTCTCTCTTAGACTAATAATAGAAAGGGCTTTTATCAGGGAAGAATCTGTCTACATCGGATTCATAGACCTAGAAAAAGCATTCGATAATGTCAATTGGGAAATTATGTTTAAAATATTAAAACAGGCGGGAATAAAATTCAGAGAGAGAAGACTAATCTACAATCTATATCAAAACCAGACGGCAATTATAAATATTGGTGATGAACAAAGAGAAGCCAAAATAAAAAAGGTGTAAGACAAGGATGTGTGCTGTCACCCATGATTTTCAACTTATACATAGAAGAAGCGATTAAAGAATTCAAAGACAAAATTGATACAGGTATAGAAATCCAAGGTCAAAAGATCGCTATGTTAAGATTTGCCGATGACATTGCCCTTCTAGGAAGCAATAAAAAAGAATTAGAGGACGCCTTGAATGGAATTAACCAAATCCTAATAGAAGAAATCAAAATGAAAATAAACAAGAATAAAACCAAGGTCCTAGTATGTACAAAAAAAGAACAAACGAGACAGGAATGCATCAAAATTAACCAAGAAAACCTAGAAGGAGTTAAGGAATTCCGCTACCTAGGAAGTAAAATAACATGGGATGGGAGGAGCAAAAACGAAATTAAATCAAGAATTGCCCAAGCAAAAATGGGGTTTAATACAAAACAAAAACTACTATGCTCCTCCTCAATCAGCTTAGCAAACAGGAAGTTGCTATTGAAGACATATGTATGGAGCATAGCCATGTACGGGTGTGAAACCTGGACAATTAGAGAAGAGGAGAGAAAGAGATTAGAGGCTTTCGAAATGTGGTGCTACAGAAGAATGATGAATATCAAATGGATGGATAAAATTACAAATGAAGAAGTTCTTGGAAGAATCGGAGAAAGAAGAACCTTGTGGAAGAGTCTGAAGAAGAGAAGAGGTCAGATGATGGGGCACACACTGAGACATGGGGGACTGCTTAGGGATATCTTGGAGGGGGAGGTGGGAAAGAAAAGGGGAAGGGGAAGAACCAGATTAGAATATTTCAACCAAATAATTGGGGATATGGGATGCCAGACATTTAGAGAGGTTAAACAGCTGGCGGGGGACAGAGTCGAGTGGAGACGGATTGTTGCATCAAACCAGTCTTAGGACTGTATACTCAATGATGATGATGAATTGCATCATATAATCTGTTAGTCCAATTAAATGGCTAAAGACCTATTAGCCGAGGATGAATATAAATCTTGGTGTTTTGACGACTTGGTTCTTGGCCCCTAGATTCAATTCAATTCCTTTCTGCTGTCCAAATGTAATTTATTGCTGTGGACCTTTAATATTGCACAATTTTTCTTTCTCTATCTAATCTAGTCTCAGTTGATTATTTCGGAGTGTAAAGCAACTTCATTAAAATGAAAGCATATTAAATCATTCCTGAAGTGAACTCATGTTTCAACAAAAATGTAAATAAGTAAATAGCATACTATAAAAGCAACCACTATGGGATACACCCTTAAGAGGAGTTGCATTATCAGGGCGGATGCTTACTTTTTTGAAGTGAAAATTCTTTAGCGACGTATCTGTTTGATTTTTTGTTACATTAAAGGGGAAATGACTCAATAGAGGGGAAATAATTTTTGTAAAACCCACTAATATTTAATGACAAATAAAATTTATTAAAATTAGTAAATTTAAATTATTATTTTAAAACCCACTAATATTTCATGACAAATAAAATTTATTAAAATTAGGAAATTTAAATTATTTAAATGAGAAGGGATGGGGAGGTGACCAATCGACTTGATTGGGGAATAATGGAATTGAAATAATTATCGGAAAAGAGGTTTTTTTATCTAATTAGATTTTTCCTCTTATTAAAAACAAGGACTAAAGATGAATAAGGACACTCGATGATGGAGAAGTAATCTCCGGAATCGAAGCAAAAATACAATGTATACATTAATTAATGTAAAATAATTGGTTTAATAAAATTTATAATTTATAAAATTATTTAAATAACTAATTATAATTATGTATTTATTTGTTTCAATAAATAATTATAATTAATTATCTGTGATTTAAATAAAAATTCAAATTTTAATCAAATTAATTACAAAAATAAAAGCTTCAACAGCTTCATTACTATTTCAATAACATCTACGGCTAAAGAAATTTCATTTCTCCGTGAACTTATGTGGATGAGGCTCACACATTTTTTACTTTACCATACATAGTATGGTCGAGTATTGTTATCGTGCATGAAAAAAGTGCTTATTTTTGCTTCTTTTTTTGAAATATCTAAAAAACGGCTGAAACTATTTTGATTAAAAAAATTGGGCGAAACCATGGCATTTCGGTCTACAAAAAAGCTCAAATAAGTAAACATTGAAAAAATGATTTTTTTTCGATATAATAATTGTTTTGTCAACATGTCTCTTAGTTAGTTAGGACGAGCTAGCTCAAAAACTAGTGTAAATATCAAAACCAAACTTCACATATAGTTTCAGTACATTAGGATTAAAATTAAAGTTATAATATTTTCAAACTAAAAAAAAACAAGAAAAATGAAATATACTATAAAATGAACCTATAATATTTTCAAACTAAAAAATAAACTGCAACGGATCGTTGCTAAACTTTATCCAAATTCATTTGAAATATTAATATGTTTGTTCCTTTATTATTAATCAGATATCACTTGCAATTTGTAGTTCATATTGAAATTAATTCAAAAATAATTCTCATTTAAGAGTCGAGGAATAACCATTCTACATTGGATTTTTGACGTTTCGGTTTTATTGGTAACCATTGCTGAAGACATAGAGGAATCGACTTAAAATCAAAAATAGCTATCGATTCTCATCTAATACTTGAGGAATAACAATTCTACATTAGGCTTTTGACGTTTCGATTATTATTGGTAACCATTGCTGAAGACATGGAGGAATCGACTTAAAATCAAAAATAACGACCAATTCTTATCTAATACTAGAGGAATAACCTTAGTTGCATTCCATTTTTGATGTTTTGACTATTAATGGAAACCTCTACTGAAAATGTAGAAGAATCGACTTAAAATCAAAAAGACTAAATTCTTTTATGGCAAACAACTCAAGCTTGAGTTGTTTACCAAAAAGAATTTAGTCTTTTTGATTTTAAGTCGATTCTTCTACATTTTCAGTAGAGGTTTCCATTAATAGTCAAAACATCAAAA
The DNA here is from genome assembly GCA_024734495.1 of Forficula auricularia. Classification (NCBI taxonomy): domain Eukaryota; kingdom Metazoa; phylum Arthropoda; class Insecta; order Dermaptera; family Forficulidae; genus Forficula; species Forficula auricularia. The sequence goes on from JALMQS010000891.1 coordinate 172,963, forward strand.
ATGGAATGCAATAAGGTTATTCCTCTAGTATTAGATAAGAATTGATCGTTATTTTTGATTTTATGTCGATTCCTCCATGTCTTCAGCAATGGTTACCAATAATAATCGAAACGTCAAAAACCTAATGTAGAATTGTTATTCCTCAAGTATTAGATGAGAATCAATCGCTATTTTTGATTTTAAGTCGATTCCTCTATGTCTTCAGCAATGGTTACCAATAAAAACCGAAACGTCAAAAATCCAATATAGAATGATTATTCCTCAAGTACTAGATGAGAATCAATCGCTATTTTTGGTTTAAAGTCGATTTCTCTATGTCTTCAGCAATGGTTACTAATAAAAACCGAAACGTCAAAAATCCAATATAGAATGATTATTCCTCAAGTACTAGATGAGAATCAATCGCTATTTTTGGTTTAAAGTCGATTTCTCTATGTCTTCAGCAATGGTTACTAATAAAAACCGAAACGTCAAAAATCCAATATAGAATGATTATTCCTCAAGTACTAGATGAGAATCAATCGCTATTTTTGGTTTAAAGTCGATTTCTCTATGTCTTCAGCAATGGTTACTAATAAAAACCGAAACGTCAAAAATCCAATATAGAATGATTATTCCTTAAGTACTAGATGAGAATCAATCGCTATTTTTGGTTTAAAATCGATTTCTCTGTCTTCAGCAAAGGTAACGGATAAGAAAACAACGCAGTTGCTATGGTTACTCATAAAAATTCCTCTCAAATTTTTAGCATTTCACAGAGAGAAGCCTATCCATTCTTACTTAAGCAAGGCTAAATGAGCTATATTAAAACTTTCAAATGAATAAATTTTAAAGAATTTAAAAAATTAAAAAAGTACCATCTTACTCTAGAGTAAAGTACTTTAAAATATAATTTTACTAAAAACTTTATTTAACCTTTTTTGTGGTCCCCAAGGTACTTAATTAGGATATTAAATTTCATCAAAATTGGTTAAGTCATTTTCAAGATATTTAGAAAAAACTAAAAAAGTACCGAAATAAAGTACTAATGTTTGTGGGCCGATATGTACCAAAAACTAATCAGCGCTTCATTTTGTTAAACTAATGGTAGGTTTTCAATTTCATTTCAATCGGTGCAACGGTGTGGAAAAAATCGTGGGCCAAAAAAGCGATAACATACATCCATCCATACATACATACATACATACATCCGCACGCACTAAATGAAAAAATCGCACTTTTTGGCCTCTCGACGAGACCCCATGTAATTTTTGGCAAAACCGTCACGTGCTAAAATTCAACCTAATTGAATACTACAATTTGTGACTTTAATTGAGTCCATGGGTTCCGTAGTCTTTACCTGAGGACCCTTTGAAGCACGCTTGTCCCGAGGCGATTACAATACTTTACCCATGCTTTGCATTGGATAAAGTAAAAAAAAACAAGAAAAATGAAATATACTATAAAATGAACCTATAACCTATATATTTTTTTCCGGGACCATAACTGAGAGGGGGGGGTTAAAAAATAAAAGTCTAGGCCATTTGAGCAAACTAAATCAAATTTTGTATACATAATCAGTGGGCTCCTAGAAGTATAAAAATGCAAAAACTAACCACCAAAAATTTGGGGGAGGGGGACAAAAAATGAAAATCTAGGCAATTGTATAAAACTCAACCAAATTTTTGTATACATAATCAGTGGGCCCCAGAAAACTAAAAATACTAAAACTAACAGCCCGAAATGGGGGATGGCGATGAAATTCTAGGCTCTTGTACCAAACTCAATCAAATTTTGTATACATAATCAGTAGGGCCCCAGTACTCTAAAAATGCAAAAACTAACCCTCTAGATTATTTAAAATAATTTTATTAAATAATATATTAAATATAAGAGAGAGGCCACGGTGTATGGTAAGGGGGAGGGGGGCGAAAAATGAAAATCTAGGCACTTGTATAAAACTCAACCAAATTTTTGTATACATAATCAATGTGCCCCAGAAAAACTAAAAATACAAACACTAACAGCCCGAAATGGGGGATGGCGAAGAAATTCTAGGCTCTTGTACCAAACTCAACCAAATTTTGTATACGTAATCAGTAGGCCCCCAGTACTCTAAAAATGCAAAAACTAACCCCTCTAGATTATTATAAATGATTTTATTAAATAATATATTAAATATAAGAGAGGGGCCAGGGGTATAGTAAAGTCATGTGGTTGGCCACATCAGAACGTGCCAATTTATTTTTTATTACGTTAGAATGCAATAAAGGGGTGTACAAAGAAGATATAATATCTATCCTTGCATTGTGAAGAGAAAAATAAAGAGAGATCAAGGGTAGAGTGAAGATGAAGTTGTCTCATCTGCACTCGAGTCTCAAGGATGGAAGATCAAGTCCAAAATACGACTTTCGTCTGCAAACAGTTAGTTAGATATTTTTGATGATATATTCTCAACAGAATGCCCAAATTTCGACATTAATTCTAGAGTTGTTTTCAAGTACTTGTAAAGTCAATTTAAGAGGTAAAATTTTAGCTACCTCTTGGAATGACTTAACAAGCACTTGAAAACAACTCTAGAATTAGGTGTATAATCTGAGAATATCTCATCAAAAATGTCTAATCCAAGTAGTTCAACCGAAACTCCTCTACTGATAATAATCAACTAGCTGATGTTTATTTATCTTTATCTATGAACTTTCTTTAGATATGAGTAATGTTTCTCGAATATAGCTATAGAATTTTTGTGAGGGTTGTCCATAAATATTTTACAGTTTTTTATTTTATTTTTTTAATTTTAAGAGTTTTTCGAAAATATATAGGTTAAGACATGACAGGCAATTAATATATTCAAATCAATTCGACTGAAATAAACTTTCATAAGCTAGTATCTGGGCGAGCCTATAGGGTAGGCAATCATAAGCGAAATAGGGTAGTGCCAGCGGTCTAAGGAAAGTGCACAAGCCATTCTACGTCAACTGATATGAAATAAAATATATTTCTGTATACTAATAAGGGACCGCCATACATTACGTCACACAGTAAGGTGGGAGATTTGTGACAAATGTGACAGTGGGGCCTGAGGATCTTCAAAATTGTGATGTCACCAAATTTAAATGATTGGTGCGCTTGTCTATGGACTGAAGAAAAATAATATATTTTTTATTAATAAAAAAATGTATTTATAATGCAATAATAATACCATACTCCTTATTATGAGTTTTCATCCACCAACAACATCAGCCACACGTGGATATATATCTATAGATGGAGCCCCTGTCGAGACTGTTGAACAATTCAACTACTTAGGTAGTAGCATGGTGACAGCCAATTGCGACTTGGATGCCGAAATTAGCCACCGTCTACGATGTGCCTTCTTTAAAGTCCAGGAGGGAGTCTTTGGATGGAGTGACCTGACCATACATACGAAAGTCCTAGTTTTTAAGCAGTTGTCTTATCCATCCTACTATACGGTAGTGAGTGCTGGATAATATATAAAAAGGACGTTAAGGCCCTGGAAAAATTCCAAATGAGACTGCTGCCCACTATCATGGGAATTAAATGGCATGATTTCATCTCCAACAAGGAAATCCGGGAAAGAGCCAACTGCGATTCTATAGAGAACATCTTGGCGCGCAATCAGCTGCGCTGGCTAGGGCATGTGTGCCGGATGTCTGATGGACGGCTCCCAAAAGAAATCCTCTTTGGTGAGCTATCAGATGGTCAGCGCTATCCTGGTGGTCAACTGAAGAGGTACAAAGATGTAATTCCCTCCATAGTGAAGAAGGCCGGAATAGAGGACACCTAGGAGACTCTATGAGGGTCTTGGCGTAACATCTGCCACATAATTCCGGCATTTTTCCCAATCACAACACCAACTTAAGAACAGGTGGCATTGAGACATTTATCTGTTCTCAATGCCAACGAACCATCCGATCTCGCATCGGTCTCTGGAGCCACTAACAGGCTCATGAGCGAAGGCGGCGACGGAAGTGAGTGAGGGAAGGATCTTCGGCAACGAAGAAATCCCGACGACGACGACGATAAAAAAAATGACTACAAATATTAAATTATAGGGTATACAAGGGATGTCACAATACAGGGGGTCTCAATGAAAATGTGACAGAATGTCACACAGGAATAGGGGGATGGGTCTAAAAATCTATAAATTTGTAATTTATGGAAGTCCCCTAATCTGGAAGCACAGCAGGACTCCCAACCAAGTTCACTTCGACCACACGAGCAATTCCAGACTTTACAGCTAGCAGCTCTCATGATTTTGTCTCTCTGTAAATTAGCACTAGAAAAGCATATATATAGCTAAAAATTATGTTATCAATACAAATCTATAAGGTTAGCTAAATTAAATTTTTTTTATATTTATAGAGTTTATACTTTGCAAGTTAATAGAAGTCGAAATTTGGCTAGATCTTACGACATTCACTCACTCACTTAATTATAAAAAAATATAGGGTATGTCCATTGTTTCTACACTGTTAAAAAATTGTAAATTTACTGCTTACGATGCAAATAGATAGGAAATTTACAAGATTGCGATTAATAAAAAAAAATACTATATTATATTGGTAAAATCACATTAACTCATAGCAAAAATACAAAAATAAATTGTAACTTTACTTTTTTCTTGTATTAATTAGATACATATTAGTAAAAAAATAACATATTTGTATATTTGTACAACATGTAAGATTACAATTCTGGTATGTAATATTATTAAAAAGTTTTGAGGACGGACTCCCCATTTTTTAATAGTAAAATATATATAATAAATTTCAATTCTCAAAATGAAGGGATGTACATTAGAAATTTATATTTACTAAATACACAATGACCCTAACACAAAAGCCAGTCATTCTCTTACTACCCAAGAATGCAATAAGTCTAATCAAAAAATTAAACATTATCTAGCTCACTCAGTTTCCTGGCCCATCTTAAGAAGGATTACTTACTATAGTCCCAACATAAGTTTTACTAAATATTTTCACTATTTACTAAATAGTTTTCAGCTCAATTTACTACATATTTTTCTAATGTTTTGATAATTTTTTAACTTAAAAAAATATTTTATATTGTTCTAGGTCTGCGACGATACTGCTTAGCTCTTCCACTGTATGATAATTTTATTAATTTTTTAAATGATAATCACACTAATCAATTTAACTATAAAGACACATTTTCTAATTCACGCAATATTTTTTTTCATCAAACCATAATAGCACATCACTAGAGACTCAAGCAATAAAAACACCATTGTCTAAGAAAACACTTAGATTAGTTTTTTATACATTTTTTTGGTTTGATTGTTTTACTGATAGTTTGAAAGATTATATAGGGTTGTTTAAATTCTAATATTTTTCATAATTCAAGCTGAATTTAATTCCGCCAATAGAGTTTGTGAATATAAATTTAAATTTAAAATATCACTACTTAAGTGGGAGATGATAAATACTGCTCAATGTGATTGCGGACAAGTAGATAGCTCATATCGTGCATGATTGCTCAATAAGAAAATTCGAAGGTACCTGGGAGGACTCCAGCCTGATCAATTTGAACTAGTACTCCTGCTTTTTAGTTTTCTAATTCTTTTAAATATTCATTTTTTACCGACTTCAAAAAATGAGGAGGTTCTCTATTCGACTGATTTTTTTTTTTGTGTCTATGTTACCTCATATCTACGCCAATTGTTAACTGATTTTGAAATTTTTTTTGCATTGGGTTCAGTCTAGCTTCCGATTGGTCCCCTTTTTTTATTGGTATTAGACCTTTTTTATTAGGTTTGTTCAGGCCTAACCTCTTTGTTTATGAACCGATTTCGATGATTCTTTTTTTATTGGAAAGAGGGTATCTTAGGGATGGTGTCATATTAATTTGGTCAAGTTCTGATGATATGATTACTATTAATAACATCACTAAAAAGAGAAAAATATAAATAATTTTTAAGAAAAAAATAAAAACCTACTTCAAAAAATTAAATGCAAGAAATAAAATACACTAAAAGGTATAAAATAATGTAATTGGATGTTGATGAAGGCAGTCCACGGTGGTTGTAAAAAATAAGACTATAATGGTTTTATTGTTTTACATTTATTTGTTAAAACCGACGTTTCGGAGATTTATTCTCTCCTTCTTCAGGGTAACAAAAGTCAATGAAAGTAGTTCAAATCATAATTACTTCCTGTCTCCTGTTGGCGACTACACCGTGGACTGCCTTCATCAACATCCAATTACATATTTATACCAGTCCGTCTCCTAAATAAAAACGCTATGGTATAAAATAATTATTATCTTATTTAGTTACAACTGAACGACGAAATATTAACATAAAATTACTTTTTGATGTCGGTACCAAACAAACTATACCTATAAGCGAGCATAACCTCCAAACGTACTAAGTAAGATCCGTCGAGTGCGATTCATAAAAGGTATATGTTTGGCACCGACTTCAAAAAGTAATTTCATGTTAATATTTCGTGGTTTAGTTGCAACTCAAATAAGTATACTAATTATTTTATGCCTTTTAGTGTATTTTATTTGTTCATCATCATCATCATTGAGTATACAGTCCTAAGACTGGTTTGATGCAACAATCCGTCTCCACTCGACTCTGTCCTCCGCCAGCTGTTTAACCTCTCTAAATGTCTGGCATCCCATATCCCCCAATTATTTGGTTGAAATATTCTAATCTGGGTCTTCCCCTTCCCCTTTTCTTTCCCACCTCCCCCTCCAAGATATCCCTAAGCAGTCCCCCATGTCTCAGTGTGTGCCCCATCATCTGACCTCTTCTCTTCTTCAGACTCTTCCACAAGGTTCTTCTTTCTCCGATTTTTCCAAGAACTTCTTCATTTGTGATTTTATCCATCCATTTGATATTCATCATTCTTCTGTAGCACCACATTTCGAAAGCCTCAATCTCTTTCTCTCCGCTTTTCCAATTGTCCAGGTTTCACACCCGTACATGGCTATGCTCCATACATATGTCTTCAATAGCAACTTCCTGTTTGCTAAGCTGATTGAGGAGGAGCATAGTAGTTTTTGTTTTGAATTAAACCCCATTTTTGCTTGGGCAATTCTTGATTTAATTTCGTTTTTGCTCCTCCCATCCCATGTTATTTTACTTCCTAGGTAGCGGAATTCCTTAACTCCTTCTAGGTTTTCTTGGTTAATTTTGATGCATTCCTGTCTCGTTTGTTCTTTTTTTGTACATACTAGGACCTTGGTTTTATTCTTGTTTATTTTCATTTTGATTTCTTCTATTAGGATTTGGTTAATTCCATTCAAGGCGTCCTCTAATTCTTTTTTATTGCTTCCTAGAAGGGCAATGTCATCGGCAAATCTTAACATAGCGATCTTTTGACCTTGGATTTCTATACCTGTATCAATTTTGTCTTTGAATTCTTTAATCGCTTCTTCTATGTATAAGTTGAAAATCATGGGTGACAGCACACATCCTTGTCTTACACCTTTTTTTATTTTGGCTTCTCTTTGTTCATCACCAATATTTATAATTGCCGTCTGGTTTTGATATAGATTGTAGATTAGTCTTCTCTCTCTGAATTTTATTCCCGCCTGTTTTAATATTTTAAACATAATTTCCCAATTGACGTTATCGAATGCTTTTTCTAGGTCTATGAATCCGATGTAGACAGATTCTTCCCTGATAAAAGCCCTTTCTATTATTAGTCTAAGAGAGAGAATTGCTTCTCGGGTGCCTCTGTTTCTTCTAAAGCCGAACTGGTCTTCCCCCAGATTTTCTTCAACTCTTTGTTCTATTCTTCTTTGGATTATTTTGGTTAGGATTTTGGAGGCATGTGAGGTTAGGCTAATGGTCCTGAAATTTTCACATTTATCCGCGCCTGTCTTTTTGGGAAGTGTGACTATTTTGTTTTTTCGAAATCTTTTGGGATGATTCCCAATTTATAGATTTTGCTAATTAGTTCAAAAAGTTTGTCACGTGCCTTTTCTCCAGAGTTCTTTAGGATTTCAGCTTGTATATTGTCTATTCCGGGTGCTCTATTATTTTTTAGTTCCTTCAAAGCTGTCTCGAATTCTGACCTGAGTATGGGGTCTCCTAATTCGTTTTCGTCCACAGATTCTTCTTCTTCTATTGGGTTCATTGTTTTTTCTTCTCCATAGAGTTCTTCTAGGTGTTCCTTCCATCTATTTGCCTGTTCGTTTTCGTTTAGAATAATGTGGCCTCCTTTATCTCTTATGTTCTTGCTTTTTGGCTTGTCTTCTTGAAAATTTCTTTTATTGCCCTATAGGCTACATCAACTTTTCCCAATACTAGATTTTCGTTGACTTCTTTACATTTTTCTTGAATCATTTTTTCTTTTGCTTTTCTACATTCTCTTATAACTTTCCATCTTAATTTTTTATATGTTTCTTTCCCTTCTTCGTCTTTTCTGTTCTTAAATTTTCTTCGTTCGTCAATCAGTTGCCGTATTTCGTCTGTTACCCATGGCTTTTTAATTTCGTTTTTCTTTGATTGAAGGACTTCGTTAGCTGTTTCGGTCAGGCTTGATTTCATGTCATTCCATTCTTGTTCGATTTCATCTTCTTTATTATTTGTGTGTGTTTTTTCTTCCAGTTTCTTATTCATTACGTTTTCGAAGAGTTTTTGGGTTTCCTTATTTTTTTAATTTAGATATATCCCAGTTTTTTCGCGACCGCCCCTTTTTTATTAGTTTTTTAAATTTTAGTTGGCATTTCATCGCAATTAGATTGTGATCACTAGCTATATCAGCCCCAGGATAACTTTTGCAGTCCTTTAATTGATTTCTGAATCTTTGTCTGACTAATATGTAATCTATTTGAAATCTCCCCTTGTCTAACGGCATTTTCCACGTGTAGATCCTTCTTGGATGGTGTTGCATTTAATTTTTTGAAGTCGGTTTTATTTTTTCTTAATTTTTCTTTCTTTCAAAGACCGGTGTGATTGTGTAACTAAATGCTTAATAATAATATATAGGTAATTCTGTAAAGCCGTACGTTAAATAAATGAATACATTTAAAAATACTATTAATAGGTAATCTATAAAGATAAGAGTAAATAAATATTTTATTTAATATGGATTTACTATGAGTTAAGGATACTGGGTCACTTATTTCACATTAAAATTAAAAAATTAAAAGATATAAAAAAAATTTTCTTTTTCAATATATATATTTCGGGCTATCGACCCATCTTCAGGAAATACAGAAAGTAACTGAGTAACTTTATTTACTCTTATCTTTATTAAAGATGTTTCACCTTGCACCAACACCACAATCTCTACTGATTAGGTAATCTATAGTTTAATTAAAAATACTAAAGACTTATTTTTTATAGTAAATGATAATGAAAAATAATAAATTGGGTGACCATCTTCATAACCTTATCATTCAACTGCCCCCTCTCTTATATTTATTATTTGGGCCTTTTATTTTGAAAGTGGTGAAAGTCCATTTTTTTGTTATTTCGAGATATTTTTATTTATATTTTTATAAAGCATCCCCTGCTTGAAAAGTCACCGCTCGCCATTGATATAAATCTTTTAAAAAACAATCTTCAACCATTTATTAAATCCAAACGTTTCGGGAAATGTCTGCCTTTATCAATAGATAAAGTAACTTTTTTTCCATTTGCTAATTTAAAAATTCTATCGATAAAGGGAGAAATTTTCTCGAAACGTTTGATGATGATTTTTTAAAAGATTTGTATTTATTTATATTATAAAATAAATAATAATTTTTTTTTCAAGATCCTTTCAAGTAAATTTCAGCAAACTTGCTTTTTTAGATTGAAAATTTTATAATTTAATTTTATTTGAGAGCTCCCCCCCCCCCCCATTTCGGAGACCGTTAGCAATTAATCATATTTCCTTTTAAATATGAGACTTTTCTATTGTAAATATCAGCATTCTTTAATTTTTGTTCGAAAATTGTATTATTTAAATTTTTTGAACTGTTCGGGCCACTATCAATTTCCCACAGTGAGTCATTTTTATAAGGTCGTATAGGGTACAATGCGAAATTCATACAAATCGATGAGGCTAGAACTTATATTAATAGTTCTATTATTTGAACCCACTCCCACCATTTTGTTTCCCGAAAGAAATAATGACTGTTTTTTATTATAGGACTCTTTTATATGTAGTAAATTCCATTTTTTTTTTTTAGTTTGAAAATTTTATAATTATAAATTATTCAGGAATCTTCCTTCCCCCATAATTTTCGGTTTGATTTCAAACAAAATCTAATCAACTCTTAATCTCAAACGAAAAAAATACCTACCTGTTATTATTATTATTTTCATGTCCGGAAACATCCGGTTATAGAAGGATTAGCCGTTGACTTGAGTTCAACGTTTCCAGGGTAAGCCCGATTGTGTAAAAATCTTCGGGGAGGCTCCTTCTGTGTACCCCATCTCTGAAATTACTTTATGATATTCTCATCAGTTTTTGAGCTAAAGCGTACACACAATTTGATCGTAAACTCGTTCATACTATAGAATTTGGGATCGCGACACTGAATTTTGGGGTCGCGAAACATAGGACAACAATGACAATGAAACAATAAAAAAAGAATTTCTTTTTTTGTTTCAGAAAGAAAAATATATGATTCGATAGTACTCTTTTCTCCTTAATTCAAATATATTTTTACTTATTATCTATTAAAATGTTTCACTTAGAACCGACACCAAATTCTTTAAAGATTATAAATATGAAATCGGTTTTTATAATATCAAACATTTTAATACTTTCTAAATTCTTAACTACACAATATTGAAACAGTCTGAGTCACCTAGAAAGTAAGAAATGATGCTTCATTTCGTCTGTGGAAGATTCCTCTTGATGATCCAAGAATAATCGGTGAGCATACTAGGATTCCATTTTCATTGATACCTCTTTTCCATAGCTGAAATATCGTGATGAAAGTGTTCCCCGAGCTCATTCCTCACTGTCCCAAAATTTTTATAAGATGTTTAAAGATATTTTAAGATGTTATAATATGTTTAAAGATGTTATAAAATGTTTTAAAATGTTATAAGATGTTATAAAATGTTTTAAGATGCTATAAAAGGTTTTAAGATGTTATAAAATTTTTAAGATGTTTTAAAAAGTTTTAGAATGTTTTTAGCTATTTTCTTGAGAAATTTTCATCAGAAATTTAGAATGATGATTAAAAAAGTTTTTAAGTTATTTTCTTGAAAAATTATCTTCAGAAATTGAGAATGATGAGTAAAAAAGTATAAAAAAAAGTTTAAAAAACTTTTTATCACTTTAAAAAAATTTTAAAACTTTAAAAAACTTTTCAAAACTTTAAGAAACTTTTGAAAACTTTAAAAGACTTTAAAAAAGTTTTAAAAAGATATTTTTAGTTATTTTCTTCAGAAATTAAGAATGATGAATAAAATAGTATAAAAAAGTTTGAAAAACTTTATATAACTTTAAAAAACTTTTGAAAACTTTAAAAGACTTTAAAAAGAGTTTTAAAAAGATGTTTTTAGTTATTTTCTTCAGAAATTGAGAATGATGATTAAAATAGTCTAAAAAAGTTTAAAAAACTTTATAAAACTTTAAAAAACTTTTTGAAAACTTTAAAAGACTTTAAAAAAGTTTTAAAAAGATGTTTTTAGTTATTTTATTGAGAAATTTTCTTCAGAAATTGAGAATGATGATTAAAATAGTATAAAAAAGTTTGAAAAACTTTATAAAACTTTTGAAAACTTTAAACGACTTTTAAAAAGATGTTTTTAGTTATTTTCTTGAGAAATTTTCTTCAGAAATTGAGAATGATGATTAAAAAAGTTTAAAAAAGTTTTTGAGAAATCTTAAAAATATTTTTGATTCTTTGTCATGGTGGATATCATTATTCTAGATTATTAAATCTTTTTTTTTTTTAATAAAATATATCTATAAAATTAGGATATCTGCGGCCCGAGGCATTTCTTTTTACTTCAAATGCGGCCCGTGTATTTAAAATTTTCATTTATATTGCCAAAGTCTGCATCGGCTCCTGTGATGCATTGTATGTTATTAAATACTAGATGCGAAATTTGCGCCTCTAAGAAAAACCCGATAACAACACTGGAACATTTTCTCTCTTGCACTAAATTCATCTTCATTTATTTTAACCAATCTTAACTATTACTTCTATACTTTTTATTTAATGAATAATTAATCAAATACACTTTAATCATTCAAATTTAATTTGAATAAAAACGATAGAAAGAAAAATCATTAAGCTTCAGGCTAAGAGATAAGTTTAGCCAAAATGGATGTTTAAATTAATTGTTTTTTATAAATTAAAGGATTTATTAATGACTGGGCAAACAAATTTAAAATTGAATATGTGTCAAAAATTATTTAATCCACTTTATATAATATATTATTATTCATATAGGCAAAAAGGTGTTAATCTGTTTTTATGTGATAAAAAAAGAAATCATTATTTTCACAATCAATTTATGTAGAAATATTATAAATTTAATTGTCAAGAAGAATCCAAGCTAGAAATGTAATAAATACATGAAATAATGTAGATAAAATTGTATGCCCTTATAGTCTAAGATCTCGACTTAGGTCTACCTTTACCTATTGAGTTTTCTAATGAAATTAATACTTTGATAATATAATGTATTAATAAACAAAATTTGATAGGGTCGACATCCAATTTCCCTGCATAGCTATTTTTAATGAAAAAATTAAAGTTGTTAATTTTATTACATAAAAGTACATAATTATCAAGTTTCCGGATAAATATATTAGAAATCGAGAGTTAAATATGTATATAAAATGCCAAAGTTGGGGCGCCACCTTTTTTCCCCTGAATAAGTCCAGGTAGACAAGGTATCAACAGGTAACTTCGAATTAGTAATTTTTAGTTTACTTTATTGTTATATATGAAAATGTAGATAATTTTATTTCGAATTAATTAATTAATTAATTAATTTTATTTTTTTATTTTATTTTATTTTTTATCAAAAATAGCTATGCAGGAAAATTGGATGTCGACCCTTTTTTTTTTTTTTTTAATGATATTGATGTGAGAAGGAGATATACCAGAAGGTGGATCCCCTAAAGGCCAGTATGGGCTGGCCCTTCCATCGTGAAAAGAACAGAGCAGAAGGAAAAGAAGCCGGGATCACGAGCCAATCTCAGAAACTTAGATACAATTCAATATCCAATTTACTAAGGTTTTAGGGGCTTCGAGCAGTGGTAAATTCTCCGCGCGATAAATTCGGTTAAATTTATCTCCCACTTAATTTTTATTACCAGACCCTATACTTACAGAAAAAATGTCTGGGTATAGCCGGGAATCGAACCCGAGACCTCAGGGTTGCCAGTCAGTTACTCTGACCATTAGACCACGGAGGCGGACGACCCTGTCAAGTTTTGTTTATTAATACATTATATTATCAAAATATTAATTTCATCAGGAAACTCGTCGATAGGTGAAGGTCTAACTAAGTCGGGATCTTGTACTATTAGGAGTATCTGAAAGGAAATCATGATCAAAATTGTATTTATTATGTGCCTACAATTCACGATATAAATCTCTTCTCTTAGATTATCCGATAAGCTATCGCAAAAGATGCAAGATGCTTAATTATTTATTAGAAACTCCCAACATACATTCGCGGTCAAGTTAGATAATTAATTCCGATGGGTGAACCGTGACCTAATATCGTGTACACCTACTTCCACTTCCACTTTCATTTTCAAGTAGAAGACAATAGATAAATGAATGGATTCCAAAATAATCCCACAGTACCTGGAACACCGAGCGATGCTCGGTAATTTTTTAATTCAGTTAAAAGCGATATTTTAATTTTATTTTTAATTCTAAATTTAGGTAAAAAGCTCGATTTTTATTCGCAGCCAAAATAAAATAAAATTGAAATAAAACTTAATTTATATTTTTACCAACGTTTACACCCGCTATGGCCATCATCAAGACGTATCACTGGCCACAAAGTTTTTAATGTAATTGCAATTAAAAATAATATTAATATACACGAAGGTTCTTTCGTTGACCCTTTTAAATCCTGAAGAAGGAGGTACGATCCTTCGAATTGTCGGATTTTTTAAGAGAATGAAATTGATATTCTAATAAATTATTTTATAGAAAAATACATTTAATTAATTAAATTGGCAAATTCTAATATATAATTTATAATTATTTTACATGAATCAATGTATACATTGTATTTGAGCTTCGATTTCGGAGATTACTTCTCCAACCATCGACTGTCCATGATCATCTTTTTAGTCCTTGTTTTTATTAAGAGGAAAAAACTAATTAAATAAAAAAACCTCTTTTCCGATGATTATTCCAATTCCATATTTTCATTTCTCCTCCCTCAAAAAAATCAGAAATTTATACAAATTTACAAATTTTGTTAAACCAATTATTTTACATGAATTAATGTATACATTGTATTTTAGCTTCGACTCCGGAGATTACTTCTCCACCATCGAGTGTCCTTGATCATCATTTTTAGTCCGTGTTTTTAATAAGAGGAAAAAACTAATTAAATAAAAAAACCTCTTTTCAGATAATTATTCCAATTCCATTATTCCCCCCAATTCACTCTCTCCATCAGAAATTTATAAATAAATAAACCAATTATTTTAGATGAATTTATGCATACATTGTTTTTTGAGCTTCGATTCCGGAGATTACTTCTCCACCATCGAGTGTCCTTGAATAATAAAATTCAATTCATATATAGAGAAATTTTCTCGAAACGTTAGCGGTTTTTAAATGAACGTTTTAAGATTTTTTTATAAAAGATTTTATTTATTATAATTTCGAGATTTCCGTTTTTTTTTGTTGTTTTTTGGCTTTTCTGCCTTTCTAGCCTTAAGCCCCATTTACGATACTATTTAAATTTGTCCCTACCCCGGGGGTCAGATTTTAGCCGGATGGGAGATTCCCGTTATTTTGTCATTGATCCTTTCATCAGACGTTGACCAAATTAATATGGGATCACCCCTAAGGTACCTCCTTTCCAATAAAAAAATCATCGAAATCTGTAAATAAACAAAGAAGGTATGCCTGAACAAAGGTCCATTCCAATGAAATTTGAATGGGACCAATCGGAAAATAGACTGAACCCAATGCAAAAAAAATCATCGAAATCGGTCCATATGGTAGGAGAGAAATCAACGAACAAACACAAAATAAAGACATTCCGTTGAATTGATAACCTCCTCCTTTTTTTGAAGTTGATTAATCAGTGCTTAATTCAAGATAAAGCGTTTAATAAAAGGAGGGAGCCACATTACTGTCAAGGGCCACATTATCACTTTCTTCTTTATATATTCTTACGATCGAAATAACAATGAAATTATACTTTATATGTTCTTTAATATCTTTGAATACATATCCATAAAAATTTAATATTGCTCAATATAATGGAATTATTAAATTCGTAGATATCAATAACCTTTTAAATAATATATATGTATGTATATTGAAGGGAAGGGATCATTGGATCTGATTGAAAACGATTTAACATGCGGAAAACCAAATAAAAGAGAATAGAAGGGAGGCATTTAAAGGGAGAATGAATGTGATTGATTGATCAAACAAACATTTCGATGCTGTCAAAAAAGGACAAAAATCCCCTGTATCTGAAAATATTGCCAAGACAATCTTATGTCTGTCTATAACACAATCAAAAGATAATATTTTTTATGAAAGATTTCAAGTTGCCGATAGTGATAGATTTAAATTTTCTTAGAAAATCATAAGAGAGTGGCATCTATTAAGTGAATAACAACTCTTCTGACATAATTAAAAATAATCCATTCCATCGGATATAATAGATCAGGGGTGTCCAACCTTTTGGCTTACACGGGCCACATTTGAAGAAAAAATAAGCTGACATGTTCTGATGTGGCCATCCACTTGACTTTACCATACAACCTGGCCCCTCACTTATATTTAATATTTAATAAAATTATTTATAATCATATAGGGGGGGGAGTTAGTTTTTGCATTTTTAGACTCCTGGACCCACTGATTATGTATACAAAATTTGGTTGAGTTTTGTAAATGGCAAAGATTTTCATTTTTTGACCCTCCGCGCACCCCCCCCCCAATTTCGGGCGGTTAGTTTATGCATTTTTAGACTTCTGGGGGTTCACTGATTATGTATACAAAATTTGGTTGAGTTTTGCTCAAATGGCCAAGATATTTTCAATTTTTGACCCCGCCTCCCCATTTTGGGCGGTTAGATTTTGCATTTTTAGACTTCTGGGGGTTCACTGATTATGTATACAAAATTTGGTTGAGTTTGCTCAAACGACCTAGATTTTTAATTTTTAACACCCCCTCGACCCCCTTAATTTTGAGTCGATATGCACCAAAATCTAATTAGCTCTTAATCTCAATGGACCAAAACTACGTGTGAAATTTGGTTTTGATATTCCTACTAGTTTTTGAGCTAGCTCGTCCACAAATTTGGAAACGCACAGACTAACTAAGTAACTAACTAACTAACAGAAACTTTGACAAAACAACTATTATCTCAAAAAATATAAATTTTTCGATGTTCACTTATTAGAGCTTTTTTGTAGACCGAAATGCAATGGTTTCGGTCAATTTTTTTAATCGAAATAGTAATAGTAATAGTAATATTTCGGTCCGCGGATAAAATATTATAATTCTATTGATATTTTTGTTATTCAAAAAAGATAGTTAATAATATAGAAATGAAAACATTTTTTTTAGCTAATAGTTAGCCTTCTAATTTTACTTTTATACTTGAAAATAGCTTCTCGTATTATGTAAATACATACCTACAAACCTACATACTTACAAACAAAAAGGGATATTAGTATATACTTACAAACAAAAAGGGATATTAGTATATTTGTTTATATTTTTTCCTGGTTAGATAATTAATTCAAAATTCTAATAAAGAGACAATATTCAATTTTTCATTCAGATCGATAGGTATTCCCTAATTGTTGTTCTAGAACATACAATCAGAAAGTTTGCAAGTAGAAAATTTATTTCTAATGAAAATGGAGTCGAAAATAAACCAAAATGATGATTATTTTTTCGGAAATCTTGAAATATAGTTTCAGATTCAAAATTTAAATTTAGCACTTTTATTTTTCGAAAACTTCACAGTAGATTTTCAGATTTCTTATTTTAGAGAAAAAACATTATCAGGCCAAATTGTTGTGTGTTTTCCACTATCTACATATGGTATAAATTTCAATGTTTTTAGGAATTTTATGACTTTATATTGGGACAGCCCTGGTTTATTTTTTAAAAGGGTCACGGATATTATAATTCCCTCAATAATTCCTCACTATCCATTATCTATTGACATGTAAGAACGTGCAAACATCTGATTGACAAGTCCTGACTAAAGTCCAGGAGAGAAATTAACAATTATTGTGATTGTTCTAGAAAACCCCAACCCCTTGTACTAGAATGATAACTCTAGACTTGGTTAGTGTCGTAACATATAAATTATTCAAATAATAAATATTTTAGAAAATGAAAATATGAGAAGAAGAAGAATTTTTAAATATTGGAAACCCGTGCACACATATTTGATGACTCGGAACAAATTGACTGAACTTTTCGACGATAAACCACAGAAGTTCAACACCAATGGAATTATGAAGCTACCCAAAAATGGCAAAAGGTCATTGATAATAATGGTCAACATGTACTTGATTAAAATTTATTTTCAATAAAGAAATTTTTTGTTCTAAAATGTACCAAAAAACCTTGGAGACTTTTTATATGATCTATTATTTAGTATTTTTTAAGGAATTTGGTGTTGGTACTTGGTGAAACATTTTTTAAAATTATTGGATAAAAATACTTGGTAGGTTTCACATTAAGATATTTTAGTAGTTAATAGTAGTTAGTCACCCGAAATATATATATCGAGATTAAAGATTCTCCAAAAATAAATTCGTTTTATTTTTTTATATCTTAATGTGAAACCTACCAAGTATTTTTATCCAATAATATTATTTAGTAGTCTAAATATCAAAATTCATATTATAATTAGAGAGAAGATAATTTTATTAATATTTAATACACCTATATATTAATATCTAATTATAATATAACTCTCTAATAAGCACTCTAGAATCTGAAGTCTCAAAAATAATAAAGAACTTAAAAAATAATAAGTCACCTGGAAGTGATGGAATTCATAATGAAACATTTAAATATATGAAAGAAAAAATCACAAAGCCACTCACTACATTATTTAATGAAATATTAAAATCAAAAACAATTCCAATACAATGGAAGAAATCTGATATTGTCCTAATCTTCAAAAAGGGTGACAGAAAAGACATAAACAATTATAGACCAATTACAATATCCTCAAATATAGGAAAAATATTCATTAAAATCATTACTTTGAGGCTGAGATCAGTGCTTACAGAGAATCAGCCCAGAGAACAGGCAGGCTTCAGAAATGGCTTCTCGACGACCGATCAATTACAGGTCCTTAACCAATTGATAGAAAAATCTAAAGAATACCAATTTGATCTATTTATTGCATTTCTTGATTATAAGAAAGCATTCGACACAATTGAACACGACTATATATTTGAATCAATGATCTCCCAAGGTATAGACACAGATTATATTAACCTCATAAAAAATATTTACAAAAATTCAGAATCACGAATAACTATAGAAGACAATGGTCCATATTTTTTGATCGAAAGAGGAGTGAAACAAGGAGACCCATTGTCACCAGCGCTTTTCAACTGCGCATTAGAAAATATGTTCAGAGAACTTAACTGGTGTAATATGGGTATAAAGATTGACGGTGAATATCTAAATAACTTGAGGTTTGCAGACGACTTGGTACTGATAGCATCGTCGAGGACCCAAATAGAAGAAATGATAAACCAAATAATTGAAAAAGGAAAAATTATGGGTTTGGAACTAAATTTCAAAAAATCAATGTTTATATCCTCTAGCCCACAGACTGACATCATATTAGAAGAATAAAATAATGATAAAATATCAAGAAGACGTTATATACTTGGGTCAATTGATAAGTTTCAACGAAAGATCAAATAAAGAGGTTAAAAGAAGAATAAATTTAGGATGGAATAAATTCTGGTCACTAAAATTTATATTGAAAAACAAAAGTATAGACTTAAGATCAAAAATAAATATCTTTAAATCCTGCGTGACTCCAGTTCTGACTTATGGTTCTCAAACCTGGTCCATTACTAAAAATTTATACAACAAGCTGGAGACTACACAAAGAGCAATGCTAAGAAGCATTTTAGAAATTAAAAAACAGGACAGAGTAAGAAATGAAACTATTTATTATAAAACAAAAATAAAAAATATCGTGTCAACTATAAAAACTCTCAAGTGGAAATGGGCAGGTCATGTATATAGGCAGGAAGACGGAAGATGGACTAAAAAAGTGACAGAATGGTGTCCCATAGACAAGAAAAGAAGGAAAGGAAGACAAAACGCAAGATGGAGTGATGACATCAAGAATTTTGCAGGGAACGAGTGGAGTAGAATAACAAGAGACAGAAATCTATGGAAAGAAATTGGAGAGGCCTATGCCCAATAATGGGCTCAACAATATTATAAAAATGTTTGTTAAAAAATATGTTATAAATACACTGTATCAATCAATTTATTGTAAATAAAGGCTTAATAATAATAATAATAATAATAATATAAATTTTAAATATAAAATATATACATTTTTTATCTATTTAACGTATGACATTACAATGCATACATACAAGTCCATATAATAATACAATATAAAATAAAAATATTAAATATATAGGACAGAACCCCGATCATAGGCTAACTTAAAACTTCTTTTAAGGACCTCCCAATAATTGCCCAAGGATCTTACACACCCAATATAATATTAAAAAACTTCCAACGTAGGCATTTATAACAAGATGACGAGAAAAAAAATTCAATTTTATACCTACCATTTTGGAAATTTTTAAAAATCTTGAGTGGCCTCTTGAAATTTTTTAATCGAGATGATTTTTGGTGAGCATTTTAAAAACAAGTTAAATTAACATATTTTCATGCGAGATCAAAAATAAAAAAATATTCGTTTTTTTTTTTGGGCCACCCTAATATATTAGATAAAAATCAACAACAAAATATTGTCTTACTCCGAGTTCTTGAAACGTGAATATTTAAAAAATAATATGTGTGAGTCTCATCCACATAAGCTCACGGGGGTAAGGGAAACTTTAGTCGTAGATGTTATTGTAATAATTTAAATTTCCTAATTTTAATAAATTGTATTTGTCATTAAATATTAGTGACTTTTAAAAAAATTAATTTTCCTCTATTGAGTCATTTCCCTTTTTTATAACAAAATAAGCTGAAGTGTTCTGATGTGGCCATTCACTTGACTTTACCATACAACCTGGCCCTACTATACATATTTAATATTTAATAAAATTATTTATAATAATGTACGGGAGGTGGGTTAGTTTTTGAATTTTTAGACTTCTGGGGTCCCACTGATTATGTATACAAAATTTGGTTGAGTTTGCTCAAAAGCCTAGATTTTTAATTTTTAACCCCCTCCACCCCCCCTTAATTTTGGGGTCGATATGCACCAAAATCTAATCAGCTCTTAATCTCAATCGACCAAAACTACGTGTGAAATTTGGTTTCGATATTCACACTAGTTTTTGAGCTAGCTCGTCCACAAAAATTGGCAATGCACAGACTAACTAACAGACATTTTGACAAAACAATTATTATCTCAAAAAATGTAATTTTTTCGATGTTTACTTATAAGAGCTTTTTTGTAGAGCGAAATGCCATGGTTTCGCTCAATTTTTTTAATCAAAATAGTTTTAGCCGTTTTTGAGATATTTTGAAAAAACCCTGTATGGTAAAGTAAAAAATCAAACAGATACGTCGCTAAAGAAGTTTCACTTCAAAAAAATCTCGACATCCAATTTTTTTGTAAATATACAAGATCTCCATTACAATATTATAAGGTGCGGTTTCTCTTAGTTGTAAACTCTAGAAAATAAAGTGTCTGATAAAATTATTCAGAATAGGGTTAGAGATGTGAATCGCGAAGAATTTAATTCCAAGTCTATTAAAAAGTTAAATACGTAATGTTATAATTTATAAACCATAACATAATTTTCGATGATGAAATTCATAAATACCTCGTTTGTTTAACTTCTTATCTATTTAAACATCACCCGCTTGATTTTCTACCTAACTTCATAAAATAATTTAATCATATAAAGTTTCGAAAACTGTATTTAATTTAAAGTTGATTTAAATTTTAAATATATATTGTAAGAAGTAAACTTGCTTAATTAAGACATACTACTATAATTTTATAGAACACAAACAAGTATTTTAAGTTTATACCGATCGGTAAAATAAATGTACACAAGAAAGGAAATAAATCTGAATCTATTTTGTCTTTACGATTGAATTTTATCTTGAAAAATCACAAATGGGTTTTTATATGTTTCAATTTGAAATTATCTTGGGGTTGTATTTAAATTCGGTTAGTATCTAGTATAATAAAATTCTCCACCTTATTTGAATCCAGGCATTGTCGATCTATCCAAAAGAGGCAAGATTTGGAGAAAAAATAAAGATAAGCAAAAGGAAAAGAGAATAAAAGTAAAAGATGACAGTAGAAAAAAAACAGGCGGCGGCTGCTGGATTGGATTTCAAAATTAATACTATAAGAAATCTACTAAAAAAAATCAGGCGAACTGTTCAGGGATTTGACCGCAATTTTTTTTTTTTTGACGAAGAATAACGTTAAATTTTAAAATGGAATGAAATATACTGTGGTGCAAAAAAAGTGGAACACTTAGATTGACTCGGTGATTCGGTGTCAAAAGAGGGCTTGTCGCTGGTCTCCTTGGCATCAATCCTAATTCCTGGAGACGTCTTCTGATAGTCCAAACACTTAGATTTACTTGTGAAGTTTGTACCGTAGAAGGTGCTGTTGAATTTGAGCTGGTGTACAATGCCCATCCCTCAATACCTCCAATAGTATAAATCGGCCATCTTTCTCATTTGAAGCTCTAATTCGACCAGATCCCGGTCTCCTGGCATAAGAGTTTGTTTCTCTATATCGTTTTCCAGCTCTGTGGATACTTCCAACCGATGCTTTAAGTCGTTGAGCGACATACCGATACGATCTTCTATCATTTATTAGAGCTACAGCTTGAGCTACATCCTCGGTCTTTAGAGGCATTATGCTTAGACAATATTTCAAATTAAATTAAATTAAAAGATGAGAAATTCAAATCGAACTGATAAACATTAAAATATTCAATTTTTAATTCGATATTAGACGATAATCATTTAATACAATTCAATAAAGGGATCAGATTTCAAAGTTGAAAATTTATCCTAGTTTAAATAAATTTAATTTCAAAGTGTTTAAATTAAAGTAATACATTGTTTTCACTCTAAAAATGTTCAAAAATATTTGTACAATCACAAAATGTATTAAAAGTTTAAATAAAATATGTTTTTTCTGAAAATTATTTGAAAAAAATTAAATTTTTCTAACTGTTCCACTTTTTTTGCACCACAGTGTATATTCTTCTTTCAAATGTAATCTTTATTTACATCCTCTAACCGCTGAGTTATTGGCCCGAGAATGAGTTCATATACTATAAAATTTTGCATCGCTCCCCTTTCTTTTATATAACTCGCAAAGACATATAAAGTCACTTTAGATCAGTTCTCAAAGGGCCCCTACTCCCCAGGTGCGCCCTACGAAATTCCAGATAGATATGTGTGGGATTATTAAAATGAATTTTTACTTACTATATATTTATTATAATTTTGTATACAGTGTGGTTCCGATTTTTTGTATGACTTCAAGTGTCGCACAATTTCAAAAAGTTAGAGAATCACTGCTTTAGATCTTAAAATTCACCTCTGAACGGGTGTAGGGTCAAAAAATGAAAATCTTTGCCATTTACCAAACTCAACCAAATTTTGTATACATAATTAGTGGGACTCTAGAAGTCTAAAAATCCAAAAACCAACCGCCCAAAATGGGGGGGGGGGGGTCAAAAAATGAAAATCTTTGCCATTTACCAAACTCAACCAAATTTTGTATACATAATCATTGGGATCCCAGAAGTATAAAAATGCTAAAACTAACCTCAACCCCCCCACATGATTATAAATAATTTTATGAGCCAGGTTGTATGGTGGGGTCGGGTGGATGGCCACATCAGAACACGTCAGCTTATTTTAAATTAGACAATATTTTATAGTACCTAAATACTTGTATATCAAAATTTGAAATATGTATTCCAAAAAATCTTTCCTATTTTTGAAAAATTCTTTCTAAATAACAAGCCGAAGCATTTATTTTACTAAGCACACATTCGTTATGATATGAAGTGATATTAATATTGGCGGTGTTTATTTAGTTTCCTCTCGAATTCCTTCGATTCATTTGAAAGCTTTTGATCACTCTCTTAATAAACGTGCATCATACATATATTTAACCTTAAAATATATAATTTCACCAAACAGAAATTTACAAAAAAAAAAACTATTCATCGATTTTTAAACCTTTTGAAAAATTCATCAACGCATTTGTTTTAAATAAGTAAATATAAATGAGGACAAAAAATTGTGTCAGAACGACACTGGAAAACAGTGTCTATTGGATAACCGATTATTGTCTCCGACGAACATAGAATCTGATGTCGGCATGATCTGGTCATTTTGACACCAGACAGATACTGCTTTCGGATATCATTCTGGTATTGGATGATGGCCGGAATGATCTCCGACCGTTCCAAAATTTCCACATGGATATACTCTCTTTTTCTAAAACTTGACTTATTTCAGGTTCTAGGAATCGGATTGGAATAAAAAAGGTGTCATAAGTTAGGGAATTTATTACAGTTTAATAAGAAATAAATTGTTACATTTTTTAACCGACTTCAAAAAAGGAGGCGGTTCTCAATTCGACTGATTTTTTTTGTGTGTCTATGTTACCTGATATCTCCGCCAATTGTGAACCGATTTTGATGATTTTTTTTGCATTGGGTTCAGTCTAGCTTCCGATTGGTTCCGTTTTTTTTTCATTTGTATTGGACCTTTTTTGATACGTTTGTTCAGGCATAACTTCTTTGTTTATGAACCGATTTTAATGATTCTTTTTTAATGGAAAGAGGGTACCTTAGGGGTGGTACCATATTAATTTGGTCAAGCTCTGATGATATGATCCATGACGAAATAACGGAAATCTCCAATTCTTATGAGCAAATAATTGAAATTATAATATAAATAGAATCTTTTATAAAAAAATCTTAAAATATTGATTTAAAACCCACAAACGTTTCGACAGAATTTCTATAATTATGAATTGAATTTTATTATTATTTTCTGATTCATTTGCCCGATGCTTTCTCTTACGAGATGCATGCAAGGTATTATATTAAGTCACTATTAATAACATCACTAAACAGAGAAAAATAAAAATAATTTTTATAAAAAAACTAAAGCCGACTTCAAAAAATTAAATGCAATAAATAAAATGATAATGACTTAAAGATAAAATAAAATACACTAAAAGGTATAAAATAATTATCTTATTTATTTACAACTAAACGACGAAATATTAACATGAAATTACTTTTTGAAGTCGGAGCCAAAAATATACATTTTATGAATCGCACTCGACGGATCTTACTTAGTACGTTTGGCGGGTACGCTCGCTTATATATAGTTTGTTTGGCAACGACTTCAAAAAGTAATTTCATGTTAATATTTCGACGTTTAGTTGTAACCAAATAAGATAATTATTTTATACCTTTTAGTGTATTTTATTTTATTTTTAAGTTATTATCATATTATTTGTTGCATTTAATTTTTTTGTACACACATTTTTTGATATATGGAAAAAAAATAAAAACATAATCAAACTTTGTAATTTTAAGAAAAATAATAATTTCATTATTTTTCAAATTTATCTTACATTTCATTTTTAATTTTCTCAATAAATTTAATTTATAATAATAGAGATACTTGGAAGGTCCAAATGTTATTTAATTTTCAATCAGGTGAGATATAGACCACGTAGAAAAAGGATGTAGATATTCTTGTTAAAATAAAAAAACCTCCGTTCACAGGTCGAGATATTATTATTTGTTTTATAATAACAAAAAACGAGACAGTTTCGAATACAACTTGTTGACATGATCAGTCTGCAAACAACAAAAAATCAACAATTCGCATCCTCACATATACAATTGAAAATAATAAAACATAATATAAAAATTCATTATTGATAAGAGATTACACACTATTATTTTTTTCCTCCCTTGGCAATTATCTTTATTGAAAAGGATTGTAACTTGAATTTCTAATTGGCGGGAAGGATAGTACACTCCTGTATGCTCCTGGTTTCCGGATACAAATTTTAAACATTTTATCAAAATCAATCGTTAATGCTTGATTTCAAGGCTCCAATTGGCGGGAAGGATAGTACACTCCTGTACGTTCCTGGTGTCCGGATACAAATTTTAAAAATTTTAAGAAAATCAATCGTTAATGCTTGATTTCAAGGTAATTAGCGGGAAGGATAGTACACTCCTGTACGCTCCTGGTTTCCGGATACAAATTTTAAAAATTTTAACAAAATCAATCGTTAATGCTTGATTTCAAGGCTCCAATTGGCTCCCTGTAATACTGGCTTTATTTCCAGCTCAAATTATACAATTTGACATAATTTTTGTTGCTAAAAAGTCGATGAATATTTTTTTGGTGGGAGAGAACAGTAACTTCTGTTTAGATCTAGGTGCCGGATACAAATTTAAAATTTTTTAAGAAAATAATATTATTAACCCTTATTTCGAAGCTCGAAAAACTCGTAAGTAATAAAGGCTTCATTGCCAACTAAAAATAAGTCAAATTAAAAAAATATATTCAATAATATATATATTCAGAAATTAAAGTAAGAAAAATTGTTAAAAAACCAAATGAAACGAAACGATGCTTCGTGACATGATACTCGATTCTGTTCCAGCGTAAAAAAAATTTTCATTTCAGCTACTCTTAGAGCAGTCAGATTTTTTGTTGGTAAAAAGTAGATGAAATTTTTTTTGGTGAGAGAGGAAAGTACACTCCTCTTTGGTGTTAGATGCCAGATACAAATTTTAAAATTTAATTAGTACTATTATTATTCAAAGTTTTCTCCAAAACTATAGTATTTATGGTTTTGAATTTCGGCTAATAGCAGGATTAATCATGATTGTGTAACTAAAATTAGATTTTTTTTTTTTTAGGTTAAAAATAAAATGAGAGATGGAGTCTTCTGTTTTTAAATAAAATAATTTTTAATTATTTCTAGAGACTATAGTTTCGAAGGCATTGCCTTCATCATCAGTCTATCACAAATATTTCAGTATTTAGTTGACAAATTAAGATTTATGCATTGAAAATTTTGAAAAATATATAATGTTTTTTTCTTTCCAATATTTGTGATAGACTGATGATGAAGGCAATGCCTCCGAAACTATAATCTCTAGAAATAATTAAAAATTATTTTATTTAAAAACAGAAGACTCCATCTCTCATTTTATTTTTTAACCTAAAATAAAAACAATTCTGTTACCATCGACAGTGAAATCTTTTATTCAACTAATAAAATTAGAATAATAAAATATGTGGCCTCGGCATCTTATTATTTCGGGCAGGATACCGATTGTCAGCATTTTCAAAAAAATGTCTATAACTCGAAAACTATGAGACTTTTATCAAATTTTTTTTAAGTTCTGGACCGTCATAAACTGACCTAACCCCTATTCACGGCTTATCGTTGTGATACGGGACACCCTGTATACCAAAATAATGTACATTTAAATATAATTCTCTTTTTTTTAAAACCTCCTCAGAGTGTTATATTTTTTCATAATCCCAAAAGTAAATGTTATCGGTCTTTATTAATATATTTAAAAATCAATTAAATCCCTTTAATTAATAATTAAGAGAAATTATGGAATAAGCGGAAAAGGGCTACTTGAGTTTGTAGTAGCATCGAAAAGCCAATATAAATTATTTGATTAATCAGCCGTTCAGTCCAAATGTGAATTTAATGATGCTTGTAATCTTGCCACATTATTTTAACAAAATTTAGTATCCTTCAATTACGTTCCAAACTTATTTAAGTACCTATTGAAGCAAAACTTTCATGAGGGAACTAATAGCTCTTTGGACACGTAGTTTTAGATGAAAACAAAAAATATATATATTATTCAAATTCAAGATACATTTCTTCTATTTCTTCTAGGCTATATATGAATGGTAATTATTTAGTTTTTATTTAATTTTAAAATATAAATTTCGATTAAGACGAATATACTACAAGAAAATTAATTTATTCTATTTTTAAATTTTGAAAGTTTATAATGGGAAAATAAGGACAAGTTTTTATGTGTGACTTTTTTATTTATCAGCCAACGTTTCTTCGTATTTGCCGACTGACTTCTTCAGGGCTTCAAATAGTCATTTTTTGAAATTTGTTTTTCTGATGGTCTTCAATGAAAATTTAGACGAATGTGTGGTATGACTATTTGAAGCCCTGAAGAAGTTGGCAAAGTCAACGAAACGTTCGCTGATAAATAAAAAAGTCACGTATAAAAACTTGTCCTTATTTTCTCATTATAAATTTTCAAATTAATACAAATTATGGACGGAAATGATAATAATAACTACTTTTAAATGTTGAATCAAATTTTTTTAAATATACTTTATTTCATCTTTAATATTTTACATTTAAGAAATCAGAGAAAAAAGTGAAAACTTTTCAAGATCGCGCTTTCCGAAAATTTTAGAGATTTGCCTTCTTTTCTTTTTAGCTGACGGTTTGAGCTATAATAGAATGTTGAAAATTAATAGAGAAGGGTCCATAAATTAAAAGGGGAGGAGATTTCAGATTTGTGACAAATGTGTCGGAGGGGGGGAGATCTTAAAAATTGTGATGTCACAAAAGTCCAATTAAAAATTTTTAAAAATTTTCAAATACACTGCGGTGCAAAAAATCGAGCCAGCAATAAAAACTTTATTAAATAGTAAATCATTTTTAATTTTTTTACAAGAAACCATAAATTATTGAAATTATTGTTTATTGAAAGTGTACTTGCTACTTGTCGTTGAATTAGCCCTTGATTAATTAAGCACACACAATTTGAACTGTTGAACTTCAGAAATATCCATTTTGTATATTTTATCTTTCTATCAATGATGCTTAATTCAAAATGTTTCATTTTATTGATATTTCAACTGGAATTTGATCTTTTATTAAACTTTATTTAAATGTAAAATGATATTGAGAAAGTTATGATATGCCTGATATGTTATGTAATTGTATCTTTTAATTTAATTTTACTTATTTTTTTTTATAAAATCCAAAAATTATCAACAAAATGTTATTGAATATGTTAGTTTAAGAGTTACTTCAACAAATTATATGATTATTTGTAAAATATTTTTAAAATAATATACTATTTAATAAAGATTTTATTTATTGAAGGAGACAATAAAAGAGTGTGTCTTCTGCTGGAATTATACATTTTATTTATTTATAGTTTCGAGGGCTTTGCCCTCTTCATCAGTCTATTACAATTGATTCACAGGAATTAATTCATGAATCTGAAAGATTTTATTGGTGGCTCGATTTTTTTGTACTGCAGTGTATATTTTTTAGATTTCAGGTTATTATTATTATTCCCAGCTGAAAATGTTGATAAAATAAATTTAGACAAAAAATGTCTACTATTATTAAATTATAGTGTATATAGATAGTGTGACGTCCCAATACAGGGGAGCTCTAAAATTTTTGAAATTCATGTGACGTAATTTATCGACGGTCTCCAAGTGAAAATTACTAATACAAACACACGGGCAAAATTTTATTTTGATAAATCACTATGAAACAATTCGATTTTTTTCTGATTTTCGAACCAGAAAAGAAAACTCAAAATCTAATTAGTTCTTAGTTTTAGATATACAAACATTTAGGTTGAAAATATTTTGTTTGCCAAGAATAGCAGGTTCGATGGGATTCATAAGGAGAAATCAATGAGGGTGTCTTCCGCTTGTTGCAAAAAAACGAGCATATAAATGTGTTATTTGCATCAGGTAAAGAACAACTTGATTGATTTCTACTTAGCATATATTTTGTCACTGAAAGAAATGTTGATCTTTTTATCCTTAAGTTATCGTGTTTATCGGGATTCAGACAGATAGATGCACAGACAAAAACACTCACACACCAACACACACACACATAGATGGTAAAAATCATGATTGAAAATGTTTTGCATGTTATTGACAATGATCAATCTAAAAAATACATATACATTTATTAAAGCAAACGATGCCTATTTGCTACATCAAACCGAACAAACAAAATCGGGCTTTTTTAAATCAATGTTGTTGTTTTTTACCAAGTCTTAGCTGGACGGCACAAAAATTGAATAAAAAAATGGAATATTAATCAATTAATATAGTAAAATAAAATAATTGTTTTAGTTTTTCATATAGGATAAAATTAGGAGGGGGAGTTAAAAGTTTAATCCCATTGAATAAATTTCGGAAAATTAACTTTTAAGGATTATTAAAAAACTATCAATGCAAAAATCAGCTTCCTTAAATCGCCGAAGAAGAACCTCGAGACATGTATATGGTAAAGTCATAAGATGGCCACATCACACATGTTTTCAACTAAACTTTATAACTTCGAAAATTATACACTAGGGAGCAAAAAAATCGAGCCACTAATAAAAACTTTATTAAATAGTAAATCATTTTTAATTTTCTTACAGATAACCATACATTTACTGAAAAACGCCATATTAAAGTGTACTTGATTGCCATTTGTCGTTGACTTAGCCCTTGATTAGGCACACAATTTGAACTGCTTGAACTACAGAAATATCCATTTTATATATTTTATCTTTCTATCAATGATGTATAATTCAAAATGATTCATTTTTTTGATATTTCGAATGGAATTTGACCTTTTATTAAAACTTTATTTAAAGTTAAAGTGATATTGAGAAAGTAGGATAATTTGTAATTATATCTTTTAATTTAATTTTACTTATTTTTACAATGAAATTCAAAAATTATCACCCATATTTATTGAATATGTTAGTTTAAGAGTTAATAGAACAAATTATATGGTTATTTGTAGCAATTTTAAAAAATAATTTCTTATTTAATAAAGTTTTTATTGGTAGCTCGATTTTTTTACACCGTAGTGTAGTGTTATTCATAATATTATAGAAGTGCAGACAGTGGTTGAGAAATACATGGTGTTTCAAAAATACTTTTACAAACTTCAGGCATGGGGCCCGTGCATCAAAAGAAGGAAAAAAGTTCATATGAACATATGTCGCATAATCCTTTGTTTTCTCGTTAGGATTTGTTCAACATTTGTTACACTCATATCACGTCATACACTCATATCACGTCAACACACAAAACTCTTGACAAATTCTCGAAATTATGGGACATATGTTTATATGAACTTTTTTCCTTCTTTTGGTGTAAAGGACCCATGCCCGAAGTTTGTAAAAATATTTTTGAAACACCCTGTATATACTAGGCCTCAAGAAAAGAAGGTGTTGTGTTAAATTAAAATTCGATTTTCAATGAAATGAAATATAAATTTTATTTTATTTTGATATTTGTTAAATAATGAAACAGTTTCGGTAACGAGATAAAGACTAGACAGTTCCGATACCCCCTCTCGTTCGAGCTGACAGGGTCCAGAGGGAAGGTGAACAACACGTCTGGAGTCAGCCAGAATGTAGAAGCTGCCGCAGAAGGGTCAAGTTTGGCCCTCAAGCTCCTAAAGGGACTTCACTCCTAATTTGTTTAGGAGGGTTTTCCCCCTAGACGGGTACCCGATCAGGCAAGAGTCCCATCCACTTTTTCCATATTAGTCGCCTCATAAGACAAGCAGGGAATACTGCGGGTCTATTCTGGGCCATCCCACCCCCAGGGCAAGGATTAAAATGATATCCTAAGAATAAAAATATGATTATAATAATTTTTATCAAATTTATAATTTAGTCTTCTAATTCTAATAATCTTCTCCGTCCAACTGTAGACAAATCATTTTCCAAAATATTTTTTTGCTGTTTGTATACTCGTTTGTCTGAATTCCAATATTCCAATACCCATGTTAACTCGATAACAAAGGTTTGTAAATAGAAAGTTGTTTACGATGCCAAATCGTGTCTATTTTTATTGTGCAGAATTAATTAGATTTTGAATTTTAAAAATTCCAGAGTAAAATACGGATTATTATAAAAAATTGAATTATTATATAGAAACAGATATAGGTGAAAGTTGGCACACATGTTCTAGTAATAACTTCTACCTTTCTGCCAAGTTTCAGCTTTCAACTCAAGTTTGACCCTAAAGCGTCTAAAGAGGCTTCACCCCTAATTTGTTTAGGGTTTTTTTCTCCAAGACGGGTAGCCGATCAAGGCTGAAGTGTCCCATCCACCCTTTCCCTATTAGTCGCCTCTTACGACAAGCAGGAAGTACTGTGGGGATATTCTACGTCCAACCCGTAGGGCAACCAATTAATAATAATATGTTAAAATAATTTATTTTAACACAAATTAATTCAAAGTTTTTAAAATAATTTTGATAAAAATTCTCTGTACTCATACCAAGTTGATACTATCAAATTTGAAGTCCAAATATAAATTATTCATGTCCTTTTTATATTTTATTGTAAAAAGAAATTTGATGTTTTTTTTTAAGAAAAGAAACGAAATAAAATAAAACTATAGCTTGCTATATGAAGGATGAGAAACAATGGAACTCCTGTTTGAAGTAAGTCAAAAGAGAAAACAAATACGAAGCAAAAGACTTTATTTAATTGAAATCTTATTTTGAGAAACAAATATTAATCTAGCTCTCTTTTGTACACGTAGAGATTGTTTAGAAATATTTTTACCTGCTAATACTCAACATTTAAATATTTGAATTAGTTTTTCTTTTGTTTCTATTATAACTTTTTAATATATTTTAGGTATTCTATAAATTTAGCTGACATTATATAAATAAATCTCAGACGTTCAGACCTTTATTTACTATAGAAAAATATTTTACTCGGTGCGCCCGCCAGGCAGGATAGTATACTAGAAAAGAAAGATCTTAGAAATATACTACTAACTATTTATCAATAGCGCACATATGAATGCTTCACTTGCCAAATCGATTAACTCCACTTTCTGAAATTTATTAAATTTTAATGTCAAAGCACTTGAAGAAGTCAGAAATAAATTGACGAAACGTTCGGCACATTAAATTATAAAACTCTATTTTTAATTTAATTTTTTTTCCAATTCCCTACAATTCCATTTCAATAGTTAAATATTAATTTAAATCCCTACCTAGTATCTTAATGAATCAACTTTTTATCGAAAATCTTTCAGCTTTTACCGACATAGTAGGGTTGTTTTTACCCCCCCCCCCCCCCTCGGGAATCGAAAATCATGTGCAACCCAATTAACAATCCAGGTCGCGCAACAACTTAGAAAAAATATAATTTTTCTAAGATGTTGCGCGAATCGTAAAAAAGTATATTATTGATCAGAATTTAATTTATTTATGTTATTTAAATCATAAAACAAGCATAAAAAACTAGTGTGATTATTTTAAAATTTTTTTAACTATTAATAAAATAAACTGCAACGGATCGTTAGCTAAACTTTATCCCATTAACTATAGTTCGCATTGGATAAAGTAAAAAAAATTATAAAAATATAGTGATTTTTGCAATTTTTCATAAGTTTAAATTTCGATGCTTCAAGCGTAATATGTTAACCGATTTTAGTTTTTTATGCCGTTTTTCTTATTATTACAATTGGCAACTTTTCCGCACTAAAGTGTTTTTGAAAAAAAAAATTTCAGTTTTTTCGACCCACCCTACTGAGGAATGCAAAATAAATTGACGAAACGTCTGGCCCACTTAATAAAAATTCTGTGTTTTTAATTTATCCAATTCCCTACTATTCCTGTTATATACTATAATTAGAAATGATCAGTTCCATTTCGAATCTAATAGATGGCAACCTCTTGTGATTTTTTAGAAATATAGTATAATTTTATTGGCAATTTGAACTTTTATTAATTTCTTGATTAATTCTGAGAATTTTTTATTAATATATATATCTAAATTTTTTGAGGATACACATTCTCTTTTAAATAGGTGTTAGTTTT
Organism: Forficula auricularia; assembly: GCA_024734495.1. Classification (NCBI taxonomy): domain Eukaryota; kingdom Metazoa; phylum Arthropoda; class Insecta; order Dermaptera; family Forficulidae; genus Forficula; species Forficula auricularia. The sequence goes on from JALMQS010000891.1 coordinate 206,218, forward strand.
ATTTTTTTTGACAAAAAACACATTTTTATCTTTTGTTTTTCTTTTTTTTATTGTCACCCAGGAACGTTTCGACATTTACAAATATGTCACCTTCAGCCTAAAACATTTCAATCATTACAAAATATACAATAACAACTTCTAATCACAAAACAACACACTCTTAAAAATTACATCAAAATGACATACCTTGGAACAATTTTAAGATGGGAAAAATTTTGATGTAATTTTTGAGAGTGTGTTTTTTTGTGATGAGAAGTTGTCAATGTATATTTTGTAATGATTGAAATGTTTTAGGATGAAGATGACATATTTGTAAATGTCGAAACGTTCCTGGTGACAAAAAAATAAAGAAAAATAAAGATAAAAATGTGTTTTTTTGTCAAAAAGAATAAAACTAACACCTATTTAAAAGAGAATTTGAACTTTTATATTCAATTTTACTTAAAAATTTGTATTTTCAGATATTTGCATTCGCCCTTAAGATAAACATTTGTAGAGGCATAGCAATGTTATCATGACACTCACCCAAACACAACAGGTATTCATTATTGGAAATTCTATTGTTATACCGAGTTCATGATCGAGCCTTTCACTAGCATATTCAATATTTACTATTATTTTTTTGAACGTAAATTCAAGAAAATAAATAAGCCTCATCCACATAAGCTCACAGGGGAAGTGAAATCTTTTTAGCCGTAGATGTTATTGAAATAATTTATTAAACCAATTATTTTACATGAATTAATGTATACATTGTATTTGAGCTTCGATTTCGGAGATTACTTCTCCACCATCGACTGTCCTTGAGCATCTTTTTAGTCCTTGTTTTTAATAAGGGGAAAAAACTAATTAAATAAAAAAACCTCTTTTTCCGATAATTATTCCAATTCCATATTAAATTCCCTAATCTCTCATCATTGAAATAATTTAAATTTCCTAATTTTAATAAATTTTATTTGTCATGAAATTATAATGCGTTTTAAGAAAAATTATTTCCCTCTATTGAGTCATTTCCCCATTATTGTAACAAAAAAATCAAACAGATACGTCGCTAAAGAAGTTTCGCTTCAAAAATGAAAAAAGCCTTGAATTATAACTTCCATTTAATTGAGAAAAGATAGGCTTTTAATTTAGTAAGTACTTGGAGCCCCCGAGCGATGCATGGGATCCAAACGCCCCCTGGACCCCAACCCCGCACCCGAAATCCCGCACCTCACCCCACCCCCGGATCTCCCACCATTGCACTCCACATCCATCTCCACCCCGCACCCAGTTTTTGCATTTCTAACTTTCTAGTGGTCCACAGATTTTGTGTATATAGGTATATAATTTCAGTGTAATTATTTTTTTTAATTAAACAAAAATTTATCGAGTTTTTTAATCAATTAAATAAATAATAAATAAAAATTTTATTGAAGCAATTTTTTACATGAAATAATGTATACATTGTATTTGAGGCATGAATTTCGGAGATTACTTCCCCACGATCGACTGTATTTGATCTTCTATAGCTTGCGATAATATTTTTAGTAAGTGTTTATTAATAAGAGGAATTTTAATTAATTGCATAAATTAAACCAATTATTTTACATGAATTTATGCATACATTGTTTTTGAGCTTCGATTCCGGAGATTACTTCTCCACCATTGACTGTCCTTGATCATCTTTTAGTCCTTGTTTTTTATTAAAAAATAAGAGGAAAAACTAATTAAAGAAAAACCTCTTTCCCGATAATTATTTAAATTCCATTATTCTTCCTCCCGCCCATTCTCTCAATTAATTACATTGGCAAATTCTAATATATAACAATATTTGTATAAGATTATTAAAATTAAAACAACAATTAATAAATAAAAGATAATTGAAAAAATGTAAACAAACTTTTTTATTGAGATTTTCATCTATCAATAGTTACTTTAATTAAGAAAAGATCAATTAAGATAAAATTTGTCGAGGTCCAGTCCTAGCCAGATCGTTTTCTCATCCTCAAAACTTGTTAATAGAGTTGGTTTCATCAAAATCGGTAGAGCCGTTTTCAAAATAGAACTAAGATACAAACAAATATACAAACAAATATATAAACAATTTTTGCTCGTTTAATAAGAGTAGATTGATTAATTAGTTTATTTTATGATTAATGAAAAGGTAACGATTTTTTTCTCCTCAAATTAAAATCACTTAATTGATAATCCATGGAGAGAAGTTAAGTGGGAAAGTAAAAGTACTTTAATGCGGCGGGGCTTTTATTCCAAGTCAGCGAAGTAGGTAATAGATCTGCAAAAAATAGTTTTCAATTATTTAATTTTTAAAAGAGTTCGAAATGAATTAAAACCAAAGAGGAGTTTTTTTGGAGCTAGGGGTATATAGAGTAAGTTAATTAAAATTTTCTATTGATCGCTCGACATTGCATGGGAATAGAAGTGTCTGACACGAAAACGCGCTGGGTGTTGTTTACTTAGTTGATTTTCCTAGAGAAATCCATAGAATGAGATTTGTTTTGCCATTAAAAAACAAACTGCAACGGATCGTTGATAAACTTTATCCAAAATCATTTGAAATATCAATATTTTTATTCCTTTATTATTAATCAAATATCACTGCCTATTTGCGGTCCATGTTTAAAATAAAATAATAAAGAATTTAAAAAAGTACTATCTTACTCTAGAGTAAAGTACTTTAAAATATAATTTTACTTATTTTTTGTGTGTACTCAAGGTATTTAATTAGCATATCAAAATTGGTTAAGTCATTTTCAAGATATTTAGAAAAGACTAAAAAAAAACTGGAATAAAGTAGGTAATAATGTTTGTTTGCCGATATGTACCAAAAACTAATCAGCTTCATTTTGTTAAAATAATGGTAGGTTTTCAATTTCATTTCAATCGGTGCAACGGTGCGGAAAAAATCGTGAACGGAAAAAACGATAACATACATACATCCGCACGCACTAAATGAAAAAATCGCACTTTTTGGCCTCTGGGCGAGACCCCATGTAATTTTTGGCAAAACCGTCACGTGCTAAAATTCTTCCTATTTGAATAATACAATTTGTGACTTTAATTGTGACCATAGGTTCCGTAGTCTTTACCTGAGGACCCCTTTAAATCGCGAGACCGATTACAATACTTTACCCATGCTTCGCATTGAATAAAGTAAAAATATAAATGATAAATATTAACTTATTCTTATTTAATTCTAAATGCGCTTCATTTTGTTAAAAGAATGATAGGTTTTCAATTTCATTTCAATCGGTTCAACGATGTGGAAAAAATCGTGGACGAAATAAACGATAACATCCATCCACCCGCACGCACTACCTGAAAAAATCGCACTTTTTGGCCTCTCGACGAAATCCCATGTAATTTTTGGCAAAACCGTCACGTGCTAAAATTCAATCTAATTGAATACTACAATTTGTGATTTTAATTGAGATCATGGGTTCCGTAGACTTTACCTGAGGAGCCTTTGAAGTCGCGCTTGCCGCGAGACCGATTACAATACTTTACTCATGCTTCGCATTGGATAAAGTAAAAAATAATAATAATAAAACAAATAGGGTTAATGTACAGAGTATTGAATTCAATTTAAAATTTTAAAATTTTTAATTTTGATATATTTTATGTATATAAGTATTTATTATTATTACTCTTCTCGACAAAAATTTCTATTCGTAAACCTAACAATGGATTCCAGTAGAGATTAATACGCTGATTATCATACAATTTCCGATTTTTTACATCAGGTCAGAGTTTTGAGATATTATCAGTCAAAACTACGACAAAGGCCATTTTGACCTACTTTCGAGTCCCATTAAATATTAAACAGCAATATTTGAAATCAAAATATTTTGTTGACCTAATATAAAACAGCTTCCTCTTTGTTTTTCAAATCACCACTTGTTTTTAGCTCAATTAGAATTCAAGTTATATTTATTAATATTTTGCTTTCAAATATTGCTGTTTAATATCTAATGGGACTCGAAAATAGGTCAAAATGGCCTTTTTCTTCGTTTTGATTGATAATATCTCAAAACTCTGACCTGTTGTAAAAAATCGGAAAATTGCATGATAATCGACGTATAAAACTCTACTGGAATTCATTGTTAGGTTTACAGATACAAGTTTTTGTTGAGCAGTCTCAGTAAAATTATCATCTGTATAACTAAACAAAGCCAACACCTGCCAACCCAGAGCAGCTCAGATAGTCTTGAATGATAGAAATTGAATATATTAGAAGTATTTTCTCTTTGGATAGACGGACTGGTAGAACTTTAATGGAGAATTGATGGAAGGCAGCCCAGAAAGTCGTAAGAAAATACTGGTGGAATGGTATTTTCTTATGACGTTGTCACGTTCAACTATCGTCAGTAAACCGACTTTACAGACAACCGATTTTTTATTTATTTATTAAACCAATGTTTTTTACACAATTCAAAGATTAAAAATTAATTAAGTTATAAAACAAATAAAAAAATTTAAATATATATTATAGAAATACCAAAAATATAGTTTTTAAATCAGGTACGATTGTAAGAAAAAGTTGAAACGATTAATTATATTTAATATCCTTGAAAATGGGTTAACTTGTTAAAAAATATTCTTTTCGATTTACTTTTGTCTACATAACTCTTTTTGTTATATAGTGTAATCTTATTTTAAAATAATATTTTGAAATACTTTTAATTAGTAATACTATATGGTTATTCCATTGGGAGATTATTTAAAATATGTTTATTTAATGAAGAGAAAATATTCGAGTGTTATTCTTTAAAGTCCATCATTAAAGAATTAGTCAAATATATTTCATTGTATTTTTTTTCATAAATTTTCCTCCACTGTCATTTAACGCCTCTCTAATAATTGGTTTATTTTGATATTATTCTTGCTCTTGTTAAAAGAATCCATATTGAAATACTATAGTATTGCAAATTGCCATAGCTCTATGACAGACCAATTTTTTTTTTTATAAATTTCATTTATAATTTACATTCCTTCGCAAAGAGAATTTTGTATCCAGAAATTTTAGTCAGCATATAATTCGGAATATGCAGATTGATATTTTTTAACAGCATAATATACAAATATTCTGTTAAAATTACACCCACTCACACTTCACTTTAGAAATTTTAATTAAAACTGGAAATATACAAAAGCCTTTGAATTTTTATCGATTTCGGTCAAAAATAACATTTTTTTTCTTTATTTTAATTGAAAAAATTCCATATAATAAAAAAAAAAAAAAAAATTAAACAGAAAAAGAATAAATTTTCAAAATTCACCCTAACAAGGTTTAAATACGGATTCTCTTGTCCATAACAGATGTACGAATATAATTTTTCTTTTCATTTTTCCTTTTAGGCTGGTTTATTCACCTTAATTTAAATTTGTTGTTTCTTAGCTGATCTTTTTAGCTTTTTGAGAAAAAATTATTCTCTGATCGAGGACATTTTTACATCTTTTTATTTAAATTGGCTTTTTTGTTTGTCTCCCTGGGTTCTTATAATCAAATTTGGACCAATATTTATTGGGCGGATTTTCCTATAATTTTGGAAACGATATTTCGGATTGATCAACAAAAAGATAATAGGTATTTTAAATCAATAATATATTTCAAATGACGGTATAAGTGGGCCCCAAAGTGGTCATTTTTAGCTTTCTTTATCAGCGTCAAACAAGATCGAATTTGACATCTCAAGAATATTGTAAGAAAAACCGAATCTTAGATGTACGAGTCCGGCTCGCACTTGTACTGCTTATTTTAAATTGTAGATTTGACGCCCCGCTAGTTGATTTATTTATCTTTCTAATTCTAGATGAGACAACCAAAAATCAAATTGATTATTCTCTACTTGAGATGTTTTATGTATGTAATTTTGCTTGCATATCAGAATAACTTTCGTCCTCTCGGGAATCGAACAATAAAAGACATCGGGGTCATTGTCAGTCAGCTTAATTTTGTTTGTAAAATCAACTCTATGGTATTATATTAACCACAACTAAACCATTTGCTAGTTTTATCCTAAATTAGACATTTTTATTGAGAATCTCGCATCAAAATGCACAACGTTTCGACACCTAATCGCGGAGTTGTTTTCATTTTAATAAGGTGACTGAGAGCTTTGGAATTTCAAGTCTGTTTCCATTTATGTTAGAGGGCCAGAGAAAACACAGAAAGTTGAAACCAATTTGTATTATTTCTTCATATATCCGCTTCAAAACTCCAAAAAAGTGAATTATATGGTAATTAATAGAGATTGTGGTGTTGGTGCAAGGTGAAACATCTTTAATAAAGATAAAAGTAAATAAATATTATATGCAATATTCATTTACTATGAGTTAAGATTTAGGTCACTTGTTTCACATTAAAATTAAAAAAATAAAAAATTTACATCTTCTTTTTTTGATTTTAATGTGAAACAAGTGACCTAGAAATCTTAACTCATAATAAATGAATATTGCATATAATATTTATTTACTTTTAGCTTTATGAATTATATGGTATATAGTATTCAAAATTTTTAATAACGTCTTTTTTGTTTTGTTTTTGTTTTACGCAGGATTCTAATTCTGTCATTTGAACTTTTGAAATCGTTTCACAAGCGCTTGAAAACAACTCCAGAATTACATGTCCTAAACCTTGTGCTTTCAGTTTAATAGAATCAGCTTTCAAAAATCACTATTAGGTGGTTTCAGCCAAAACATCATTTGGAACCAACTTTTTCTTATTTATCGAAAATCTTGTAGTATACGAGTATATGTAGAAAGGGGAGCTCTTAATTAAGAATTCATAAGTTTTACTATTTAAATAATATTTAAGGAATGGTTCTATTTTTAAATTCCCATTCATTGACGTTTCACTTAATTATATTGCTATTAGGTTTATTTTGTAGGAGATTTCTTTCAAAATCAACTCATCATAACTTTTACTTACGACCTTCAGTTTCCTCTTTCAAATTAGTCCACTTACAGCCTATAGGGTTTCAAAATAAAAATAAAAAATAAAGATCATAGAACTAACTTATGCAACTTGTTAATTTGTGTGAATTTTTTAAAGAATATATATTTTTATTTATAATTATATATCTTCTTTTTCAAGCGCATTACTAAATTCCGAGCGTCGGCGATTACTAAGACGAGTATCCTCTCTATTGAAATTTTCCTGAAGAAATTTTTCACAGGGGTGGTTTTCTGCTGCCTTCCCCTGGATTAGTGAGGCGCCTTGCATTTTTTACTAAGTCGAGATGCTATCCCGAGTAAACTAGATCAAATTTGGCCCTCAGCGCCTAAAGGGGTTTCAATCCTAATTTTTTGTAAGGGTTTGCTGATCAAGACTGAAGAGTACGATCCACCCTTTCCCTATTAGTTGCCTCTTAGAACAACCAGGGAGCACTGCGGGTTTATTCTACGTCTAACATACAGAGCAAACTCTATATAATTATGTATAATATATATATACGAGCTTTTCGTGCGTGTTTCGGCACGCCCTCGAAGCTCGGCCCTCCGAGCTGGTGCCTGGCGGGCAGCGTCTCGGTCCAAAAATTTTATTTCTCTTAAAAAACCACACTCAAAATGTATACCTGTAAACTCCCGAAAATACATAGTCTCTTAAAAGTTTCGCCACATTTTCGTCCTGACACAGCTACAGAAATGAGGCTCTAGATATGAATCTGGTAGTATTTTTTTTCTATAATCTACAGCATTGTGATATTTTTTGTGTGGAAATATGTAGATTTATTTAAATAAGTGGGATCGTGTGAGGAGGAGAATTATATTATATCATTTTTTTTTTAAATTTGGGATCGATAATCGATATAAGGCTCCAAATATTTAAAAGAGATCGAGGTGTTGTTTGTATGACAGGCTGCTCCCTCCAGTATTGCCATGAGAAACTCGGGCATCCGTGTCTTAAGTCGTTCAATTTTGTAAAAATCAAAAAATAAGAATAACAAAATTTAGATTTTTAATAAATTATAAAAAAGTGGCAAATTTATAAAAAAATAAACAAATAATATATAAAATATAAATCAAATAAGATGTGATTAATTTCTTTTTCTGTGCGCAAAGAAAAGCGAATTGAATATTTAATTTTTGAGTGGTGAGGGGGGGGGGAATAATTATCAATAAATTTAATGTTTCTTAATTTAAAATCAATTGGAATCTTTCATTCCAAAATTCGAGTTTCAATTACAATTATATTTCAAATTTGCCGCAAAGACGGCATCAGCGTTCCCTGACGGCAGCATTACGTCAGCGTTGCGGCAAGTTAATCTAGATAAATATATATAGTATATTAGTTAGGAAAACTTCAGTATGTGATTTTTTTTTTGATAATGTCTTTTTTTATTGAGCAGTTTTGATATGATATATATAGTACAGATTCATCCCAAGATATGTGGGATTTTATTTAGAGAGTGAAATGAAAAAAATCGTACATTGCCCTGTAAAGGGCATTCGCCGATATGTCTAATCGTAAATTTATTTATACATTAAGCATTTGGAAAATTTTAGTCTATTGATTATTAGGTAGGTTATTTTTATTTGGGGAAAACCCCGACTTTTTTAAGATGTTTGAGACAGGACCTTAGTGGGGATTTTAGAAGGACGAAGGATTCGGGAAGAGGGTTATTAGGATTTGAGGTTATATATTTTTTCTATAACTAGCGTATTATTATTAGATTATTAGCTAAGCTTCGGTATGTGTGTCCACTGTCCAACTAGCACATGCAGGCTTATTTAAATTGAGACAGTTAAAATCTGAAAAGCTGGAGTAAGTGACAAGGATAAAATTATTTATTCTCTACCTCGTGAATTAAAAAGAATAAGGGAATCCTAGCTAAAATATTCGCAGTAAACTCACTCGGAGCATATTATATGTAGCATTGTTTCTCTTGTCATTTTACTTCTTCTTTTACTCGTTACTCGTGGCATTCAAAATTCTAGCATTAAATAAATAAAATTTTATTTCAAATTATATATATCATCTTGCTCTTCTTGTCTGTGTTAATATTTAGATCTCTCAATGTAATTTTCCTCTCCGAGTGTAAATCTCCTTCGCTCTAGGTATCTTATCGATATTTAATGAAAACCCTTTCCCTTCCCAATTTCCAAGTTCTAACTTCACTTCTCCTCTCTTTGTTTTTTGTTCAATCCCCCCGAAAATTATTTATTATAATTTGACTTGGGTGGAAATTGGATCTCTTTTCCACTAGAAAAACACTTGACACAAATAATTGACAAACTTCGGTTGATAACTTTTTACTTATCCGTTAAATTGGCATTTTCTTCATTACTTCTTCTAGTCTTCGTGAAGCCTCTCTGCCTAAGAAGGGTAAAGTTTTGAATTTGCTTGACAATTTTCAATTTGGGCATTCCATTCCCAAAGTAGAGGTTACACTTTGGCCAAACTCAGCTGAAGAATGGTAGATAAGAGAGAAAGTGTGTATCCGAAGCTATTTAAAAAATCTACTAACAAATGAGAATTTAATGTGAATAGAGAATAGTATCCCAGTATCTTCTTGTAGATATGTACAGGGTGGGGCATAAAGATCTACCACATTTTGAAGAGGTATAAAAAACTGAATATATTTTTGAAAAAAACATAAAATATTGTTTTTTTAAATGTGTTTTAAACATTGTATTAGACAAAAAAAAGGGGGAGGTTCAAAAATGAAAATTCTAGTCCTTTCGACCAAATTAAAGCACATTTTGTATATATATTCTGTGAACCCCCAGAAGGCTAGAAATGCAAAAACTTACCAGCCAAAATGAGGGGGGGGGTCAAAAATGAAAATTCTAGCCCTTGCGACTAAACTCAAACAAATTTTATATATATATATTCTGTGGAGCCCCAGATGGCTAAACATACAAAAACTAACCATCCAAAATGGGTTGAGTTTGGTTGAAAGGGCTAGAATTTTCATTTTTGAGCCTCCACCATTTTGGATGGTTAGTTTTTGCATTTCTAGCCTTCTGGGGATCCACAGAATATGTATACCAAATTTGGTTGAGTTTGGTCGAAAGGGCTAGAATTTTCATTTTTGAGCCTCCCCCATTTCGGGGGTTAGTTTTTGCATTTCTAGCCTTCTGGGGGTCCACAGAATATGTATACCAAATTTGGTTGAGTTTGGTCGAAAGGGCTAGAATTTTCATTTTTGAGCCTCCCCCATTTCGGGGGTTAGTTTTTGCATTTCTAGCCTTCTGGGGGTCCACAGAATATGTATACCAAATTTGGTTGAGTTTGGTCGAAAGGGCTAGAATTTTCATTTTTGAGCCTCCCCCATTTCGGGGGTTAGTTTTTGCATTTCTAGCCTTCTGGGGGTCCACAGAATATGTATACCAAATTTGGTTGAGTTTGGTCGAAAGGACTAGAATTTTCATTTTTGACCCCCCCCCCCCTTTTCTTTTGTCTGATATAATGTTTGAAATACGATAAAAAAAAATATATTTTATATTCATTTTTTTTCTAGTTAAATTTTTTTCATTTTTTTTATACATCTTCAAAGGTGGTAGATCTTTATGCCACACCCTGTATAAAGATCTGGATTTGTATTTTTAAATCAAAACTTAATTAGATTTCAAATTTTTTAGCTTTTAGATCTTACGTTTACAAAGTATCAATAAAAATTAAACTTTTATATATAGAGCTATTAAATGTAGTTTATGAGATAAAATTTGGCAGACAAGTAGATATTGCCTAGCCCCATCTCTCTGCCAAGCAAATATATATCTTTTGGATATGGTAATTTTAAATTATAGTATTTAATTACTTTACCATATGGGGGTATGAGTATTGTAATCGTGCATGAAAAAAGTGTTTTTTTGCTTCTTTTTTTGAAATATCTCAAAAAAGGCTCAAACTATTTGATAAAAAAAATTGAGCGAAACCATGGCATTTCGGTCTACAAAAAAGCTCTAATAAGTAAACATCGAAAAAATTATATGGAGGGGGTCAAAAAATGAAAATCTAGGCCCTTGGACCAAACTCAAACCAAATTTTGTACACATAATCAGTGGGCTACCAGAAGACTAAAAATGAAAAAACTATCCGCCCAAAATGGGGGGGGGGGGAGGCAGAAAATGAAAATCTAGGCCCTTCTATCAAACTCCAGAAGTGTATGGTAAAGTCAAGTGGATGGCCACATCAGAACGTGACAATTTATTTTTTCATATAATTATAACATATACCATATAGAATAAAGTAAAAAATCTGATGTAGCCATCCACATGACTTTACCATAACCTGGCCCCTCTCTTATATTGAATATTTAATAAAATCATTTTTTGACCTCCCCTCTGACCCTACACCTCCCGACAATTTTTACTCCAGAAAAAATAAGAAATCTTTTTGTCATTATAAGTTCATTTTATAGTATATTTCATTTTTCTTCTTTTTTGGAAATCTTATAATATTAATTTTTAACCCCCCCCCCCCTTAATTTTCGGTCGATTTCAACAAAAATCTAATCAGCTCTTAATCTCAATCCACCAAAACTATATCTGAAATTTCGTTTTGATATTCACACTAGATTTTAAGCTAATGTGTCCACAAAAATTTTCCAAAAAAACAACACTTTTTCCATGCACTATTACAATACTAAGTAGAATAAAAGTGGGGTATGTATTCAACATATTTTTAAGACTTTTCGCAAATTTTTATAAATTGGTAATTTTTTTACTTATAGGATATGAGCTAGAAAGTAAAAGTAGTTTGAGCCTTTTTTGAGATATTTCAAAAAAAGAAGCAAAAAAACACTTTTTTATGCACGATTACAATACTCATACCCCCATATGGTAAAGTAATTAAATACTATAATTTAAAATTACCATATCCAAAAGATATATGGTATATTTACCTATACAATTTTAATTTTCCCCAAAAACATGGCAAATTTCATTTCTCAAATCAAATAAATTAAGATCGTGTATTGTCGTATAGACAATTGGAAATAAATAAATAAATAAACTTTTGGCTACCATTGAAATGAGAAAATATAGGGCGCTATGCATATAGAAATAAATATTCATTGACATTTTCAAAGATTATTTATTTATTAATTGATTAATGATGATTAATTAAATACTTATAAAAAAATAATAAATACTTAAGAAAATATATATATATATAATTTCCAGAGAGCGCGGTAACCGATTAGGGGTTGGTCTCTGAACAGAATAAGATTGCTTAACTTTTTTGATTGATCTAGAAGTGGCCTAATGCAATTAGCCAAAGAAGGAACGCCGGCAGCGCCCGAAAATTAGCCTTTAAGAATGTCCTTTGCCAGGCCTGTGACCCGTACTAGGATAGAGAGCGGCAGGCTGACAGGTCTAGACAGGCACTCCGTATGTTAAAGCATAGGCTAATAGGGATATAGATATACTGTTACATAGGAATGAAAATAATTAATAAATTTAAAATTTCCATATAAAAAATGAAAGAAATATTAATAAAATCGTATTCTAGAGGATATTAGGAGCCTCTCCAGTAAAATAATTAACATTTTGATGTAAAATTAATAAATTAATCGATTGACATTTTGATTTGAATCTCTTTAGAAATTTTTTTCTCCATTATTCGGGCATCAAATCAAATTTGGTTTTATTCAAAATGTGCAGAAAATTTTATTGTTTGATCTACTTTAATCAAATTTCAATCTAATTCTTGAATAAATGTTTATGAAGGGCTGAAAAATCGTTTCACTAGTGGCGATTTTGAAATTAACATGAATGGTATATATATAGAAGTTCCCGATTTATATTATTAAGACGAAAGTCTCGGGAGTCAAGGAGAGGCTCTCTCAGAAGGAAAACAAGCCGTTTTGCTACACGGAGATCGAACGGACGTTAATATATGTTTCTAGGCTTGCGAAGCAGCCTAGAAACATATATATATACAAGATTCTTAATGGCAAGATTCTCAGAGAATGTAATCAAGATTTTTTTTCTTTAATTGATCACAAGATTCTTAAATATTTTTTTACCTAGTCTAAGTATATCTTAAGAAATTAAGTAAAATTACGAGGTAGATTTCACATAAACATTAAAATGTGAAACCTACCTCTTAATTTTACTTAATTTCTTATTATTAAAAAATGTTTCATCTTGAAACAACACCTATCTCAATAAAAGTTAAATATATCTTCTTTAAATACTTTTTGTAGTAACATTTTTTATATTATTAAATATTATTGTAGTTTACCTTACTTCTAATAGATGGCAATGTATTTTTCTTAATTACTTCTAAATTACATATTTTAGTTGCTAATCTATGTAAATAGATGACTTGAAAGTTTTTGTGGTTTTGGCTAATTCATCCATTGATATCGTTCTTCATGATACTTACTACAGGATAGCAGGATTTTTATTTATTGTCTCTTTCAATAAATAGATTCTTTTTATAATAGGACTGTATGATGAAGGAGAGTGTTCGTGTGATGGTATATCATGGGGATATCTCAATCATATGATATTTAGTTGTCCAAAATTTAGATTTAGAGACAGATTAGAGGGTGAATTAATTGCCAACGATTTGCAAAGGCCGTGGAATTTGGCTCATCTTTTGTCTTTCGAGAGAGCGGAAATATACAAATCATTGATTAGGTTCATCCTAGCAAATAAGATCAAGCTATAGTACAATTGACGACTATATATATATAGTTATTATACCTAATTTATATTTGGCTGTGAAAATTTTATTATTTGTGATATTTTTTCATTATTTATTTATTTTTTATTGTTCTATTTATTTATTTATTATTTATTATTTTATTGTTTTATTTGTTTATTTATTATCTATTTATTATTTTCTTGTTTTATTTATTTGTTTATTATTTTATTGTGTGTGATACTATTTGATTGTTTGTAATTAATTACTTCTTTATTGTATATTTGATTGTACACAATTTTAAAATTGTTATGCATAATTTATATTTGGCTTTGAAAATTTTAGACTCATGGTAGACTGGCTACAATGGAACTCATTCCGAGGCCATTTAAGAGGAGAAAAAAAAAATAAATAAATAAATAATAAATAGATGGCGTTGATTTTTTAGGGCTCCAATCAAAAGTAAAACAGAACCCTATTTTAGTATTGATAACAATGATGCTCTAACTGTCCGTATGTCAGAGTAACATTATTACTTCTTGATTAGGAGAGAATGAATGTATGGTTAATAATTTTTTATGTTCTTAGGTTTGAAAATTCCGTTGGGTGTAATAAATCGGCCAAGTGCGAGTCGGACGTTGAGTGTGTTCCGTACATTATAACTTTTCAAATACTTAAGATATCAAATTGGTTCTTTATAGTCGTTTATTAAGAGAGAATGATAATTTTTTTATTATTTTAAGTCAAGCCCTTTTTAAACGTCGACAGGTAGGATAATCAATCACTAAAATGCGTCGACTTTTTGGAGTTCTCTTCACTGTAATTTTAAATTGAATTAAATTGAAAAAAATTAAATCTAATTTTACTTAAAGAATTTTTTACAGGGATATCAAACAATCTATTTTTTTTATATTCGACCATACAAAAAATTTGAACCTTTTCAAAATAATTTGCTCAAAATTTTAATACTATTTTTGATTTGTCAGAAATGAATACATATAGTATGTAAAATTTCGGTTTTGTAACTTACTTATATTACCAGCTACAGTCATATTATTGTAGACTATTTAATTAGGTAAATATTAAATATAAGAGAGGGACCAGATGTATGGTAAAGTTATATGGATTGCCACACCAGTTTATTTTTTTTTCTTTCTTTTAGCCTTAAGATCATAATTTATTTGTTTGTTACTTAATCTAATAGAGATAAACTTTTTTCGAAACAAAATAAAGTAAAAATAAAATAATTTAGTAGGTAATTATTTTTAAAAAGTCATTAGTATTAGTTAGTATACCAGTATATACCTATATATTCTTGAGCCTTGGATCTCAGTTAAAGTAATACTCTTTTAAATAGCTGCCTTAGAAGAAGAATACTCTAAAAATATGCTTACTATTCGCGGACTTATTTACCTACTGATAAGCTGTTATCGGATCAGATCACAGTATATGTGAAATAATATGACTAAATCAGAGAAAAAAATAAAACTTTTTCAAGACTCAGTACACTCTTTTGGCAAATAATTATTTCCACAACGAGCCTACTCCTTGAAATAAATCCGAGGCTCGCTCTACAACTGAAATATTGAATTTGAATTTGTGAATCCGATATCTACAGATCAGGAGTTTGTATAAATTTCTTTCTGGTGCCAAATTTTTTATTTGAAATTCACATAGAACTGATTAAATTAAGAAAAGGAGGAAAAAAAATTGTTTTTCTATGCCTTTGCTAAAAAAGAAGTTTTGAACACTACTGTGGAGAGAAGAAGGAAACATTTTATTTGTTTCATTCACTGACCCTTTGAAACCCTGAAGAAGGAGGGAAAAATCCTCCGAAACTGATTAAATAACTGAGAGCAAAAGTCAAAGAAAAATTTTTATTTCTTCTTTTTTTTAGTAAATTTTAATAAAAGCTTGTTAAAACAACGTTCTCATATTTTTGGGTAAATTTCATTATTTATTATAATTTGATTTTGGTGAAATTGGATCTTTTTTACAGTAAAAGTGACAAACTTAGGTTATTGGTTCTTACTTATTGGAGGGTGAATCGGCACTTTCTTCCTTACTTATTTTTCTCCCTTTACCGTTGGAGGTTGTCAATCAGTTGTTTATTACTAACCAATATTCTTTCAATATCTTCATTTATATTCAGTAGCAGTACCTACTATGTTTTTATTTCGAACAATTTACTTTTTCTCAAATTTTTTTGTTCAGAATAAAAAAGTCTTCAATAAGTATTTAATTTTATTTAGTATCTAAAAGAAACGCTTCAAACTAAATCTCCATTTCTGATAGCAATCGAGTTATAACAAAAAAACAACAACTGATATTTATTCGAATTGTTAAAAAACACAATTGATCTCTCCTAGGGTTAACAAAATTGAAATAACTTGAGAAATAGGATTTTGTAATTCTGTCTAAGCTTTTTCATTATTCAAGATGTTTCTAAATTGATGCAAAATATTTTAAAGGGAGATTTTTCAGCAATAAGGGTGGTCTTTCATATAATTTTTTGTTCAAAAACCATTCCCCTCTAAGTTACAGTCCTTAAAGTTAGGGAGAAAAATTGTTTTTATTTAATTGAGTGAATTTTGACCTTCAAAAAAGATAGTTATAATAATCAATCTTTTTTGTGGACCTTTTGTGGAACTTTTATGAACCTTGGACTGTTTCTTCAATTAAATAAAAACAATTTTCCCCCTTAAGACCCCCCTTAATTTTTGCTGAAAATCACCCTTTAAAATATTTTGCATCAATTTAGAAACACCTTGTATAAGAAACATGAACTTTCTCTTCATTTGAGAATATACACAATTGTACATCGAACTTTGATCAAAGTAATCCAGAGATACCCAAACTACCGTTGACAGATCAGATCTGAAGTCCTGGATTTTATTTAGACTCGCGAATACTTTTAAACACAGGGTACTCATCGTATTTGAGAACAAATTAATAGCATATCTACTAAGGTGCTCCTTATATTGGATATTTTCAAATATTTTCGCGACAGAGGCTCATATGGGTCTAATTAAATAAAAAAATATCCCCCAACTTTCAAGTCTCTATCTCAATTTTAACCTAGTGCTACGCAGCGATTAAGTTTCCTATCTAAATAACATGGGGTTTTTGGCAATGAACGTTCAATTTTTATTCCAGCCAAAGCAATAGTTCAAAAAATTGGAATCTCTATAGACTTTATCCTTATAATAGTAGCTATCCTTCAGAATTTTTACAGATTTTTAGCTATTACAATTTTGGAATTACATCTTGATAAAATACTGTTATATCTTAGTAGTAATAAGTTATGAACTCCAAAATTATAGTATCTAAATATCTGTAAAAATTCTGAGGTATAGCTATTATTATAAGGATAAAGTCTACAGAGTTTCAAATTTTTGAACCATCACTTTGGCTGGAATAAAAAAATTGATCGTTCAATGCCAAAAATTTCATGTTATTTAGATGGGAAACTTAATCGCTGCGTAGCACTAGGTTAAAATTGACATAGAGACTTGAAACTTGGGGGATATTTTTTTAATTTATTTAGAACCATATTAGCCCCTGTCCGCATAAATATTCGAGAATATCCAAAATAAAGAGCACCCTAATATCTATGTACCTATATGGAATTTTAGAACCTTTACTTTCTTTTTAGAAAAATAAAACCATAGTTTCTCAATATATCCCTATATACATATGCGCAAAGAGAAACAAAAGAGGTTGTCCTCTGCTTGATCCAAATAAATATACACACATATATATCGAGATGATATATCTGTGTATATATATATTATTTATTTGTTTGAGACTATAGTTTCAATATCCATACGATATTGACTCCATGAAAAACATTTATAATTAAAAAAAAGACTGATGATGAAGACCAAGTCTTCGAAACTATAGTCTCAAACAAATAAATAATATATATACAGATATATCATCTCGATATATATGTGTGTATGTTTATTTGCATCAAGCAGAGGACAACCTCTTTGTTTCTCTTTGTGAATCAACAACTCTGCTACTCTCGGCAAAACAAAAACTTTTCAATTATACATATTCGTATTAACAAGCATATCACTGTACCTATTACTTACAGAGGCTAGTACTTTTACCTTGAATTTCCAATGATATTTCGTCATACAATTTAAATTCATTAACAGTCTCACTTGAGTGATTGAACCCACACTAACAGTATATAATCATATCGACATTTAATTATATTATAATTTATAAGAAAAGTTTAGTCATACCTTGCAGTTATTTCAGTTAATATTATTGTTAAACTAATATAGTTCTAGGTGAATAAAATATTAATTCGATTTAATTCGCAGTTTTCAATTTTCTAATGTGGCCTTCGTTAGAAAAAGTTTGCTGACTCCTGAAGTATTCGAATGAAAAGAAAAATAAGTTCCAAAAAGCATAAGTAATTCAACATTATTATGTCATAGCATTTTAATTAGCTACGAGTATTCTCTTGATATTCTTGCTTAATTTGTTCTATTTTAATTTCCAAAAGAGCTCATGAAATATTCTCTCGGGGCCAGGCAGAGAATCGTCTTGTTTCATTTTCATGAAGGTTCATTATCTTGTTTCGAAACCAAGAAGATAACAGGTCTCATGTGTCTCGGGATCTTATTATACAGTAAAAGTATAAGAATCTTAGTATTTAGTACCGTGACCTCTTGTGAAGAGAATTGAGCTATGAAAAATATTACAAGCCTACAGTTATCACGAGGGTTACATGAATTACTTATAAGGTAAATTACAATTTTACTCTCTTTTTAACCGACTTCAAAAAAGGAGGAGGTTCTCAATTCGACTGATTTTTTTCTTTTTTTTGTGTCTATGTTACCTGATATCTTCGCCAATTGTGAACCGATTTTGATGATTTTTTTTGCATTGGGTTCAGTCTAGTTTCCGATTGGTCCCGTTTTTTTCATTGGTATTGGACCTTTTTTGCTATGTTTGTTTAAACATAACTTCTTTGTTTATGAACCGATTTCGATGATTCTTTTTATATTGGAAAGAGGGTCCCTTAGGGGTGGTCCCATATTAATTTAGTCAAGTTCTGATGATATTATCAATGACGAATTAACGTAAATATCCAATTCTTATGAGCAATAAATCGAAATTATAATAAATAAAATCTTTTATAAAAAAATCAATCTGATCACATTCATTTAAAACGTTTCTAGAGAATTTTATATTTATGAATTTAATTTTATTATCATTTTATGATTCATTCGCTCGACCCTTTCTCTTACGAGATGCATGCAAGGTATTATATTAAGTCACAATTAAAAACATCACTAAAAAGAGAAAAATAAAAATAATTTTTATTAAAAAAATAAAACCGACTTCAAAAAAATTAAATGTAACAAATAAAATAATAAAACTCAAAAATAAAATAAAATGCACTAAAAGGTATAAAATAATTATCTAATTTAGTTCCAACTAAACGACGAAATATTTACATGAAATCACTTTTTGAAGTCGGTGCTAAACAAACTATATAAGCGAGCATACCCGCCAATCGTACTAAGTAAAATTCGTCGAGTTTGATTCATAAAATGTATATTTTTGGCACCGACTTCGAAAAGTGATTTCATGTTAATATTTCGTGGTTTAATTGTAACTAAATTAGATAATTATTTTGTATCTTTTAGTGCATTTTATTTTATTTTTGAGTTTTATTATTTTTTTGTTGCATTTAATTTTTTTGAAGTCGGTTTTATTTTTTTTTATAAAAATTATTTTTATATATAACTAATTATATTTTCTCTAAGACTAAGACTTATTAGGTATGTGAAATTCAAATAAATCCTTCAGGGAAAATAAAAAGAAACTAACAAAAAATAATAATTATTAAATATTAACAATTAATAGGCTTAAATAATATGAGAGTTCAGCTGTTCCATGTCGCAGCCGGCAGTGGCAGCGCCTGTAGTATAGGCAAACCATTCCCTTTCAATCCATTTATTTGTCTAAATCAAGAAAGAAGTGGCAAGACTATCACTGGTATTAAGGATAATATGTAATTCATCATAAATACTCGATCCAAATTTCAAAGGTTACGTACTTTATATTCTCCAAAATACTTGAGATATCAAATTCATTCTTATTTGTCGTTAATAAAAAAATAATGAGTGAATTTGTGGAATTTTTCATAAATTAATTCACAGTCCCTTTTGAACACTGACAGGTACAAAAATATGGTCTCATTAGGATTCTCACTCATATTATCGTTTTTATTTTAATTAAATTTAAAAAAATAGCCCTTCTTCTAAAGATATCTTTACAGTAATACCTCACATAAAATAAAGTACCTGGAACACCGAGCGATCCCCGATAATATTTTGATTCAGTTAAAAGTTATATATTAATATTATTTTTAATTTTTAATTTAGGTAAAAATGTTGATTTTTAATCGCAGTCAAAATAAAGTAAAATTGAAATAAAACTTAATTTATATTTATACCAACCCGCGGATAGAAAATTCCAATCGACTTGATTGGGGAATAATGAAATTGAAATAATTATCGGAAAAGAGGTTTTTTTATCTAATTAGATTTTTCCTCTTATTAAAAACAAGGACTAAAGATGAATAAGGACACTCGATGGTGGAGAAGTAATCTCCGGAATCGAAGCAAAAAATACAATGTATACATTAATTAATGTAAAATAATTGGTTTAATAAAATTTATAAAAAAAAAAAAAAGTACCAACCCGCTATGGCCATCATCAAGACATATTATCACTAGACACAAAGTTTTGAATGTAATTGAAATTAACAATAATATTAATATACATGGAGGTTCTTTGGTTGACCCTTTTAAATCCTGAAGAAGGAGGTACGATCCTTCGAATTATTGGATTTTTTAAGAGAATGAAATTTATATTCTAATAAATTATTTTATAGAAAAATACCTTTAATTATTTAAATTGGCAAATTCTAATATATAATAATATTTTAATAATCTATTAGTGGAATTTAAAATAAAAAAAACCAATTAATTTTATTAAAAGAAAATTGAAAAAAATGTAATTATAAATTTTTATTCAAACAACCATCTGTGAATAATTATTTCAATTAACAAAAAACCCATCAAAAACAACTTAGCCGAAGATGAGACCGTGACAGATCGAAATGTCAACACAAAAACTCCCTAACACGTGAATTTCATCCAAATTATTAGAGCCGTTTTCATATATATATATATATACACAAGAATTGCTCGTTTAATATAATAAAAGATTTATTTTCGAACCCGCAAAGAATTCGACCCTCAAAAATAATCATTCCAGGATATATTTTGTTTATTTTACATAGTGATCAATTCTATTCTTAATAACAATAAAGATTCAATATATATGTAGATATTTTGATTATATTATGTCAACTTCGAAGTTAATTTCAAGTTTACTACGTGTGAACAAAATTTAGATGAGTATATGAAACCCACCTTGCATCCTAATCTAATTTACTATCTATAAATTTATTATGTTTCAAATAGAACCAGCATCGCAATCCTTACATATCAACAAAATATAACATCCATAAACTTTCTATATTATTTTCCAATATGAATTGTTATTTTTAATGTTGCAACAGTTTTATGGCAATGTACATTATTTTTGTATTTTTCTCTTATTGTTTTTCCAGGGTAGTATTTTCTTTCTGGGTGGCATACGGAGATTATGGGGAAAACAAGAAGGTTACATAAAAAATGCATACAACACAGAAATATAATATTTTTTATGGAAATCGAGCGGTAGAATTTTTGACCCGACTTCTTTTATTTGGATCTAAGGTATATATATATTCATTTTTTTTCTTCTTTTTTTAACTCTAAAAATTTGATCAATATTTCTTTCTATGTTTTGTTACTTTTTTTTGTAATAAAACTGACCCAATGTATAATTCAATAGATAAAGAATAATAGGAAAAGGAAAAAAAGCAAATTTATTCACAAATTAATTAACTAATTTCATCTCATAAATGGAGATTTAATGGAAAGGCAGCCCAAGTATGAGAAGTACAAATTATAATTTATTAGAATATCATTTTAATTCTTTTAAAAACCGACATTTTGGAAAACTTTTCTTTTTCTTAAGTGTTTAAAAGGGAAAAGTAAGAAAGCTTGTAACTCTGTCTTTCTTGGCTCGGTTAATAGTGCTTGTTTCTTAATATATTTTATAATCAGATCAAAAAAAAAAAAAATTGAACAAGTGAAAATAACGTTCCATTAATTATTTTATTTAAATAATTAAGTAATGAAGAGGGATTCAGCCAATGGGTAGCCTCTGCTGAATAAAAAACTCCCAATTATGGAAAACGTTTCGGCTTTAATTAAATAATGCCATCATCAGTTTCTAAGAGCTGAAAAAAGCGATAGAGCACACATGTAAAATTACAATAAATTTTTTTACAAAAATCCAAACTTGTTAATTACAAAATTATATCTTACAGTATTAGCGACACAATTAATTTTATAAATAAATTGTTCGCAGGCAGAGTTGTTGTGGATTTTATCATAATATACAAAATTATATGAATTACAAAATGGTACATAAATCTTGGTGTGCTCTCACTCGATATGCGCAACGTCTCAAGTACAAATATAGCAAATTTTCATTTCATTCAATTAATAATAATAATAATTATGAGGACATTGATCTAATTAGGATCACTGACCCCCCCCCCCACAAACATCTCTTAATTAAAAGATTTCTCAAAATATTTAATAAACATTAAGAATAACAAAATTCGAATTTAAAATGACAATATATAAAAATAAAAATAAAAAATAATTTTTTTTCTTTTTTACAATTCTATCTACAATCTATTTTATTTAAAGTTGTATCATTCGCGTCCACAATAAATTTGTAACAGCAATTATAGAAGGGAATTGGTCAAAAATTAAAAGAACTCAGAGTTTTTATTAAATGGGCCAGACGCTTCGTCAAATTATTTTGACTTCCTCAGTGGCCCATTTAATCACTCTTTGTCAAAAATAATTACAATATTTGACAAAATATTAATCTTTTTTTTTTTGTATTTAAAAAATGATGAATAATGTTTTGTCGTATAGTGAAGTTGTTATTTGACAAAGAGTGTATAAATGGGCCACAGAGGAAGTCTTGACAAAACATCTGGCCCATCTAATAAAAGCTCTGAGTTCTTTTAATTTTTGACCAATTCCCTTCTATAATTGTTGTTACAAATTTATTTAAAATTTTTACTTTTCTCTACTTTATCTTTGGACTGACTGTGAACCAGTCTACCAATCCTTCTCAAAAAAGAAAATACTTCCAAAAATAACTCTAGAATTTTGGTAAAGACATTTGCATTGAAAATTTTTGAATACACTATTTACACACACACTTATACATTTACACATACTTAAAAAAATAATATCCCCAAATAGGAGCTGAGTAAATGGACTTTGTTCTCAAAGTACTTAGGTATATTATTTCATCAATTTTCTCTACTTTTCGTTTTTTGGAGTTAATTTAATTCTCAAATAATTAGTACGGTCAACATCCTACTGCTCGCGAGCCGCATGCGGCTCTTTCGATGTCAAGATGCGGCTCTCCAGTTCCACGCGCAAATATTAATAATTATATTATTTTATTTTCAAAACTCATAAAAAATTAGGGAAAAAAGAGGAAACCATTCACACAGATGGTGAGTACGTCAAAGATTGTTTCATACGTGGAGTTGAAGAACTGTTTCGTGATTTCAAAAACAAAACAGAAATCATGAAGAAAATCAAAGATTTGTCATTATTTGCTAAAACAGTACAAGATAGAACTGCTAAAATGTCTTCAAATCTAACACATATGGAAGTGGAAGACATTCAACTGGCTTCTGCTTTATCAGTTGCTATTGATCAGCCACGTTTAATCAAACTTCCAAAAGGCATGTAAGGCCACATTGATGTAACTATCTGTTATTAAATAATTATAGTTATATTATTAACCGACTTCAAAAAAGGAGGAGGTTCTCAATTCGACTGAATTTTTGCTATTTTCTAATTCTATTAATTTATTCACAAATGATTTACAAAGAGTGATACGTAAAGTAAAATTAGTTGAGCATACATCGTAACACTCACACTCACATATTTACAGACAAATATACAAATAAAACTGAGTAAAAATAACGTCTATTTTAAAAAGATTTTTTTTCCCTGCGAATTATTTAAATTTGAAAGAAAGAATTGAATAGATTAGCATTGAATTGTGAAATTTGCGTATTCGGATAAAATAATTTAAAAATTTTCTACCGTATAATTTTTTTATAAATTAGTAATTAAATGAATGGTTGAGTGAATTTTTTCTTCTTTTTTTAATAATTGAGACCAGAACTTTTCAATAGACTAAGTAATTTATATTCAACATTACATAAAATAAATAAATAGTTACGTATCTTGACTATTTTGGAGCTATACTGATCCAAACGCAGAAAAAATGATTCAAATCGGTTCATAAACAAAGAAGTTATACCTGAACAAACATAACAAAAAAGGTCCAATCCCAATGAAATTTTATATTTTTACAAATCGGAAACTAGACTGAACCCAATGCAAAAAAAATCATCAAAATCGGTTGACAATTGACGAAGATATCAGGTAACATAGACACTGGCTTAAATTATATCCTTAACACCTAAGTTAACGTGTAACGTCACAATATAGATGGATAATAATAATTATAATCAAAAGAAAAGTAAAACTTTTTTAAAAAATTGTAAAAATTTTTCCTATTTAAACTTTTAAATTAGGTATGTTTAAATTTTTAATTTTAGTTATATTATTTGAAATAATTTTCATATTCTAGCAGAGCTAGCTAAAATACTTTAATATTTAGAGATTTTTTAATATACTAGAGATTTGTCTTAGGGGTTTGGCTACTGGCTCAGCAAGCTTAGCTAGCGCTTGGGTTCGATTCCTAAGGGGACGAACCTCTCTGATATGCAATGTAAAAATATTTCTCTAATATCTATGAAGTCCTTTAAAGTTAAATTCATTTAATAATACTTTAATATGTTTTGTGCGAAACATTTGTATGTTTTTATATGAATAAATATTATTTCATATTTAAGCTATGTATTTTAAATCAAAAATCAAACTTATATACCTAATCCTGTTTCAAATACCATAATATTGAAACAAAAATGTTCTTTAAAAACTGGGAAATTTTGTAAATTGTAACTTTTGGCTCTTCCGTCTCAAAAGGTTGCCGACACCTGGTCTATACCTATATTTTATTTTATTTGATTCGATATACGGGAGTTATCCCAGTTACAATATACATTTTTATACAATAGATCAACAATTTAACAAAACTAAAATACTAATTTATAGTAAATCGTAAGATGGTGTCATCTATTAAATCCGATGGACTGGAATATTTTTAATTATATGTCAGAGGGGTTGTTTTTCACTCCCTCGGGAATCGAACCCGAGTGCCAGTAACAGCAATCCGGGCCACCTGGTGGCATATAAAGCATGTAATAATATAATACAATCTATTAGACATTTAATCGTAGTGTGAGCAATATATTTTGATATCCCTCACACTACATGAAAAGAAGTCCAATTGTGAGGAGTTTGCCTTTAGCATCACTCTTTTCAGCCCTGTATTTTTTGAATAATTAGTATTACAAATGGGGATAAAAAAGGTTTCGACAATGCGACTGTAATATATGATTATTATATTTTTTTTTCATATGACTATAAAAATGATTAAAAAAAATTAATTTTAAAATTAAAATCTCTTCTGCTCTCATCAATATTGTATGATTAATTTTAATACATTTTTCTGTGTTTATTTGAAAATTAAAGTTACTTCCCTATTCTTCTTATGAGTCTTGTATTATTCAAAGGGAAATAAAAATCTTGTTAATTTTTGAAAAAATTATTATTGTTAAAACTAAACATACGAGGAGAAGTTGAAAAATAAGTTTCCCTGTCGACTGTGGTCAGAGTTGTGTATGAAAGTCAAAAAATAGAATGAGACATTGAAGATATGACATACCTTTATTTTATTATTCTCGTACGAGTACGTTGAGACATTTGTCATATCGCTTGATAAGCTTCAAAAAGTCCTCCAAGAAAAATTCAGGGCTTTGCATATGGAAGAAGCGTTGAACGGCTATGGGCGAAAGGCGACACAGCAGGAAAACGCGCAAGTCACCGATACACCATTGGGTAGAGGTCGCTGCAAATCAAGCAGATGGCGCTGTTGCAGTGCCTGCGCAAAGCGGAGACCAGCCTCTCATTTGAGCCCCGGTAGGTATGGAGAGAAGGTGCGTTTTGAATTCGTGGTCAAAGGAGGAAGTGAGAGCGGTTATCCGCTATGAATTGGCACGTGGAGTATCAGGAACAGAAATTCATAACCGCCTCGTGGAAGTCTATGGGCCAGGTGTGATGTCGAAGCAAATGGTGCGGAGATGGTGTCGCACATTCAGTGGTGGACGTCAGCAAGTGGAGGACATGCCGAGAGCTGGACGGACGCGCACGGCCACTACAGATGCAAATGTCAGGAAGGTGGATGACATGATTAGAGCGAACCGGCGTATCACCATCGATGAAGTAGCGGATGAACTTGGAATCTCCCATGAGCGAGCTCAAAACATCATCCACGGGGATGATGATCCATCGGGGGAAGGCGCTTTGGAAGCAATACGGAAGTGAAACAAGCCGTTCAACGCTTCTTCCGTATGCAAAGCCCTGATTTTTTCCTGGAGGGCTTTTTGAAGCTTATTAAGCGATATGACAAATGTCTCAATGTACTTGGTACCTATGTGGAAAAATAAAGGTTTGTTATATCTTTAATGTCTCATTCTATTTTTTGACTTTCATACACAACTCTGACCACAGTCGACAGGGGAAACTTATTTTTCAACTTCTCCTCGTAGATCAATTGTCCTGCCAGAGATTAATAAGTCAATTACCCAACAAATGCTTATTTTGTGTAAATTAAATATTTTAATAAACTCCCAAATGATCTAAAAAATCTGTCTTGTGACAAGAAAGTATTGATTAAATGGATCGGATCGTTGTGATATCACCCAATGATGTGTATGTAAATGTGTAATGTTAACTAATGTTCATGAATGTACACCATATTTCATTTATTGTAATTGTTTGTAAAATTAAATAATTATTAATTTTAATCCGGTCCTATGTACTGTTGACTTGTCAACTCTATAGGACACGACATATTGTATGTTGTGTATTTTCTGGATAAATAAATTAAATAAATAAAAAAATAGGAGCGGAGTAAATGGACTTTGTTCTCAAAGTAAAAAAAAAATTCAAAATGTTTATTTCAATTTACGTATATTTTATAATTAAATTTAAAACGCAATGTAGGGACTTATATTATTATATTTCATCAATTTTCTTTACTTTTTGTTTTTTGTAGTTAATCTAATTCTCAAATAATTATAGTCTATATGATTATTAAATATTTTTTCTTATGCCTATAAAAAGGATTAAATTTTTAAAATTAAAATCACTGCAGCTCTCATCAATATTGTATGATTAGTTTTAATACATTTTTCTGTGTTGATTTGAAAATTAAAGTAACTTCCCTATTCTTCTTGTATTATTAAAAGGGAAAGAAAAACCTTCTTAATTTTTGGAAAATTTATTTTTATTAAAACATGTTTCGGGGCTAGACGAAGTTCTTCAGTAGATGAATAGTGTATATCGTCGCCTTAGAGTGTAAACCTGCTAAATCTATTTTATATTGCATATGATAGTATATTACAGGGGTGGCCACTAACCTTAACTTTGGGAGCCGAAAATTTATAAAACTGTTTCAAAGCGAGCCACATTGTTTGGAGATTAGGTTTGGTATATTAAAAAAAATACACATTTTTTATTTTATAAAATATAAATGAAGTAACATTTATTATTTGCTCTACTTACTTATAACATTACAAATTACAAATTAATTTAATTTTTGTATTATTTTTTTTTATTTAATTATTATACAGTGTGGGGCATAAAGATCTACCTTATTTTGAAGAGATATAAAAATAAACTGCAACGGATCGTTGCTAAACTTTATCCAAATTCATTTGAAATATTAATATGTTTGTTCCTTTATTATTAATCAGATATCACTTGCAATTTGTAGTTCATGTTAACATTAATTAAAAATAATTCTGATTTAATAGTCGAGGAGTAACCATTCTACATTGGATTTTTGACATTTCGGTTATTATTGTAACCATTGCTGAAGACATGGAGGAATCGACTCAAAATCAAAAATAACGATCGATTCTCATCTAATACTATAGGAATAACCTTATTGCATTCCATTTTTAATGTTTTGACTATTAATGGCAACCTCCACTGAAAACGTGGAAGAATCGACTTAAAATCAAAAAGACTAAATTCTTTTATGGCAAACAACTCAAGCTTGAGTTATTTTCGATCGTTATTTTTGATTTTATGTCGATTCCTCCATGTCTTCAGCAATGGTTACCAATAATAATCGAAACGTCACAAACCTAATGTAGAATTGTTATTCCTCAAGTATTAGATGAGAATCGATGACTATTTAAGATTTTAAGTCGATTCCTCCATGTCTTCAGCAATAGTTACCAATAAAAACCGAATTGTCAAAAATCCAATATAGAATGGTTTTTCCTCAAGTATTAGATGAGAATCAATCGCTATTTTAGGTTTAAAGTCGATTTTTCTATGTCTTCAGCACTGGTTACCAATAAAAACCGAAATGTCAAAAATCCAATATAGAATGGTTATTCCTCAAGTATTAGATGAGAATCAATCGCTATTTTAGGTTTAAAGTCGATTTTTCTATGTCTTCAGCACTGGTTACCAATAAAAACCGAAATGTCAAAAATCCAATATAGAATGGTTATTCCTCAAGTATTAGATGAGAATCAATCGCTATTTTTGGTTTAAAGTCGATTTCTCTGTGTCTTCAGCAATGGTTACCAATAAAAACCGAAACGTCAAAAATCCAATATAGAATGGTTATTCCTCAAGTATTAGATGAGAATCAATCGCTATTTTTGGTTTAAAGTCGATTTCTCTGTGTCTTCAGCAATGGTTACCAATAAAAACCGAAACGTCAAAAATCCAATATACGAGGAGAAGTTGAAAAATAAGTTTCCCCTGTCGACTGTGGTCAGAGTTGTGTATGAAAGTCAAAAAATAGAATGAGACATTAAAGATATGACATACCTTTATTTTATTATTCTCGTACGAGTACGTTGAGACATTTGTCATATCGCTTGATAAGCTTCAAAAAGTCCTCCAAGAAAAATTCAGGGCTTTGCATATGGAAGAAGCGTTGAACGGCTATGGGCGAAAGGCGACACAGCAGGAAAACGCGCAAGTCACCGATACACCTACTGTGACACAAACATCCGTCATCACCTGTCCGAAAGAAGTTCAAGACAACTCCTCTGCAGGTAAAGTGCTCCTCACAGTTTTCTGGGACGCCCAAGGAGTTTTGTTGCTGGACTTTTTGGAGGTTGGAACCATCAATGCTACGCGCTACTGTGACACCCTGTCGAAATTGAAAGAGGCGATTCGGAAAAAGCGGCCTGGCCTTCTCACATCTGGCGTTCTGCTGTTGGATGACAATGCCAGACCACATTCGGCGAGGGCAACGCAAAACCATATTGCAACTCTTGGTTGGGAGCGCCTACACCATCCGCCATACAGTCCTGATCTCGCACCAAGCGACTTCCATCTGTTTCCGGCTTTGAAGACAAATCTCGGGGGAAGGCGCTTTGGAAGCAATACGGAAGTGAAACAAGCCGTTCAACGCTTCTTCCGTATGCAAAGCCCTGATTTTTTCCTGGAGGGCTTTTTGAAGCTTATTAAGCGATATGACAAATGTCTCAATGTACTTGGTACCTATGTGGAAAAATAAAGGTTTGTTATATCTTTGGGGTCTCATTCTATTTTTTGACTTTCATACACAACTCTGACCACAGTCGACAGGGGAAACTTATTTTTCAACTCCTCCTCGTAGAATGGTTATTCCTCAAGTATTAGATGAGAATCAATCGCTATTTTTGGTTTAAAGTCGATTTCTCTATGTCTTAAGCAAAGGTAAGGGATAAGAAAACAACGCAGTTGCTATGGTTACTTATAAAATTTCCTCCCAAATTTTTACCATTTCACAGCGAGAAGCCTAACCATTCTTACTTAAGTTAGGTTAAATGAGCTATCTTAAAACGATCAAATGAATAAATTTTAAAAGAATTTAAAATAAAAAATTAAAAGTACTATTTTATTCTAGAGTAAAGTACTTTAAAATATAATTTTACTAAAAACTTTATTTAACCTTTTTGGTGGTCCCCAAGGTACTTAATTAGGATATTAAATTTCATAAAAATTGGTTAAGTCATTTTCAAGAGTATTTAGCAAAAACTAAAAAAGTACTTAAATAAAGTACTAATGTTTGTGGGCCGATATGTACCAAAAACTAATCAGCCCTTCATTTTGTTAAAAGAATGCTAGGTTTTCAATTTCATTTCAATCGGTGCAACGGTGTGGAAAAAATCGTGGGCCAAAAAAGCGATAACATACATCCATCCATACATCCATCCATCCATACATACATACATCCATCCATACATACATCCATCCGCACGCACTAAATGAAAAAATCGCACTTTTTGGCCTCTCGGCGAGACCCCTTGTAATTTTTGGCAAAACCGTCACGTGCTAAAATTCAACCTAATTGAATACTACAATTTGTGACTTTAATTGAGTCCATGGGTTCCGTAGTCTTTACCTGAGGACTCTTTGAAGCCACGCTTGCCCCGAGAGCGATTACAATACTTTACCCATGCTTTGCATTGGATAAAGTAAAAAAATGAAAAAATTTAACTAGAAAACAGCTAAATATATTTTTGAAAATAAAATAAATGAAATCGCTAATGGCCCTGGCAGTCGATGCGCCCTTAAAATAAAAAAATAAATAAAAATAAATCTAATTTTTTTATTGTATTTTAAACATCATCAGACAAAAAAAGAGGGGGGGGGGGTCAAAAAAATTCTAGCCCTTTTGACTAAACTCAACCAAATTTTGGATACATATTCTGTGGATCCCCAGAAGGCTAGAAATGCAAAAACTAAACAAATTTTGTATACATAGTTTGGTCGAAAGGGCTAGAATTTTCATTTTTGACCGTCCCCCCCATTTTGGGTGGTTAGTTTTTGCATTTCTAGCCCTCTGGGGCATGCGCGGATCCAGGGGGCGATCGCCCCCCCCCCCCCCAAAGCATTGGAGATCAACATTTTTTATATGTTTATTTAATTTTTTTTTTTTTAATAACATAAAATTTTAAAATTGAAGAAAATAAAGTTCCATGTGTGTGTGTGTGTGTGTGGGGGGCGTGTCTGACCCCCCCCCCCGCTTGGACAATTCGATCACGACACACTTCCAGATCAAAAGTAGATCTTATATACCGGCGACCGCCCCCCCCCCCCAAAACAGAGGTCTGGATCCGCGCCTGTCTGGGGGTCCACAGAATATGTATACAAAATTTGGTTGAGTTTGATTGAAATGGCTAGAATTTTCATTTTTGCCCCCCCCCCCCCTTTTTTTTGTCTGATAATGTTTAAAATACATTAAAAAAATTATTTTATGTTCTTTTCAAAAATATGTGAGTTAGCAGGTTTACACTCTAAGGCAACGATATATGTGTATTTATACAAGGAGAAAATGTCAAAGATGTTACATTTGAGTTTGTTAATAGTTTTTTGACTTTCTTTTCGTTTTTTTTTCTTTTGTTCAGATATGCTTGTGAAAGTTGTAATATATAAAAGAATTGTGTAAAGTAAAAAGTGTTTTGTGTTAACTAGAGATGGGTTCGACTAGGCCCGAAATATGTTTTAACAATAATAAATTTTTCAAAAATTAAGGGAGTTCGAGACAGATTATCTATCTGGTTGATCTACGAAAAAATCTTGGAATTCTACACTAGTGCTTTTGTTATATTCTGTTGGCTGCAAATAACTTTTTATTTTTTACATTTATGAATAACTAATTAACTAGACTGTCAAATCTATTGAAAAATGTATCATTCGATTCATAAAAGTTGAATTATTGATCTTTATAAATTTGTTGAAAATGGTATAATTTGTATATATGTTATAGCCCTTTTAAAAGCTCGGTCCATTTACTTCCATGTTAAAAGGACAATTTTCAATAATTTATTTCTCAGTAATGGGACAGACGATCAACTTCAAATTTCGGGAATAAATATTTAATACATCAATAATTCGATGGTAAAAATTTGAGAATTTTCTTATAAAAATGTTAAACAGTCCCGAACCTCCTTAAGAAGATTTTTCTTTCTCTTTTAATATAACAAGATTGATAACAAAAATAGGGAAGTTATATTAATAATTTGAATAATCGAGAATATTTTGAGTGAAAATTAAACGTTGGTTAGGTATTATACCTTGAAAAGATTTAAGACATTGACTAATGGTATTTAAGTCAAACATTTTTAAAAGCGATTTACATGGTATATGGCTTTTGTTGTGGTTTTCCCAAAATAATAAATCTCATTGACCTTAAAATAGCTTTAAAAGTTTTTTCTGTTTATCTAAAATCCTCCTCGAGTCCAACCTCGAGAGTGCGGATGTTTTGACCACGAAAATCCTTTTTGTGGTCCAGGCACACAACGTCTCGCTTTTCTACGCATTAATGCTTAGATTCAGTTTTTTTTTCTAAATAATTAAAGCTTTATTACTTTTTCGGATATAAAATTTTGACAAAGTGACCATTTTATGGATGGCTCTTAAAGAAAAACGGCGTGATTATTTTTTATAGTTGTTTCTTAAGTCTAATTTGTACGATTCTTAATGCGATTCAGAAGATAATAATTTTTATGTTTAGTGTTTGTTGGAGTTTTAAAAAAAGATTTGCATATAAAATGAATAAAAGTCAACTTTATTTTTATCAAA
Organism: Forficula auricularia; assembly: GCA_024734495.1. Lineage (NCBI taxonomy): Eukaryota > Metazoa > Arthropoda > Insecta > Dermaptera > Forficulidae > Forficula > Forficula auricularia. The sequence goes on from JALMQS010000891.1 coordinate 238,801, forward strand.
TAATGTTTGAAAAAGAAAGCGAAAAGGCTTCATTTAAAATCTGCAAACTTCATTAAATCTTTCTTTCTCTTTTGCTCTGCCCTGTCCTGCTCTTTTAAAGGATTGTTTTTTTTTATTTGTTGTTTTTTTTTGCTGCTTTTCACCTTTTATCAGAGATACTTAAACAAAAATCCCACAAATTAACCCTTTTTGCTTTTGCTTTTATTTATCTTGGTTAATCTGACTGCTTTGGGTAGAATGATTCGAATTTTGAACTACTGGCAATACTCGACAATATTTCATCAATTTTAGAAATTAATAGAATTTAGTTGAACTTTAAAACATTTATTGTAAACATTAAGAAAAAATATTAACAAACATTAGAGAAACAGGTGTTGGACAAATCTTTTTTATTTTACCATACAGGGTATGGTCAAGTATTGTAATCGTGCATGAAAAAAGTGTTTTTTTTTGCTTCTTTTTTTCGAAATATCTCAAAAACGGCTAAAACTATTTTGAATAAAAAAACTGAGCGAAACCATGGAATTTCGGTCTACAAAAAAGCCCTAATAAGTGAACATCGAAAAAATGATATTTTTCGAGATAATAACTGTTTTGTCAAAATGTCTGTTAGTCTGTTAGTTAGTCTGTGGACAATTTAGCTCAAAAACTAGGGTGAATATCAAAATCAAATTTCTCACGTAGTTTTGGTGCATTGAGCTTAAGAGCTGATTAGATTTTGGTCCATATGGACCAAAAATTAAGGGGGAAGGGAGGGTTTAAATTTAAAATAATAGGTAATTTTTTCAAACTAAAAAAACAAGAAAAATGAAATATACTATCTATACCTATAATAATCAAACAATTTTTTTTCTGGCGCCAAAATTAGGGGGGGGGTCAAAAAATAAAAATATAGGCAATTTTAGCAAACTCAACCAAATTTTCTAATACATAATCAGTGGGCTACTAGAAGACTAAAAATACAAAAACTAACCACTCAAAATGGGGGGGGGGGGGATGAAATCTAAGTCCTTGTACCAAACTCAACCAGAAGTGTAAGTGGATGGCCACATCAGAATGTGTCAATTTATTTTATTAATGTCTAATTTTTAATTATTTGTACAACGTTTCGTCCCTTCAGGACTTTATCAAGTACTCAATTATTTAAAAATTAATCGTTGAAATAATTGAGTACTTGATAAAGTCCTGAAATCGACGAAATGTTGTACAAAAATTAAAAATTATACATTAATAAAAAGAAAGATTTGTCCAACACCTGTTAATCTTTTATTTAATTAAATATAATGGACATTAGTAAACTAAAATTAGAGAAACTATAGTTAACAGGGAAGTAAATGTATTCTTCTAGGAGAATCGAAATTGTATCCCCGATAACTTTCTTCCACTAGATGTCAGAAGGGATGAATTTGCTATTAAATTACATGTAATTATTAATTCTATATAACTCAAAGAGATGTCACCTCTATCGTGATTTCCACCCATTATACACTGTGGTGGAAAAAAGTGGAACACTTAGATTAATTGAGTGATTCAGTATGATTCAGATGTCTCCTTGACATCAACCCTAATTCCCGGAGACATCTTCTAATAGTCCAAACACTTACCATAGGTTGAATTGTCGAGTTTGTACCGTAGAAGGCGCTGTTGAGTTTGAGCTGCTGTATGCAGTATGCCGATCCCTTAATACCTCCAATAATATGAATCGGTCATCTCTATCATTTGAAGCTCTAATTGGACCAGATCCCGGTCTCCTAGCATTAGAATATGTTTCTCTATATTATTTTCCAGCTCTGTGGAACTCTCTGTCCAACCGATTCTTTAAGTCGTTGACCGGATACGACCTTCCATCATTTATTCGAGCTGCTGTACAATGCCGATCCCTCAATACCTCCAATAGTATGAATCGGTCATCTCTCTCATGTGAAGCTCTAATTCGACCAGATCCCGGTCTCCTGACATAAGAGTTTGTTTCTCTATATTGTTTTCCAGCTCTGTGGATACTTCCAACTGATGCTTTAAGTCGTTGAGCGACATACCGATACGATCTTCTATCATTTATTAGAGCTACATCCTCGGTCTTTAGAGGCATTATGCTTAGACAATATTTAAAATAAAATTAAAAGATGAGATATTCAAATCGAACTGATAAACATCAAAATATTCAATTTAATTCGATATTAGACGATAATCATTTAATAAAATTCAATAAAGGGATCAGATTTCAAACCTGACAATTTATACTAGTTTAAATAAATTCAATTTTAAAGGGTTTAAAATTAAAGTAATACATTCTTTTCACTCTAAAAATGTTTAAAAATATTTGTACAATCACAGAATGTATTGAAAGTTTAAATAAAATATGTTTTTTCTGAAAATTATTTGAAAAAACTAAATTTTTCTAAGTGTTCCACTTTTTTCCACCACAGTGTAGAAGTTAAAGTTTATTTTTCCCTTAATTTAATCTTTTTGGCCTTGTTCTTACCCCAACGTCAAATGCTTTTTTTTTAACCTAGAATAAAACATTAAAAATATTCATTAATCCTCTTCGGAGTAGGTCTCGGCAAAACGATAATTCTTTCAGCTATTCGAATTCTTTTCTTATTTAAAAAACATATAGCAAAAAAATTTAGCTGGTTATTAAGGCGACTGGAACGGATTAATGGTATTTAAATGTATTTCAATGGGAAAAATTGTTTCATGATATGATCGGCTTACGAGCTTGGTCATGGAACGATTTAAGCTCGAATGCTGAGTTACCACTGTATTTTAAATAAAAAATTATGATAATAAATGATTAATTTTAGTTTAGTTTCTCTAATTGATGGTAAATCTACACTAAATTTTGCTAGGCTGAATAAAATCTAGAAATCATTTCAATAATTAAGAGTAGAAGACATTTTTAAATTTTATTTTATTATGGTTCTTTTGACCTAGATTCAAATTAATCCTATGATATCTATATTCTGCCCTCATAGGCGAATTGCCCTCCTCTCTCGTGAGGTCACCCTTTCGAATCTATTAATAACCTTTAGATTAATTTCTTTGGGAAAATTGCTCATTAAAATTATTCGTATTCTAAAATGGCTATCGTCCACTTTTCATCTATCTTTTAATGATATTGATATGAGAAGGAGATACACCAGAATGTGCATCTCCTAAAGGCCTGTATGAGCTGGTCTCTCCATCGTGAAAAGAACGAGTAGAAGGAAAAGAAGCCGGGGTCACGAGACAATCTCAGAAACTTAGATACAATTCAATATCCAATTTACTAAGGTTTTAGGGGCTTCGAGCAGTGGTAAATTCTCCGCGCGATAAATTAGTTAAATTTATCTCCCACTTAATTTTTATTACCAGACCCTATACTTACAGAAAAAATGTCTGTATAGCCGGAATCGAACCCGAAACCTCCGGGTTGCCAGTCAGTTATTCTGACCATTACACCATAGAGACGGACAAATCTAAATATCTAAATAAAATGCAATTTTTCACTCATTTATTGTCACTAGATTTAAGGATGCGATCGAAATTCTGTGAGTTGTTTTAATTACATTTATTCGGAAATTTTTTGGGACTCAAACAATTTTATTTCCTAAATTCTACCTGTATATTAAAAAAAAATCCGAAACTTGGAAAAAAAGCATTTTGGCCATGATTTTTTTCTTACGTGTGTGCCTGACCATTTAAGGAGTTGTCATGATAAAAGAATAAACAAACCAACAGGTGACTCAATTTCATTTTCAATTTATTTATTTTAATACCATCTAATATCTTATAGTATTACAAGTAATATTATATATATTTTTAAAACTTAGAAATTATAAGTAAATTTTAAATAGTTATTATATTTGAATTTATTTATACGGTGACTAATATAACTCATCAAGTTAGATGCAAAAATTTAGACCCCCACGACCATTAGCCAATTTTACTTAGAGAAAGTGGTGTAGGTTTTAGGTGAAACATGATATTAATTAATAAAGTAAAGAGGTTATTATTAGTTTTAACCTGTAAACTCCTGATTGATGGACTAATAATCCGAAATATATTGAGTTTGTATAAACCTCTTTGAGTTTTATTTCATTACACTGTGAAACTACACACCCTTTACTTTATTAATTATTACCATTAGCCAAGTTTACAGGAAGCGTGCCTTGGCTTGAAAAAGTTTCCACTTTTCCTTCCAATTATTTAAACTCATACCTTTAGTATTATGACTAGTAGAAGACGAAATAAATAAATAATATGACTGATCACGCGGTTGTAACTAATGAGCCGAAATTTGGAATAATCAGTAATTAAAATTTCAAGATAGGTTTCACAAAATGAAACAAATATAATTATGTTTCGAGTTTTATCTCGATATATATATATATATATTTCGGGTTTTAAGCCCATCATCAGGAATTAACATAGAATACTGACGATGGGCTCAAAACCCGAAATATATATATATATATATATCGAGATAAAACTCAAAACATAATTATATTTGTTTCATTTTGTGAAACCTATCTTGAAATTTTAATTACTGATTATTTACTGATACCTAACTCTTTAAAAATGATTGAAATTCAGAAAACAAAATTATTTCTAAGAAAACCCGCAAGAGATTGTCATCTATTAGAGCCGAGATGGAATGGATGATTTTTAATTATATTTCTTAAGGAAGGTTTTAATCGTTTGGCATTCGAACCCGAGTGCTATTGGTTAATATAATTATTGAAAATAATCTATTCCATCTCGGATATAATAGATGACAAACTCTTGTGATTTGCTTAGAAATTTAAAGTCAATTTCCATTTGTAATGTGAACTCTCATATACCGGGTGAGTTTTTTTTATCTTGAGACAGACAGTCTTATAGCTCAAAAACAGTGCATTATATGAAAAAAAGTTTCAAATAAAAGTTTATTTATATCAGGGGGGAAACTAAACTATGCTATTGTTTGTCAACCTAGAAAGGCTTTCAAGGGTATTTCGAGATCAAGTTCTGTTTTTTAAATGGAAACCTATATGTTTCTGTACATATTCTTAATTTAGAACAAAAACTGAACAACTTTCATTAGAACTATTTTTTATACGACATCAAATAATAAAAAAATATTAAATCAATTAGATCTCAAAAAAATACTAATAATTATTTTTAACAATCATTCAACTTAATTATCAAATAATAATGATCAAATATTTAATTATTAAATAAATAATTTAATAATTTTGCCCTCAGGAGCTTCATTTTATCGTGTTGTTTTTTTAAAAAAAGTAAATGTAAAGGCTACGAAGAAACTTAAAAGGCTAAAATAACGAAATGGAATTCATCCACAAGTCCTGCGATACACTCATCACTTAATTATTAAATCGAAAAGTCACAACAATGAAAATAAGTGATTATAATGATTTTAATACTTCATTATACACAGATTTAAGAGATTATTTTCTACTTATTGAACTACATAAACTTTTTGAGTTTGAAAAAGTTTCTTTCTCGTGTCAATTCAGTAGATAGTTATATTGTATTATCATAATAAAAATGGAGCATTTTTTGTCAAGACAATTAAAATGGTCTTAATTTATGGTAAATGTTGAAGAAGTGTCCTATAGGCTGCCATTAAAATGGATGCCGAGCGTTTTCCTGACAGCGCTACACCTTCACGAGCTTCATTTTATCGTGTTGTAAACTGTTAAAAAAAAACAGGAAATGTAAAGGCTACGAAGAAACTGAAACGGGCCAAGATAACGAAATTGGAACTGGAATTCATCCAGAATTGCGATAACACTTTGGAATGTCACAGAACAGTGTCGCAAAATTATTAAATTACTAATTATTATTAAATTATTTATTTAATAATTAAAAATTTATTAATCTAGAACAATTATTTGATAATTAAGTTGAATAATTGTTAAAAATAGTTATTAGGATTTTTTATGAGATCTAATTGATTTGATATTTTGTTTATTTGATGTCGTATAAAAAATAGTTCTTATGAAAGTTGTTCAGTTTTATTTGGATATTAAGAATATAGAATGTACAGAAATATCTAGGTTTTTATTTAAAAAACAGAACTTGACCTCGAAATAACCTTGAAAGCTTGTTCTATGTAGACAAACCATAGCGTAGTTTAGTTTCCCCCTTGATATAAATAAACTTTTATTTGAAACTTTTTTTCATATAATGCATTGTTTTGAGTTATAAGACTGTCTCAAGATAAAAAACTCACCCGGTATATAAGTTTGTTTCCATAAAAAGCTTCTTTGGCAAGTATTAACTTTCACGTTCAAACTGTTCTTTGGCGAAACATTTCGAAATGACTAAAATTTTCCGAAAAAGTTTTCACTCTTCCCTCCGATTCCTTCATTTTTTTTTCTCAATTGTTTGTTTGTTGTTTTGTATATGGAATTATGTTCGCATCGGGATTTAAGTAAATAGCTAACAACTGGTTCAAGTGGCAATGGCACACTCGCGCCTTTCGTCATCCAGTTTGCATAGCATTAGGCGGGGCAGACAAGCAAGCCTCTTGAATGGATTTGCCTCTGTGCTGGAACAATGAATTATTCGTGTTCACCACCCCTTTGTACACCCCTGGCCTGCACAATCCAAGACTAACCCCTCGCCGCTACCTTTAAGGCTCGAATGCCACGTCGATACTCCATAAAGCAACGACCCCGAGTTTGTAGATCTTCCGACGATAACTTTGTCCCCCATTGGGCCCTCCGCCCTCATACAATCATACTATTTATGTGTCGCTATCGGATATCTATTACGTAAATGTTTGATTAGGACCAACGCCCGGCCGATAATAAAAATAATACAATAAATATTTTCTTTACTTTGAATTTCACTAGAACTACCTACTAAATTTTATTACCTACAATAAATATATGTATATCAGTGGGGAGCGGTCCATGGATGCTGTGCATGCGGCGCATCTCTACAATTTCAAACATTTAGAGCAGTGAAGTAAACTTCATTATTTCAAGTTAGAAATATATAAATTCGTATATTATTTACACTTAATATTTGACAAAAATCACCTGCATTCGATTCGCTATCGAATCAAGTACAGGAAACTTATGATTTAGATCAGTGTTTTTGAACCTGTAGGTCGCGACGCTTTTATAAGTAGTCCAAGAGCTGGTGACACATTTTAAAACTCGCAAACGTTTCGAGAGAATTTCTATATTTATGAATTGAATTTTATTATCATTTTCTGACACGAGGTCCTGATTGGATCGAATATGGAATTGGAATAATTATCAGAAAAGAGGTTTTTTTCTTTAATTAGTTTTTTCCTCTTATTAAAAACAGACTAAAAGATGATCAAGGACAGTCGATGGTGGAGAAGTAATCTCCGGAATCGAAGCTCAAAAACAATGTACGCACAAATTCATGTAAAATAATTGGTTTAATTTTATTTCATTTTCTGATTCATTTGCCTAACGCTTTCTCTTACAAGATGCATGCAAGGTATTATATTAAGTCACTATTAATAACATCACTAAAAAGGGAAAAATAAAAATAATTTTTATAAAAAAAATAAAACCGACTTCAAAAAACTTAAATGCAACAAATAAAATATTAATAACTTAAAAATAAAATAAAATCCACTAAAAGGTATAAAATAATTATCTTATTTAGTTAGAACTAAACGACGAAATATTAACATGAAATTACTTTTGAAGTCGGTACCAAACATATACATTTTATGAATCGCATTTGACGGATCTTACTTAGTACGTTTGGCGGGTATGCTCGCTTATAGGTATAATCTGTTTGGCACCGACTTCAAAAAGTAATTTCATCTTAATATTTCGCCGTTTAGTTGTAACTAAATAAGATAATTATTTTATACCTTTTAGTGGATTATATTTTATTTTTAAGTTATTATTATTTTATTTGTGGCATTTAAGTTTTTATTTGAATTCGGTTTTATTTTTTTTATAAAAATTATTTTTATATCACTTGATAAGATGGTTTCAAATAAAAAGTGGAATCAGACAGTTATTAACATGTGAAATGGAGTAATATTATGAATACAGATTATAGATTAACGTTAGGAATTTCAATATCAGATGCCAAGGGTATATCGGAGAATTTAATTCTTCTATGTATGTTATGTATATTTGAAAACCTTTGTGGGCGAAATCTGAGGCATAGCTCTATAATTAAAAACTCAAATCACATATTTTAAAAGTAGAGGAAAGATTTATCATTGAAAAATCATTACTAATAATTTCTTATTTCATAGCGAGGAATATGGGGAAGTCTTGTAATAATTATGAAGGAAAAAATATTTCATATTTTTTTTGATATTTTTGCTAATTTTTTTTGAAATAGCTCAAAAAACGTGCAAAAATATTTCCATAGAAAAATTAGACAAAATTAAAACCTATAAAATTCATAGATAGTGAACAACGATTTTTTTTTTATTTTCTCTAATAATTATTAATTGTTGGGTCGGGTTAGGCTAGGTGGATAGCGTGTCAGCCTCTTAACCAAGAGGACCCAGGTTCGAATCCGACTCGAGGCATCCGGCTAAAATTTGACCCCAGGGTAGAGATAAATTTATAAAAATATAATAAATAGTATCGTAAATTGGCTTATGGCTAGAAAGGCCGAAAAGTAAAAAAAAAAAAAAAAAATGGATGGAACATAAAATATGAAAAAAGTAATTTTAAAATTTTTTTAACCGACTTCAAAAAAGGAGGAAGTTCTGATTTCGACTGAATTTTTTTTTCTGTGTCTATGTTACCTCATATCTCCGCCAATTGTGAGCCGATTTTGATGATTTTTTTGCATTGTGCTCAGTCTAGCTTCCGATTGGTCACGTTTTTTTTTTCATTGGTATTCGAACTTTTTTGATATGTTTGTTCAGGCATGACATCTTTGTTTATGAACCGATTTTAATGATTCTTTTTTTATTGGAAAGAGGGTACCTTAGGGGTGGTACCATATTAATTTGGTTCTTGATGATATGATCAATGATGAAATAACGTAATCTCCAATTCTTATGACCAAATAATCGAAATTATAGTAAATAAAATCTTTTATAAAAAAAATCTTAAAAAGTTCATTTAAAACCCACAAACGTTTCGAGAGAATTTCTATATTTATGAATTGAATTTGATTATCATTTTCTGATTCATTCGCCCGACGCTTTCTCTTACGAGATGCATGCAATGTATTATATTAAGTCATTATTAATAGCATCACTAAAAAGAGAAAAATAAAAACAATTTTTATATAAAAATAAAACCGGCTTCAAAAAATTGAATGCAACAAATAAAATAATAATAACTTAAAAATAAAATAAAATACACTAAAAGGTATAAAATAATTATCTTATTTAGTTACAACTAAACGACGAAATATTAACATGAAATTACTTTTTGAAGTCGGTGCCAAACATATACATTTTATGAATCGCATTTGACGGATCTTACTTAGTACGTTTGGCGGGTACGCTCGCTTATATAGTTGTATAGTTTGTTTGGCACCGACTTCAAAAAGTAATTTCATGTTAATATTTCGTCGTTTAGCTGTAACTAAATTAGATAATTATTTTAGTTCATTTTATTTTATTTTTGAGTTCTTATTATTTTATTTGTTGCATTTAATGTTTTTGAAGTCGGTTTTATGTTTTGTTTCACCTAAAACCTACACCACTTAAGTAAATTTAGTCCACTTTCATAATTATGGGCATATATAAAGTAAATAAATCATTTTTCTAGCCGGCTTCTTTTAATTGATTTAACAAAACCTCAACACTATTTATTTTGATCTCTATTAGTATCTAAAGTATGCAGCGCCTCTCTTTCAAGTCTTTGCGCCCACTTTCTTCTCTAAAAGCCGCGCTCTAATCTAAACTTTGCGGATTTGAATGTGCATTTTCCGATTCTATAAAAGTCATCTCATATTTATCGTCTAAATATTTATCAAATCTGAAATCTAAAATAGCCATCTCGATCGAAATCTATTTTCTTTGGAGTGAAAGATAAACACGATTCTAGGACTTGCCTTTCGCTTAACTTTCTACAGATTGAAAAGATATGTTTGATTGAATTCTCATATCGACCCACAAACAGACTTATGACAATTGTAGTATTTTATAATTTTTATAAAAAAATAAAATAAAACCGACTTCAAAAAAATTAAATTCAACAAATAAAATAATAATAACTCAAAAATAAAATAAAATGCACTAAAAGGTATAAAATAATTATCTAATTTAGTTACAGCTAAACGACGAAGTATTAACATTAAATTACTTTTTGAAGTCGGTCCCAAAAATATACATTTTATGAACCGAACAAGACGGATCTTATTTAGTACGTTTGGCGGGTAAGCTCGCTTATAATAGTTTGTTTAACACCGACTTCAAAAAGTGATTTCATGTTAATATTTCGTCGTTTAGTTGTAACTAAATTAGATAATTATTTTATACCTTTTAGTGCATTTTATTTTATTTTTGAGTTCTTATTATTTTATTTGTTGCATTTAGTTTTTTTGAAGTCGGTTTTATTTTTTTATAAAAATTATTATTATTTTTCTCTTTTTAGTGATGTTATTAATAGTGACTTAATATAATACCTTGCATGGATCTCGTAAGAGAAAGCGTCGGGCGAATGAATCACAAAATGATAATAAAATTCAATTCATAAATATAGAAATTATCTCGAAACGTCAGCGGGTTTTTAAATGAATGTTTTAAGATTTTTTATAAAAGATTTTATTTATTATAATTTCGATTATTTACTTATAAGAATTATAGATTTACGTTATTTCGTCATTGACTCATATCATCAGAACTTGACCAAATTAATATGGGACCACCCCTAAGGTACCCCCTTTCCAATAAAAAAAGAATCATTGAAGTCGGTTCACGTGGCAAAAAGTTTTCGCTGAACATACATAAAATAAATAAATAGTTAGGTATCTTGACTATCTTAGAGCTATGCTGATCCAAACGCAGAAAGAATGATTAAAATCGGTTCATAAAACAAAGAAGTTATGCCTAAACAAACATAACAAAAAAGGTCCAATACCAATGAAATTTATATTTTTACCAATCGGAAACTAGACTGAACCCAATGCAAAAAAATCATCAAAATCGGTTCACAATTGGAGGAGATATGAGTTAACATAGACATAAAATAAAAAATTCAGTCGAATAGAGAGACCTCCTCCTTTTTTGAAGTTGGTTAAAAATCTAGCCCTTATCAAAGTTTACATATATAATATAAGGTTGGCTAACTGGAAGACAAGATGTCCGAGCCTGCATCGTTTTTGCTTACATAACAAGAAACGCGAGTTCAAACGCCACTCATTACGAAAATTTGCCAGACTACGATCTGAACCTTACACATAAACACATGTTTAAAATAATAATCATATAGTATATGGGCTTTGTTCCCGTGTTAATAAAAAAAAGAGCAGGGTTGGCCAGAAACATATAAAAAACACTTTTGGCTTTTGATTGGCGTTTCCCTTGTAATAACAAGCCATTGAAAATCCATCCTCGCCAACTGGCAAATGAGTCAGATGAAAGTTAAAATCAAAAGTAGATTTTATCAAAAATAAACTAGCTATTTATTAACGTAAAAAGAGTGAAATAAAAGATATGTCTATATCTATCTATCTATCAATGGAGGGAGGTGAATTTTTAGCCAGATGACGTTGTCCAAAAAAAGCTTCGTTTTTTTTAAAATTTTATTTTATTCTTGGCTCCTTTATGCAAAATTCATCGATATGGTAATTTTTCGTTATTTTTCAAATTTAAGAATATATTTATTTTCAAATGATATTAAAGCGAGAGCGATTATTCTATCTTCATATTGATTGATACTTCTGCTGAATGTTTTAATCATTTTCATTATTGAAAATGAACATTCCTCCGTGGAGGTGAGTGCAAAATCCACTGCTCGACAAAAATTAAACAAAAATTTGTCCCTGTAAACCTGACAATGGATTCGAGTAGAGTTTTATACGCTGATTATCATGGAATTTCTCGATTTTTTCAACACGTCAGAGTTTTGAGATATTGTCGGTCAAAATGACAAAAAAGGCCATTTTAACCTATTTTCTAGTCCCATTAAATATTAAGCAGCAATATTTGAAATCAAAATATTTTACTACCGTAATAGAAAACAGCTTTTTTCTTCAAATTACTACTTGAATTTATATGAATTAGATTTATAACTAAAAAACTAAAACCATATGTTTTTATCTATGATTATTATCCTTTATAATCACGTAGTTTTAGTTTTTTTAGTAATAGTTCTAAATGAGCTAAAACAAGTGGTAATTTGAAAATCAAAAAGGAAGCTGTTTTCTATTACGTCGATAAAATATTTTATTTTCAAATATTGCTGTTTAATATCTAATGGGATTCGAAAATAAGTCAAAATGGCCATTTTGGTCATTATTAGGTTTACACGGAGAAATTTTTGTCCAATAGTGTTATTTGAATTAAATAAAAAAATATATGAAAAAACGTCTTTTATTTAACGATTAATTTTTCGCAATTTTGCGTCGAGTACATGTAATAACTAATTTACTTTTCAACCTTATATAGGTATTCAAAGTATTTTCGATAGTAATTAGTAGGGAATCAAATATGAAATCTAGAAAATTATTTTTCCTATTGGTTAAATTTGCTAACGTTAAAAAGTTTCATACATTTTAAACATACTTTAAACAAATAGAAATAAAGCTATACAATATTTAAATATTATACGGAATGAAAATAATCTTCAACTTTTGAAATTTGAGAGATGCGCCGTATCCGCAGCATCCATGGACTGCACACCACTATCTATTTATACTTATTATAATGGGCTTATGCGGCGACGCCGACATGATTTTTTTTAATTTTAAAACACACTAATAGTTCATGATAAATAAAATTTATTAAAATTAGGAAATTTATTTTTTTATTCTAAAAACTCTCGCAGAGTCCAGGGGGCTACGGGAGCCCCTGGACAGCAAAGATACCCTGCGAAGGCAGGCTTCGCAGCTGGTTAACTAATATTTCACGATATATTTTTATTAATTTTACTTGGAGAAAATGGTCTAGGTTTTAGGTGAAACATGATATTAATTAATAAAGTAAAGGGTGTGTAGTTTTACAGTGAAACTACACACCCTTTACTTTATTAATTAATATTTTTATTAGATTTTCTGTGATTTTTATTTATATCTAGTAACTTCTAAATTATTTCAGATGGAAAGTATATTAATTTGATCTGATTATTTTTTGGTTAACAAAATTAATATACCGACTGTCTGTTTAAAATTTTTTGTAGATGAAATAATAGAAAGCTCTTAAAAATCACATTTTAATTTACTTACATCTCGATTTACGTCTTAAAAGTACTCCCTAAAAAATCTCAAGTGTATATCTCCAGTAGTTCTAGACACTGATGAATTTACATGTTCACAAGTTCTTCATTGTTTTACTCTGAGATTGAAAAAACTTCTAATCATCTAATTAGAATCTTTTTTTACTGTAATTCAAAAAATATTTATTTTCATTAATTAAGGTAGTTGTATCGCGACAATACTAGCAAAAAATTAATGCTAGATTATATAGTACAGACAATAAGAATTCATAATTCATAAGACCAAAACATTTTGCTGTTTTTTTAATGTTATTGATGTGAGAAGAGGATACACCAGAAGGTGCATCCCCTAAAGGCCTGTATGTGCTGGCCCCTCCATCGTGAAAAGAACAGAGTAGAAGGAAAAGAAGCCGGGATCACGAGCCAAATTTCAGAAAGTTAGATAGGGGCTTCGAGCAGTGGTAAATTCTCCGCGCGATAAATTAGGTTAAATTTATCTCCCACTTAAGTTTATGTACCACTACCATCCAATCCCGCGCTCGTTTGACAAATCTGGCATCACACTATCCGAGCTTGTATAGTATATATTTTATCATTGAAATGTCAGATAAATTACATTATAAAGAGAGATTTATAAAACAAAAAGTTCTTAATAACCGATTGAAAGCTGTTGCGAAAATGGCTGAATCCTAAAGAAACACCTATGGTGAAACAACTACCTTAAATTACGTGAATTAATCGAAAGCTTATCCATAACTGACTGTTAGTTAAAGTACACGCAATCCTTCACCTAGCCGAGCCCTTAACCTTGCGAACTCTTCGAGAAGGGTTCCTAATTCGCATCCAAGAATAGATTTGTCATGCTGATGATGAATGGTTAGCCATGCAGTCTGTTTCATTCCACGGAAAGGGAATTGCATATATCGACCCAGGAGGACGCCTGGCTCAATGTTTGTGGTCTATATATCTAGCTTTACGTAAAACCCCACAATATTCTCTTGTTTTTATAATGTAATGTGTTATGAAAATAAAATTTTCCCACCATATATTCATATAAATTCATAAAACTAAATTGTTAGTAATAGTTTTTTAGGCTTACTTTCCACCCTAGAGAGTGAAATTGGTGAAATTACTTTACCAGAATAAGCAATACCAGTGATACCATACGACAAAGACCCTTCTTTTTAACCGACTTCAAAAAAGGAGGCTATCAATTCGACTGAATTGTTTTTTTGTGTCTATGTTACCTGATATCTTCACCAATTGTGAACCGATTTTGATTATTTTTTTTGCATTGGGTTCAGTCTAGTTTCCGAATTGTCCCGTTTTTTTTCATTGGTATTTGATCTTTTTTGCTATGTTTGTTCAGGCATCACTTATTTGTTTATTAACCGATTTCGATGATTCTTGTTATATTGGAAAGAGGGTGGCTTAGGGGTGGTACCATATTAATTTGGTCAAGTTCTGATGATATTATCAATGACGAATTAACGTAAATTTCCAATTCTTATGAGCAAATAATCGAAATTATAATAAATAGAATCTTTTACAAAAAAAAATCAATCTTAAAACGTTCATTTAAAACCCGCAAACGTTTCTAGAGAATTTTTATATTTATAAATTTAATTTTATTATTATTTTCTGGATTAATGGAATTGGAATAATTATCGGAAAAGAGGTTTTTTTCTTTAATTAGTTTTTTCCTCTTATTAAAAACTAAAAGATGATCAAGGACAGTCGATGGAGGAGAAGTAATCTCCGGAATCGAAGTTCAAAAACAATGTATGCATAAATTCATGTAAAATAATTGGTTTAATAAATTATATTATTTTCTGAATAATTCGACCAACGCTTTCTCTTACGAGATGCATGCAAGGTATTATATTAAGTCACTATTAATAACATCACTAAAAAGAGAAAAATAAAAATAATTTTTATAAAAAAATAAAACCGACTTCAAAAAAATTAAATGCATCAAATAAAATAATAATAACTTAAAAATAAAATAAAATACACTAAAAGTTATAAAATAATTATGTAATTTAGTTACAAATAAACGACGAAATATTAACATGAAATTATTTTTTGAAGTCAGTGCCAAACAAACTATATAAGCGAGCGTACCCGACAAACGTAAGATCCGTCGAGTGCGATTTATCAAATGTACCTATATGTTTGGCACCGACTTCAAACTGTTAATATTTCCTCGTTTATTTATAACTAAATTATATAATTATTTTATACTTTTTTATGTATTTTATTTTATTTTTGAGTTATTCTTATTTTATTTGATGCATTTAATTTTTTTGAAGTCGGTTTTATTTTTTTTATAAAAATTATATCGATTCTTAATCGGGTAAATTTACCTCTTAAAAATGTAGGTACTATTTGGAAACTGCCCCCATGAATATAGTTTTAGTTGGATAGCGCATGTACGCATGGTACTTTTGAAAGTAAGAAAAGGGGTTATAAATTTACTCAATTTGAGTATCCACAAAAAATTTAATATATACATATATTTAAATAATTTATTGATTTTTTTTTGTATTGAATAAATACAGTTATTTTATCCAAACAATCTCAAAACTCTTAATATAGGTTTCGGGGGAAATTCTCCCTTTATCATTTTCAATTTAGAAAAATCTTTACTTACTTTATCTTCCCTTTCTAAAGCAAGTATTTTTCCAAAATTTCACCCAAAAAACGTTTGGATATTTAATAATCGATTTGAGATTGTTTCAATAAAAGAAATGTATTTATTGATAACGAAAAAATCAAAATTTACTAGGAAGAGTATTTTTATGAGTACTAAAAAAATGTCAAAAAATGAAGGAAATCAAAAATTAAAATTTTTCAAACCGTCCGATTTGTCGTGGAATACCCCATATAGTATATATATATAATATATATAATATACCATATATATAATAAACCCAACAAAATTTAATATTTATACTTAAATAATTTACTATTATTTTCCATGTCTACCTTAAAATTCAAAGTTTCAGTTAAGTTCTTTCTTATAAAGATTGATTCATAAAATTTTCTTTTAAACGTGTTACTTTCCGAGTAAATTATTTTCGTGTCATCAAATGAGAATTTGTATCCTCAAGAAGTTTGGTTATATATAGTTTTATAAAAAAATTCTCAAAAAACTAATAAAAAATAGCTAATTATTTATTTTAAGCACCTGTTAATGATAAAAATCAATTCAAAATAACTAAAAAAAGAGAACTCAATATCAAAAAGTGGTTTTCACAATTTTAAATTTTTGTGATCCCCTGTTTCAAATATATCGAATTTCGGTTTTTCGCTCATAACTTCTTCAAAAATGGTCAAAATTGAATTATTTTTTTTTTTGAAATTTTTGTATTTTTACATACTTATTAGAAAGAAATACAAAAAATTATTTAAATTATTTTTATATGGGAATTTTGAGTTTGAAACTGTATGATCTCTTTGATTTTTTTGATAATTTTTTATTTTAAATTTCTATTCATTCAACAAATTTTAAGACCGAGTTGATAGTGGTCCTATGATAATTATTATTTTATTTGATTTTTGAAAATTTCGAAAAAATTTATTTGCTATTAACAATTGTTAAAACCACTTTTTGATAATGAGTTCTCTATTTTTAGTTATTTTGAATAAACAGGTGTTTAAAATAAATAATTAGTATTTATAGTTTGTTGAAAGAAAATGAAAATTAAAAATCCAAAATCGAAAAAAATAGTAATTATCATTGCCCCGCTATCAAGCTAGTCATAAAATTTGTCGAATGAATAGAAGTTTAAAATAAAAAATATCAAAAAATTCGGAAGAGTACATACAGTTTCAAAAACAGCCCTAGTAGCACTAATGTTTCAAACTATATAGTAGCTATATAGGGGCTATATAGATTCTCGAAATCATTGTTCTACTAGGGAAGATTAAAATAATAAAACTCAAAAAACGCAATAAAAACATTTTAAATATTTTTTTTTTTGTATTTTTTTCTAAAAAGTATGCAAAAAACAAAATATTGAATTTGGACCATTTTTGAAGAAGTTATGAGCGAAAACCGAAATTCGATATCTGTTAAACCGGTGATCAATAAAATTTCAAAATTTACCAGGAAGAGTGTTTTGATGGATACTAAAAAATGTCGAAAAATGAAGGAATCAAAAATTAAAATTTATCAAACTGTCCGATTTGGCGTGGAATATAAAGGCCCATCCCATCTCAATTGGCCTACCAATTTTTTTCTTTTTAAATAAAAATTATGCTAATTCACAGTAAATTTAATTTAAATATTTATTTTTATTATCATTTGGAACAACATTTTAAACAATTTAAAACATTTTATTGTAACATTTAGCTTAAAATTATTTTTTAATTGTTAAAAACATATTTTTATATAAAAAATAGTTCTTTGCTCTTAATGATTTTTTTTTATGAATCTTTGAATATGTGAAAAAAATCAAGTAGGCTTTGCCTTTTTCCAACAAAAGAAAGTTTTTTTGTTTATTATTAGTAAAAATGAAAGTTTTTTTTTTTTTTTTTGGCTTTTCGGCCATGGTAGCCATAAGCCATTTACGATACTATTTATTTTTATTTTTAAATGTGTCTCTACCTCGGGGGTCAGATTTTAGCCGGATGCCTCGAGCTGGATTCGAACTCGGGTCCTCTTGGTTAGCTGGCTGACATGCTACCGCCTAGCCTACCCGACCCCCCAAAAAATGAAAGGTTAATGATGAAAAAATTCGCTCAATTATTATCAATTTATTTAAAAAGGGGAAATCAAACGCGGAAATTGGCGATATAGTTAATTTATCAAAGTTTCATCTGTCAGAAATATGTTTCGAGTTTATAAAACAACGGGTACAATAGCTACAAAACCTCGGTATGCGTCGAAATCCAAAATATCAGATGCTGATAGACGGGCATTGAAGAAGATTATTAGAAAAAACAGGCGTTCCAACTATGGTGAATTATCTGTTCTTTGGAGCGATGCTGTGGGGAAAGTGTTTCAAGATCCACGTGCCATAGAAAAGCCCTTACGTTAGGTTTTAAAACTTACAAGGTAATTTTATTGCAACTTATTCCAAATTTTTTTTTTTTTTTGTAATTTTACTAATTTTTTTTAGGCATAAGAAAAGCCACTCTTGACATTAAAACAAAAGAAAAACCGGCTTAAATGGGCTAAAAGTCACATCAATTGGACGAGTGATGAGTCTCGTTTTGAAGTTTGTGTTGGGGACAATCGAAGCAAAGTTAATCGTTAGAAAAATGAAGCTTT
Source organism: Forficula auricularia (assembly GCA_024734495.1). NCBI lineage: Eukaryota > Metazoa > Arthropoda > Insecta > Dermaptera > Forficulidae > Forficula > Forficula auricularia. The sequence goes on from JALMQS010000891.1 coordinate 257,416, forward strand.
CAATTCAGATTGTTTAAAAAAGAAAGTAAAATTTCCTGCTTCAGTTATGGTATGGGGTTCAATGTCTGCTAGAGGTGTTGGAAAACTTCACTTCATTGATGGAATTGTAAACACCAATAAATATTTAGAGATTTTAAAAAAATCGTTACTTCCAACAATGGCAGATGCATTGCAGAATAATAATAATTTTGTGTTCTAACAAGACGGCGGCCTGCCATACATCAAGAAAATCTTTAAAATGGCTTTTCTGATCATAATGTTCCACTTTTGGAGTGGGTGGCAAACAGTCCCGACTTGTCACCAATAGAAACTCTTTGTCACACAATGAAAAAGCTATTACGAATACAACCAGCTAGAAACGTAGTCGAATTAAAACACAAACTTCAAAATATTTGTGAATACTTTCACTCAAGATGAGTGTCAAAACTTAATAAGTACGTTGCCCAAAAGAATTCAAGTCGTAATTAAAAATAAAGGCGACGTCACACAGTGGTAAAGGTTTTGGATTTTGTATGTTTTCCTTGTTTTTAACAATTAAAAAATAATTTTAAGTTAAATGTTACAATAAAATGTTTTAAATTGTTTAAAATGTTGTTCCAAATGATAATAAAAATTAGTTGAAAAGTTTTTGTTTTGCCGAGAGTAGCAGAGTTGTTGATTCACAAAGAGAAACAAAGAGGTTGTCCTCTGCTTGATGCAAATAAACATATACACATATATATCAAGATGATATATCTGTATATATATATTATTTATTTGTTTGAGACTATAGTTTCGAAGACTTGGTCTTCATCATCAGTCTTTCTTCAATTATAAATGTTTTTCATGGAGTCAATATCATATGGATATTGAAAACTTGGTGTTCCTTCGTCACTGGAAAGCTAGCAACTAACAAAGACATTCTCTCCGGGCTCACACTCAAATATAACCATATGTTTCCCTTTCTCCTTTCTCCTTAGAAAGGAGGAATTTTTCCTTTTTTCTTTTATCTTTTGTTAGCAAACATCTTAAGTAGATTACTATTGGATAATTCAATTTGATTGTTTAAACAGAGTTCTGAATTTCTATTGAATGACTTCAAAATTTCTAAAGATTCGATTGCGCTAATCAATTTTGGGTTCCTTTCTCCTTTTATTAATCTAATACCTTCTGGGAAGGAGTGATTGTTTGAATTTAAATGTTCTGCAAAAGAATTTTCGTACTTTTTATTTTTATAATCTCTTATGTGTTCATTTAGTCGAATTTTCAGATTTCTCTCGGTCTTTCCCACATATATTGCTTCGCAATCTTTGCATTTCAAACTATAAACCCCTTCTTTTTCTATATTTGGTAATTTGTCTTTTTTATTTGAACCTAAATCTTTTCCTAGAGTAATTGGAGTTTTGAATACTGTTTTGAATCCTAATTTTTTCATTTTTTGTTTTAATTTTTCCGAAATTTGTCCATAATATGGAAGAACTATTCTAGGATTTTCTTTTTTCATTCTTTTGTGAATATACTGATTCCAGGGTTAATTTTTCTATTTTTTATTTAACATTTGGTCTATAAGGCGCGGTAAATAATGGGTACGAAGCAAGCCTTATAGACCAAATGTTAAATAAAAAAATAGAAAAATTAACCCTGGAATCAGTATATTCACAAAAGAATGAAAAGAAAAAGAAAATCCTAGAATAGTTCTTCCATATTATGGACAAATTTCGGAAAAATTAAAACAAAAAATGAAAAAATTAGGATTCAAAACAGTATTCAAAACTCCAATTACTCTAGGAAAAGATTTAGGTTCAAATAAAAAAGACAAATTACCAAATATAGAAAAAGAAGGGGTTTATAGTTTGAAATGCAAAGATTGCGAAGCAATATATGTGGGAAAGACCGAAAGAAATCTGAAAATTCGACTAAATGAACACATAAGAGATTATAAAAATAAAAAGTACGAAAATTCTTTTGCAGAACATTTAAATTCAAACAATCACTCCTTCCCAGAAGGTATTAGATTAATAAAAGGAGAAAGGGACCCAAAATTGATTAGCGCAATCGAATCTTTAGAAATTTTGAAGTCATTCAATAGAAATTCAGAACTCTGTTTAAACAATCAAATTGAATTATCCAATAGTAATCTACTTAAGATGTTTGCTAACAAAAGATAAAAGGAAAAAATTCCTCCTTTCTAAGGAGAGAAAAAGAAAGGGAAACATATGGTTATATTTGAGTGTGAGCCCGGAGAGAATGTCTTTGTTAGTTGCTAGCTTTCCAGTGACGAAGGAACACCAAGTTTTCAGTATCCATATGATATTGACTCCATGAAAAACATTTATAATTGAAGAAAGACTGATGATGAAGACCAAGTCTTCGAAACTATAGTCTCAAACAAATAAATAATATATATATACAGATATATCATCTTGATATATATGTGTATATGTTTATTTGCATCAAGCAGAAGACAATCTCTTTGTTTCTCTTTGTGATAATAAAAATAAATATTTAAATTAAATTTACCGTGAATTAGCATAATTTTATTTAAAAAGAAAAAATAATGGTGGGCCAATTGAGATGGGAAGGGGCTCGTATACTCATCGTATCAATGAATCAGATTTTAGTTTTATTTTTATGTCTGATTTTTCGTTTGTGAAGAGCAATATGACTCAGATCTATTTAACATGACTGGATAACTTTAATTATACACGACTATTGGCCTAGAACAGAGTGTCTGGCAAGAATTTCATTAATCTAAATGTAGTTATCTACAATATTGATCAGACCAAGGATTGTGCATATTATCACCAATCTTCACGCTAAATAGAAGTTATTACATCTACTATTCATTGAGTGCCCCAATATATTCACACTTTAGATTATTATCTGGCAACATAAAAGTCTATTGCGAGATTGTGACGAAATACATTTAGCTCACCTGTTCAAAGTAGTCTCTTTTCCTAGTTTTAATCTTATTTATTGTATTATTTTCAATGTAATAAAATTAATGAGTATTATTTAAATAATATTTTCTATTGTTAATCTCACATAATGTCAAATTTTAGACTTCTTTTAAGTTGGGCAGTATAAACAATAGATAATACAAATAAGAAAAATATTTAGTATTAAACAATTAAATATTCCAGCGCCTCCCAATCGATCGCAGACCCCAAAGATCGAAAATAATTTTCTCTTCACTCGGGGCGCGACCACAACGAGGCCGTGTAAAGACAATTAATAACAAATATAAATTTAGGGAACGAAGAAAAGTTTATTTTTATTACAGACAAAGGATCAGCAGCTCGAACCTGATCTTTGCATGTGTACTGCAATGCTTTGTCATGAGAGTTTTAACTCCTATATCCACTAAGCTACTGATCCCTGAACCCAAACTAGGGATCAGTAGCTTAGTGGATATAGGAGTTAAAACTCTCATGACAAAGCATTGCAATACACATGCAAAGATCCCGGGTTCGAGCCCCGGCTGATCCTTTTGTCTGTAATAAAAATAAACTTTTCTTCGTTCCCTAAATTTAAATTTGTTATTAATTGTCTTTACACGGCCTCGTTGTGGTCGCGCCCCGGGTGAAGAGAAAATTATTTTCGATCTTTGGGGTCTGCGATCGATTGGGAGGCGCTGGAATATTTAATTGTTTAATTAATGAATCAAGGCCTAGGCTGCGAAAAATGAACGAGGAGAGGATTAAAAAGAAATTCCATAATTCATATAGACAAAAGGTATTAGTTTGGGTTCAGGGATCAGTAGCTTAGTGGATATAGGAGTTAAAACTCTCATGACAAAGTATTGCAGTACACATGCAAAGATCCCGGGTCCGAGCCCCGGCTGATCCTTTTGTCTGTAATAAAAATAAACTTTTCTTCGTTCCCTAAATTTATATTTAGTATTTTTTGAGTAAATTCAATATTCAGGCCACCTGGAGAACTTCACCCATTGGTCAGCCTAAAGCGTAATAATTTTTTTCATTTCATTTTGTCAGCCAATAGTCAATTATTTTAACTTTTACAATCACGATTAAAAAAATAATTGAATATTGTAACTCTTGTCCAAAATCAAACTTGAATTTGAATTATTTTTTCATTGAAAGCTTTTTAACTAATTCAATTTTTTTTGAACGTATAATAAAAATATTGTTTTTTATGAGAGGTACTGATTAGACTCAATATTATAAATTTTTTTCTTTTTTTTTATCTTGTGTTGTTATTTAGTTTTATCAGAAAGAAACAGTTTCAGCAACCATTCGTCGCCATCATCAGTCTAAAATACAAACAAAATAAATTTCCAATTACAATCTGACCATGAGTAATCAATTTCACATTTTTGACATTCATTATGTTAACAAAATATTCTCTATTACATATACATATTATTATATTTAATATTGTTGTTATGAATGATAGTAATAGATTTCTGTAATATAATTATAAACAATAATGGCGACGAATGGTTGCTGAAACTGTTTCTTTCTGTTAAAAGTAAATAACAACACGAGATAAAAAAAGAAAAAAATTCAATTATAAAAATTCCTTTATCTATAAAAGTGGAATCTCTCGCGGTCGAAGATTCGCGATATAAACTTTCAATAATTTAAATTCATAATGTTTAGAAATTTCAATATAATTCGGTGAATTGGCGAAGCATTTTTCTTTTATAATAAGTTAATTGTTTAAGGGTCGTATTTTTGTGGAACAGATGGCCGACGAGCCAGACTGCTTTCTTTTTCTTTATTATGAAAACGTGCTTATTGACAATAGATGAATGGTTAGTGGAATATTTTGGAGAAAGCAATTGAATAACAATAAATTTGGAGAACTTGTTTACATAAATGTCGGATGGCTTTTAGCAAGCAGATGCCAAGTGAATTTGTGGGTTTCTCCGAATTTTGCCAGGAAGAAATCGTGAAATAATTCTAGAAGGAATTTCTAAACTGGGCGTTTCAAATATATTACCACGCCTTACTCATTAGGGTATTAGCCAACCAGAGCTCTTGTAGAAAATTCCCAGAGATGACAGTAAGCAGACAGTCAGAGATGGGAGAGCTCAGGCAGTTAGTTAGTAGAGCCAGTGAGCAGCGAGTTAGCAAGTAAGAGAGTAGAGTCAGTAGAGTTAGCGAGTAGACAGTGAGGAGTTGAATTTAAAAATGTACAATCCCCCTTATGCCAAATAAAAAACTATGTAAAAGAAAATGTGTTCTAATTCAACCCTTGCCTAAGAGATAACGAACTTTTTTCATCAACAGGACACACAACCACTAGCAACGGCGTGATAGACAGAGAAACCACGACTTCGAGGCTTCACGTTACCCTTAGTAGGCATTCATAATCCTTCGGGACTATGATACGGCCCGCTATAAATAAATAATTAATTATGTTTGCAGCCAACACCACAGGTCGCGACATAATTTGGTCGCTCCGGAGGGTTAAAGCTCCTTGGTGCAACAAATCTTACACCTTTTTCCACACAAGTAACTCTACATACCTCATCTTTAGTGAAGAAATTTTAAATAATATTCAATTATAAAATATAAATAAATAACTGTACTAATTAAAATCCTCAAAATGTAGTCTGAATTTGAACTTGATTTATAAGGTTGGTGCGCCTGTATTTAGGCAACAAATAGCTCGCAGAAGAATGAAAGCTGCGTAAGAGCTAGGCGAGTCCAGTCGTTAATGGAATATTCCAGAGCTTATGGCATGGGAGCCATCAAGTATATGTATTAAAGGATAGTTTTTACATAATCTTTATTTAAATAGGTAGAAAATAGAAAAGGTAGTGTACTATATAAATATTTGCTGCCTTAGTTCCATTTTATTAATGTGATTTTGGTTTTTACTTTATCCAGCGCCTAGTGCGATTTCAAAGGGTCCTCATGTAAAGAGCACGGAACCCATGGTTTCAAACAAAGTCATAAATTGTAGTATTCAATCAGGTTGAATTTTACTACGTGACGGTTTTGCCAAAAATTACATGGGGTCACGTCCAGAGGCCAAAAAGTTCCATTTTATTTAGTGCGTTCGGATGGATGGATGTTTACCCTTTTTTTTCGACGACGATTTTTTCCCCATCGTTCAACCGATTGAAATGAAATTGAAAACCTACCATTACTTTAACAACATGAAGCGCTGATTAGTAAAAGTTAATATTCTAATTCAGGAGTGTCCAACCTTTTGGCTTACACGGACCACACATTTGAAGAAAAAACAAATGCTTCGGACCACGGATATTGATATTTGTTATTAAAAAAAAAGATAATTATTAATGTAGAAATAAGAACTATTGTTTTTTTAGCTCATAATGAGCTTCTAATTATACTTTTTAGAAAATTTAATTATTAATTATTAAGGCGCCTCTAGTATACTGAGTCTTGAAATAGTTTTCAATTTTTACTTTATTCATAGTAAAGCTCGTCTCTGCGAAATGAAATCGAAAACCTACCATTATTTTAACAAAATTGTGGGTGTAAGTTTGGTAGATATCAGTCAAACATTAGTACATTATTCTAATATTTTTTAGTTTTTTCTAAATATCTTGAAAATGGATTAACCAATTTTGATCAAATTTAATATTCTATTACGGCCGTCAAAAAAGTTTATACACTCAACAGCAAAAAAAACCGGCCACTTGATAATTTTTATTTTTTATTTTTTGATAAAGTGAATTAAAATAAGTTTTCTCATAAAGAAACCGAACCAAAATATTTTTAATAATAATAGACATAATTTAATTTAAAATGTCCAAAACGTCAAAATTTCAATGTAGAATTGTTATTTCTCAAATATTAGATGAGAATCAATGGCTATTTTTTTATTTTAAGGCAAAATCTTGTCTGATTAATAATAATAGAAATATCCAGTGATATCTGATTAATAATAAAGGAATAAACATATTAATATTTCAAATGTCTTTGGATAAAGTTGCAGTTTATTTCTCTCTGACTCTATCTCTATAATAAACAATTTACAAATCAAATTTATAATTAATAGATCTCAATCAAAATGAATTTCTATTTCCCAAATGGATTTTATTCTATTTTCAATTGTTTTGTTAAGGAATTCATTCTAGTATTATCTCAAAGCGATTATCATCAACAGTGACATACCTATTTTTTATTTTATTTTGAGGATAATTTATCAAATGATTTCATTACGCTCTGTTAATCAAACAATTTATTATACTTCATAATTCTTTTTTCTTTGTCTAAAAAAATCATTCGAATCTAATTGTCTTAGAGAAAGACAATTTCATTTTTTTCTATCATCTTAAATTCTTTTTTTCTATCTTTCGTTCTCTCTGATTAATCTTCAAGTTTTATAAATATAAAAAAAATATTTTATTTCATCTTAAAGTTTGGATGGAATTATTTTATATATTTTTGAAGGAGAAATTTGTTATATTATAAAAAAAACCAACTGATAGAGAGTGTTCTTTAAGGAGGTCCTTTCGCTCCAGTTGAGTCAAAAAAAGTGTAGTATCTAATATTTAATAACAAATGAAAAATAATAGAATTAGAAAATAAATAGTATGAAACCCTTAAATGTTTGAAATAAAAACAATTATAAAAAAAATAATTAAATACAAAAGTTAGTTTGATTTATTCAAATCAGCTAATAATAATAAGTCTTAGAGGATTTTTATGAAGTAAAAAGTGCCAAAATATGCGATACAATATCCAGTTAAAAATGCTTAAATATCCAAGTACAATGCAGAATAAGTTGATATATGTAAATATATGCAGCAAAAGATGGCAAAATATGCACTAAAAAATTAAAATTGAAGACAAAAAGACTATATATTTGAAGGAGTGCTATGAAAGAAATAAAATGATAAAGTAAGCTAATGACACCAAGTGTCAAATATGTATTACGTAAAACATCGGACAAAATTCTCATTTCATTTAATATAATAGAAAATCTTTAAACTCAAAGAAATATTAGGTACACTTGAATAAAATGAACATAATAAATATAATAATTGAAAAGTTTTTGTTTTGCCGAGAGTAGCAGAGTTGTTGATTCACAAGCAGCATCAAGCAGAGGACAACCTCTTTGTTTCTCTTTGTAAATAGAATAATGTTTTAAAAATGTGATCGAAAAAAGACGGACGGGGGGGGGGGGGTAGTTTTATTTCACAGACACAATTGTATTGATTTTATTTTTTTATTGACAAACAAATAATAAACTAATAGAATAATGCAAATATTTGACCGGCTATAATTTGATCCCTACAATAATTTACACACATTTCCCCATACACACACACGTACACTCAATGGGCAAAATGGGCTATTGTTCCCGAAAGCTATTAAAAAAAAATAAAGAAATAATTAAATTAATTAACGAAGGATATCAAAAATAATTAAAATTTGATTGTAATTGTGAATAATTTAAGTTTAGAACTATTTTTCTATATTATCTTCGGGTTGTTATGTCTACGGTCACTTGAAATTGATATAACACTAAACTTCGTATCGTTGAGGCCTATTTCAGTTTTATTCGAATTTAAATTAGTGTTCTCCTGTTTTATTTAATATTTTTTTTAATTCTTTCTCCGGAAAAATTACTTTTAAAACCTCTGTATTTGGCATGAAATATGCAATTTTATACAATATTACTCAAATATTATATATAAATATGCAGTATAAAATTTAACCCACAGTATCCTAGATGCATGATTCGTATAGATAATTGATCTCCTGGGTCGTACGTGGCGTCAATTGCAATTGCATAGGAATCCGGTCTCTAATAATTCGGCAATGCTTTGTATTAATAGTGTTTATGTTTAGATCCAAACATAGCAATTATGTGATTTTTTAAAGTAAATTTCTCAATAAATTCCTCGGTCAATGATATATTTTATTGCAAAAAAGAAACCTGCATGTTTCAAAAAGATAATTTTTAGTATTTTTTAACTTTTTTCTATTCAACTAATAGTAGTATAATTCAAGAGAAAGTGTCATGATCTTAATTTTCCATAAGACTTTGAGAAACTGTTTCCATTTAAAAAAAAATTCCACGGTAATGTGTTATTGAAACTTCACCAAAGCATAGATAGAGCCTTAAACTATTATAAATAAAAAATTAAGTTATAGTTATAATCTAATATTTTTTATTTAACATTGGCGGCGAAAGGACCTCCTTAACTTGATTAAATTATTGATTTCTCGATGAGTAAAATCTAGTAAAATTTATTTTCCGAAATTTCTAAATTCATTAAATCAAATATAGAAAAAAAACACAGACGAGAAAGGCTATATAAACTAGGATAAATAATTCCCTTTGAAGTTCAATGATTCGATTTATCTTTACTTTAAATGAATAATTCAAAAAGATTTTTAATTAATAAAGTTGTTATCGGGATATGGAGGATATATATTTTTTATTCAGATAATTTATATTTTAATTTATTTTATTCATCAACTTTGTTGACTTCTTTAGGGCTCAAATAATTATCTTCCCTGCATATTTGTAATTTTTATAATTATTCTTTCTTAGGGCCAGTTTCATAAAAATAAGATGACCCTATGCTAGTGAAGACCCTGGAGTTAGCTCTCGAAATGTGTTTCATAAAAAAATACAGACAGTCGTGGGACTGTCGGTAGAAGCTTTGCTTCTTCGTCGTTGATATGCATTGTCCATTGATTACAAATAATAAAATAATAAAAATAAAAAATATATAATGAAAAAAAAAACAATTATCTACTCTTATTAAATGAGCAAAAATTGTTTGTATATATATATATATATATATATATATATATATATATATATATATATATATATATATATATATATATATATATATTTGTATCTTGGTTCTATTTTGAAAACGACTCTACGGATTTTGGTGAAACAAATTCTATTAATAAGTTTTGAGAATGAGGAAGCGATCTGGCCAGGTCTGGACCTCGACAAATTTAATCTTAATTGATCTTTTCTTAATTAAAGTAATTATTGATAGATGAAAATCTCAATAGAAAAGTTTGTTTACATTTTTTCAATTAACTTTTATTTTTAATTGTTTTTTTAATTTTAAAACCCACTAATAGGTTATAGCAAATATTAATATATATATTAAAATTAGGAATTTTTTGATTGTTTTTAATTAACGGGTGTCCAAATCATAACAAAACAGGTGTGTTTACAAATAAAGTGGTTGAAGTGGCTTTTTTTATATAACTTGGAAACAAATCTTATTTAATTTTGTGTTTTTATTTCAGATCCTATACGATTATTTTTTTATATTTTCCTATTTATTTTTTATAATGTTTATCAATATAAACGAATGTGGGAAAATTGGTGTACGAGTAAACAAAGAAACACATAATAAATATGTGGACCATTAGAAAGCTAGAAATGCGAAAACTGGGTGCGGGGTGGGGTGGATGTGGGAGGTGCAGAAGGTGGGGTGCAGTTGTGGGGGATCCGGGGGTGGGAGGCGCGGTTGAGTTCGGGTGGGGCGGAGTGGGGGTGCAGTGATGGGGGCGAGGTATGGGGTTTCGGGAGGGGAGGGCGTCAGGAGTTACCGTGCATCGCTCGGTGGCTCCAGGTACTAATAATGAAATAAGAAGATGTCGGAAACATAATTTTTTTCAAATAATAAATTTATAAATAAATTATAAAAAAATTTACAGAATATGTATTGAAAAATATGTAAACAATTGAGATCTATTGTGTTTGTATCATAGAAACTATAGGTTTGTGATAACTGAAATAAGACACGTAAATTTGTGATTCAATATTTTGTGAATATCTTGAAAAAACTGCATCAATGGTGGTTCCATATTTAGTTGTAGATGTTTTAATTTTCTCCATAAATTTGGCCCATCTAAGCGGGTTTTAACCGGCTTATAAATTGTTGTAGCTCTTACAGGTGGCAATTGTCGGAAATCTCCTATCAAAATAATATCTACGATTCCGAAATCTGCAGAGTGGTTTCCAGTAATTTGTTTTAATCGCAAATCAATTTTACATAAAAGTTCTGCACTAATCATACTTATTTCATCAATGATGAGTACTTTGACATATCTAAAAAGAGATCTGTACAAATGCAATGTTTCGGACGATAAAGGCAACAAGTTCGAAATAGATATTTTAAGGGCCGGTTGTATTTCGCAAAGTAAATGCTTTTTACCACTAACAAACGGTAGATGGTAAATGGAGCCAGTGGGATGGCCAATCAAATGCCAGGCACTTTCAAAAAATTAATAAAAAATAATTTTCTAAATATGTAGAATTAACATAAGAAATTATTGATTATATTATTTAACTTTCAAATTGCTTTAAATATACATGTAGGTATATAGAAAACCTAATAAAATTACATTAAAATTACAAATGAAGAAGTTCTTGGAAGAATCGGAGAAAGAAGAACCTTGTGGAAGAGTCTGAAGAAGAGAAGAGGTCAGATGATGGGGCACACATTGAGACATGGGGGACTGCTTAGTTATATCTTGGAGGGGGAGGTGGGAAAGAAAAGGGGAAGGGGAAGACCCAGATTAGAATATTTCAACCAAATAATTGGGGATATGGGATGCCAGACATTTAGAGAGGTCAAACAGCTGGCGGGAGACAGAGTCGAGTGGAGACGGATTGTTGCATCAAACCAGTCTTAGGACTGTATACTCAATGATGATGATGATGATATAGAATTTTAATTTATGTTAACATGGAACTAGATTAAAACAAAAAATTTATATAAATATATTTTTTAAAAGTAAATATCTAATAAATTAAATTTAAAAAAATTCAAACTAAAATCGAAGAAAGCAGATATTTCTAATAAAATAGTTTCTTAATTAAAAGGAGATATTTTAATTGCTAAGGGGTCCAAAATTATGAGCGGGGGTCTTTCGTATATAATTATAAATTATTTTATTAAATATTAAATATAAGAAAGGGGCCAGGTGTATGGTAAAGTCATGTGGATGGGCACATCATTTTATTATGTATCAATTTTAATTATACGGTATATTGAATTGAAAGTTTTGCCGAGAGTAGCAGATTTGTTATAAATTGAAGGAGACAATAAAAGAGTGTGTCTTCTGCTGGAATTATAAATTTTTAATTTATTTATAATGAGAATATAGTTTCGAGAGCTTTGCTCTCTTAATCAGTCTATTACAATTGATTCACAGGAATTAATGAATGAATGAAACTCTTTTATTGTCTCCTTCAATACGGTATATTGTTTAAAAAAGTAATTATCTAATATCAAAATCTTAAATAATACTTACAAAATAACGTTAACATCAATTTTATATTATTTTTTATTTAATTATTCCCGTTTCTACAGATAAATTCGTTTTTGGAAAAAAAATTAAGTGCTTTTTAACCGACTTCAAAAAAGGAAGAGGTTCTCTATTCGACTGAATTTTTTTTTTTTTTTTTGTGCCTATGTTACCTCATATCTCCGCCAATTGTGAACCGATTTTGAAAAAAAAATTGCATTGGGTTCAGTCTACCTTCCGATTGGTCCCATTTTTTTCATAGGTATTAGACCTTTTTTGTTAGGTTTGATCATGTCTAACTTCTTTGTTTATAAACCGATTTCGATGATTCTTTTTTTTTTATTGGAAAGGGCGTATCTTAGGGATGGTGTCATATTAATTTGGTCAAGTTCTGATGATATGATCACTATTAATAACATCACTAAAAAGAGAAAAATAAAAATAATTAAAAAAAAAACCTACTTCAAAAAAATTAAATGCAACAAATAAAATCCACTAAAAGGTATAAAATAATTATTAACTTATTTAGTTACAACTAAACTACGAAATATTAACATGAAATTGCTTTTTAAGTCGGTGCCAAACATATACCTCTTATGAATCGCATTGGCACCGAGTACAAAAAGTAATTTCATGTTAATATTTCGTAGTTTAGTTGTAACTAAATAAGTTAATAATGATTTTATATCTTTTAATGGATTTTATTTGTTGCATTTAATTTTTGAAGTCGGTTTTAATTTTTTCTTAAAAATTATTTTTATTTTTTTTTTTATAAAAATACCTAAAATGCAGGGAATTTCGTTGCCAACCTATTTTCATACTCTTGACTCCGGGTGAACTAACTCGACCTCTATTTTGTTTTATGAAAATCATATTCTAGATTTCTATTGACTCTGTCATATGTTAATATTTTATTTTATTTTATTCAATATACGGGAATTATCCCAGTTACAATTTACACTTTTATATAATAAAAGGTGTATTCATATGAACTATATTCATATGATAGATCTGTTCGCCAAATCTAAAGACCTAACCCGAACACGACTTTTGGTGCCATCCTCTAGTTTTACTTTATGTAAAGTGGCATAAATAAGAATCAATTGAGAAACTGTTCATCATGTGTCGCTGGCAACCCGGAGGTCTCGAGTTCGATTCCCGGCTATGCCCAGACATTTTTTCTGTAAGTATAGGGTTTGGAAAAAAATTAAGTCGGAGATAAATTTAAAATAATTTATCGAACGGAGAATTTACCACTGCTCGAATCCCCTAAAAACTTAGTAAATTGGATTGTATCTAACTTTCTGAGATTTGGCTCATGATCCCGGCTTCTTTCCCTTCTACTCTGTTCTTTTCACGATGGAGGGGCCATCCCATACAGGACTTTAAGGGATGCACCTTCTGGTGTATCTCCTTCTCACATCAATTTCATTAAAAAAAAAAAACTGTGTTCAAATAATTTTGCATGTTTATACGCCAATTCGTCTTGCGCATAATATACATGTAGGAATAAACTTAAAACATTCTTTTGATTTGTATTTTTCTAGCTTTATTTTTAAAAGCAAACTCTCATTTGTTATCTTAGATTATTACTTTAGTCCAGTCAACGAACGCTCAAAAACTCGGAGGTATAGAAAACATTGAAGAGGGTAGAATTTTTTTCTTATGGAATGTGTTTGGGGTAGTTGGAAGGTAAAAATACTAAAATTCCCCAGTTCTAGCTATCGGGCTTAGGGGCAGAAGGGGGGGGGGTGGAAATTTCCCGTTTTTTTGTTTTTCTCTTATATCTCAAAAACAGTGGTTCGCAGGGATAAAATTATTCTTATCAAAATTAAAGGTTAAAAAATTGATACAAGATTGCATATTTTACATTTTTCACTATTCCTTTTGGTTTTTGAGATATCGTTAATTTATGAAAAAATCTTGTTTTTCGTTAAAACTTTTGTCCCTAGCACCTGAACCTTTTGTTTTACAGTAAAAGTCATCTGAAAAGAGGTTGTATAGCATTCAATTTTCTTTTAAAATGATGTATACATTTACGATTTTAACTTCAAATCGTCTAGAGTTATAACATTTTAAAAATTTCAGGTCGATTTATACATTTTGTTAGAAAACCCCGGAATAGTCCAGTATATCTTGCCATTTGTATGATTTAAATAACATCTCAATAAAGAAAACAAAATAATTTTTTTATGATAATGATGAGAGAAGGAGTTGGCAGCAAAAAGGTGCAACTCCCCAAAGCGCTCCGGGTTGGCCCCTCCATCGTGAAAAGAAGAAGAAAGAATTTTGTCGGTTGGGCGAGGGTCGAAGGTATCTGTGGATACGGGTCTTAAATAGCTGAAGGTTATAAGTCGCGGGAAAGATGGTGGCAGGGAGCGAGTTCCAGTCTCTGGAGGTTATAGGATAAAAGAGTTGGCGAAAGCGCTTGTTCAACTTTTATACAATTTGACAGGTGCTGAGCGTTCGATTTGTCAACTAATGACTGGAAAGTGCTAAGAATTATTTTTATTATATGTCAGAAGCGGTTGATTTCACCCCTTCGAATTGAACCTGAGTGTCAAAATGTTATCAGGCCCATTGGTTTGAGCATTTTGGCACTCGCTTTTATTTCCCTAGGGGGTGAAATCAACCCTTGTGACATATAATAAAAATCATTCCTAGCACCTTGGATTCAGTAGTTGATTTTTTTTTGCTTTATTTTATTTAAATCATCATCATCTCTTGTGTTTTCTACATAAATCTTAATTCTGCTACTATCTAGATCAGGGGTGTCCACCTCTTGCCGTACTCAGGGCATATTTTAAGAAGAAAAAAATCTCTCGGGCGGCATATAAATATACTAATACTATTATATTAATATTTTTAAATCAAAAATGATTGTTAATACTGTAGAATAATGATATCCACCATAACAAAGAATATATTATGTAGATATGAGGTGTTTTTTTATTTTTGGAATAATTAAATTATCCAAAAGATTTTAAAAATTGTATTTAAATGTTTACCTTGTCTATCATGAAGGTTTGAACAATTCTCAAAAAAGCAGTTGTCAAAAGAAATACACAAAACGCGACACCCATAAAACACAAATATTAAGCACTTGACCCGCTGGCTGTTCGACTCGAAATGAAATAAATGCATTTCAATGGAAAAGAACAGAGCAAAGGGAAAAGAATCCCGTTACTTGATTAGATATCAGAAAGGAAAATAATTCCAGATAAAATAAAAACGTATTCAAGACATGCCCAATTGATTTGAGATTGTTTTAAAAAAACTAGCCTGTGCGTCAGTCAGGTGATTTTCTCTTAACTTTTCGTCATTAATTAAAAATCAAAATTTTAGAGGAATAAACTTTTAAATAAATATTTAATAAAATAAAATAACAAATAATCATCTAATTGTAATAAATTCCACCACAAATTTACAAAGTCAAATAGCAGTTTTACAGGTGTTATGACCACACTATTATTATTGGTTAAAAATAAATAGTACCCAACCATATAATCACTAACCGACATTTTGACTAAATAATTAATATCTTTACAAATATAAATCTTCAATATTCGACGTTTTATTGTGGAAGTTTTAATCACTGATGTACCTGATAAATATTTTAGAAAATTTAAATACGAGATAATAAAAATCTTGATTATTTTTTTACCTATTAGTGAGTAACATAAAAACCCTGACAGGGGAACTAGAATCCTGCTTATTTCGGGAAGGACCACTAGGAGAATGGTTAATTCCTCCTTTGTCCCTCTTTATCGGGCTGGATCGACTATGGGCCAGGGAGGAATTCTGGCAACAAGGGCTCCCCATTCGGATGATGAGAGTCCTTCACGCAGGCTAGGGTGGGCAATATAAAAATATTGTATTTTTGGTTGAATGGTTCTGGACATAAAATAAACCCGGAGATGGTCTGCTCTATTTGTAACAAATATGAAAATGAAAATTTATTTCATATTTTAAATGTATGCCCGATATACAATGCGTTGAGGGAAGTCTATTTAAGGGATTCTATTGAGAATGCTGAAGATTTTGGGGATATTTTGAGGCCTTTGAGCTTACAAAAGTTGAGAAGCTTATACAATTTTATTGATGGTGCTCAGTTCATTTATTATAAACGAATGAGGGGAAGGGGGGGGGGGCGGTCGTATTTGTTATTTTTGCTCACAATTCTAACTTATTTGTACTTAATTCTTGTATTTGTTGAATTTTCTATAATTCTATATATATATATATAATAAATAAATAAATAAATAAATAATTCATAAGCCCAAAACTTTTTTGCTGTTTATGTACCACTACTAACCAATCCTATGCTCGTTTGACAAATCTGGCAACACTGTCTGTGCTTATATATATTTTATCATAGAAATGTCAGATAAAGTACATTATAAATCAATTATAAATTTTGTCAAGTCCTAATGTCCTAGAGTTGTGCAAAATTTTATTTAGTTCTCACAAGCAGAGATTAGGTGAGGTAGAGAAAGGTCGCCATCCTTGTTAAGGTTTTGACCAGGTTTCCTTAACAACTTATGTCAAATGCCGGGATGGCTAATGCGTCGCTTGCTCTGGTATCGGGTTTTTGCGCGGAATTTTTAAATTACTTTTTGTTTTTTGATGGAAATCTATGGTCATGTTATTTGTTAATGAGCATACATTTCTATTTTTTTTTTTTTTTTTTACTTGTTTATTATTTTTAAATTTGTAATTAATTTGTATTGATGTTTATTAATGTATTGTAGCTAGATTGTATTGATGTTTGGAGGACCTAGCCACCGAGGACTTGTGCCTCTAAGCAGGTCGAGGAATAAAGATTTATTTATTTATTTATAAAGGGAGATTTATAAAAAAAAGTTCTTGATAAGCGATTAAAAGCTGTTGCGACAATAGCTTAAGCGAAAAAAACATCAAAACAGTATTTAGTACTTTAAAGTTAACCCATTTTTTAGGTTAAATACATGAGTTGTTACCAGCTTGTTTTTAGTGTAAATTTTTCATTATTTATTCATTATTATCTTCGAAACTGTGTTGTAACTATGAATTAAAATTTTCTTAAAAAATGTATTAGTTATTGTTTAATGTTGGTTTAGTTTTTTATACCAATGTTAAGTAAGAGGAGTTTCTTAATTATGATTAAATATGTATGTAAACTTTTCGATATCCCGTATAGTGCAATGTATAAGAGTTTGAAAAACTCTATCTTTGGAATTTAATATCTCCGGAACTGTATTGTTCATAAATTTCGATTTGCCACCAAACTATCCAGAAGTATTTAAATAATAATCGATCTAAATTTCAAAAAAATTCTAAGAAACCCCATATGGTGAAACAACTACCTTAAATGAAAAAAAAATAATAATCATCTAATTGTAATAAATTCCATTACAAATTTACAAAATCAAGTAGTTCTATAGGTGTATTGACCACCTATTATTATTGGTTAAAAATATACACTACCCAACCACAGAATCACTAACAGACATAATGACTAAATAATTAATATCTTTAAAAATATTAATCTTCAATATACTGTAAAATTGTACTATTTCTAAACATTCAATCAGAAAATTTGCAGGTAAAAAATGTAGGTATATCTAATGAAAAGCGAGTCGAAAATAGACCAAAATGGTGATTATTTTTCCGAAAATCTTGAAATATAGTTCCAGATTCAAAATTTAAAATTATCACTTTTATTTTTCGAGAACTTTAGGCGGTAAAAATATTAAAAGTCCCCAGTCCTAGCTACCGGGCTTAGGGGGGAAGGGGGTGTGGAAATGTCCCGTTTTTTGGTTTTATAATATTTACTACAAGATTGCTTCTATTTAATTTTTCTCTATTTCTTATGGTTTTTGGAGATATTCGCCCGCGAATATCGTTTATGTATGAAAAAAATAAAATTTCCTACATTGTTCGTCAAATTTTTGTCTCTATCACCTCAGCCTTTCGTTATACAGTAAAAGTCCTCAGAAGTCGTAGAGCATTCAATTCATATACATATATGATTTTATTTTCAAATCGTCTGGAGTTATAGCAATTTAAAAATTTCAGGTCGATTTATACATTTTGTAAGAAAACCCCGCAATAGCCCAGTATATAGGGGGGGTTTCAGCTTACATTAATTGCAGAAAAAGATTTTTTTCTAGGATCGTTTTGTATGGTGTCGGCATGTCAAACCTAAGTTTGCGACCTCGAAAGTGTGGTGGCAACTTTTGGTGGCCGAAAAACCTCGAAATTTTCGGACTTTAACCCAAAAACTCGCACTTTTTTCGATTTTTTCCCATTTCGACCATGATGGAGCACGTTTTCGACAAAGACCATTCTATATATTTTTAAACTAGATTAAATTTGCTACAATTTAAACAAAATTGCATCTTAATTGGATAATGGTAACCTGTACCGCAATTAGGTGAAGTTTTGAAAAACTGCAATTTTTTGCAAAAAATCTCAGTTTTCCTTTGATAAAATGAAAAGCACTCATCTTAAAAACTTGATTTCTATGTCATTCTCTAGGAAATTTTATTGACTTGAACGTTTACTTGGAGCACTTTTTTGATAAAACTCTTAGAATTATAGATATCCAGAATTTTCCTGACAGGAAATGATCCATATAATGCTCCTATAATATAAATAGCTTTGAGAGTAATTGAATTGAAATGAGTAAATGCAAAATTTATAATAAATAAACGCAAATAGATTGAAAAAAGTTTTCTATTAAATGGTGGATTTTGAGCGGATTATATATAGCGGATTATATATAAATTTACCTGACTAAATCGTTGGTCAAATTTTTGAGCAATATTTTTAATTAAGTGGATATTGATGACGAATTCCAAAATCCAAAAAAAGAGAGATAATTTAAACTATCTTTTTTATTCAAAAACCTAGATTTCGGTGGCATTTCCCTCCTTCTTCAAAGCCCTGAATGCCTCATCAATATCCACTAAATTCACTTATCAGCCCGTTTCCAAAAACTACTTCAATCTTATTTTAAATTAATATTATGTCACCTGATTTTTAAATTTGTACTTTTTTAAGACTAACTAATAAATTTAAGTTTAATAAAAATTAAATGAAACAACTTTAATTAGTACATTTTTTAAATGAATATACCATTGTTATAAAGCTTATTTTATTCAATACTTATAATGCTTAAAAGCGACAAATAACAAACAGGGTATAACAAAAAAAAGCGTTCTTTGCAATTAATTTTCAAATTTGCGGATTAAAATTAATAAAAAATGTCGAACTTTCCTTGTTTCTTTCATCTGATATCTTATATCCCAAAATCGTTTTCAGTAACTTTAAGTAGGCACATCTTCACTTGTCGCTAATAAAGGAAAAATTACAGTGAATACAGGCTTAAATTTTTAAAATTGTTGCCCTGTCAATTTTTAATTCTTTATTTATCAATAATTGTTTTATTTTTAAATTATCTTATTTTGAATAAAATTTTAATCATTTATTTATAAACAAAATGACACCTTATTTTTGCAAGTTTGTTAATTATTAACCGAGTTATGGTGGTTTTAGTTATGGTTAGTTATTCTTAAGTAAATGAAAAAAAAGATGGTGCTGGATTCCAATAACCGATTGTTTGAATTTTCATAATTAATTTGAACAAATCGATGTAAGATGGCAGCATTGGAAAATGAATAAAGTTTAAATTCAAATATTCAAAATTCGATGATGGCTGATTTCATCTCATCCAATTAACTATGACTAACCTATAATAATGACAATAAAAAAACATCATAACTCGATTAATTGTAAACCGATTTTCAAAATTAAAGTGTCATTTTATTCATAATAAAATGCTTAATATTTTATTAAATAATAGATTATTTGATAAAACTAACTATTGAGATATAAAAGTTTGAATAATTGAGATTAGCCAACATTCTCAATTTCGAGATTCTATATTCATTATAATGTTTGACTACTTTATCTATAGCAAAGCATGGATTTCAAAACGACTATAGATAAAGTCTAGCAACTATCTGTTGAAGTTTACTGCGATTTAAATTATATTATTATATTGAGCGTATCGAGTAATTTTTATTAAGCGATATATTTTTCTCTATTAATTTTAAAACAAAAGTGTAGGTATTTACAAAAGATTTTGAAAATTAAAAACTGTATTAAATTTGTTGATACGTTCCTGTCAGAATATTATCAATAAAAGATGGAAAAACGTGTAAATCCAAATACATAATAGGTACATATAATTAAAATAAAAACAAACAAATGGTTCGATTTTTTTTTTTTTATTTTATTTTTTTAAACAAATATTTTAGTTATGTATATTAAAAACGTTACGATGACCAGGAGAGGTAAATTGCCAATAATATCCATATTTGAGTATAAGATCTTTCTCTAGTCCAACCACATAAAAACGGCAAGATTTCCCACACTTGCCCTTTGAACCTGCAGAGACAACCAAACAATCAAATTAATCAAATATACAAGAATGATAAAAATCTGGTTTGGCTTAAGTGTATATAATAAAATTTTCATTAACTACAGAACAAATAGGGTAAAGCAACATTTAAGGCAGTTCGAGACTTATCTATCTGGTTGATCTTCGAAAAAATCTTTTGAATTTCTGCAGAATGACAACGTCTGCATACCAAATTTTTAATAAAAAAATTGTTAAAAATGAGGTTAATTTCGAATAAAAATCTTTGTTTTGACAATATTAATAAAAAGAATATTGAGATAAATTTTCTCTCATTATAAAAACATTTATTTAACACAAAAACGATTTCAACAAATAGAGTTGGAATTCTACACTAGTGCTTTTGTTATATTCTGTTGGCTGCAGATAACTTTATATTTTTACATTTATTAATACCTAATTAACTAGACTGTCAAATCTATTGAAAAATGTATCATTCGATTCATAAAAGTTAAATTATTGATCTGTTGAAATTTGTTGAAAATGGCATAATCTGTATAGATGTTATAGCCTTTTTAAAATCTCGGTCCATTTACTTCCATGATAAACAGTCCCGAACCTCCTTAAGTCACCAAAGCGACTATTTTTGTAATTTTTATTTTGGATCACTCATCTTGATCTATTAGTTAATAGCTGTAGAAGGTAAATAATTAAAAATTAAGCTTTAAAATTTCTATAGAAAATCAAGAGAGATCTACTACCTACTAGATCCGAGATGTTATGGATTATTTTTATTATGTCAGAAGGGTTGTTTGCACCCCTTCGGGGTAAATTGAACCCGAATGCCAAATAATGCAATCCGGTCATTCGGGTTCAATTCCCGAAGGGGTGAAACAACCCTTCTGACATAATAGAAATAATCCATTACATCTCGGATCTAGTAGTAGATCATCTCTCTTGATTCCCTATATGAATCAACAAAACTCTGCTACTCTTGGCAAAACAAAATTCTTTCAAATAAATCGTTAATTCTACCTGTGATTAATAACCAGTAGGCTCTGAAATGTTGTCGGAGTCTGCATAAGAGCTTGGGAAGAAATCGTGTCAGGAGCAGCAGCAGCAAGGCGAGGAGTAAAATGGCTCCGAGGCCCCATAATAGATAAGGAATAATATCACCCCTATGATCAAAAACATTCTATTTCAGAACATGAGAAAAAATTTTAAATTGTATAATATCGGTTAACAATTGGGTCAATCCATTTCAAATCACCCAATATAAATAAAATTTGTTGCTTATGATTTTGTATTTTCCTGATTTTCTTATCATGAGTTCCCTATAGGTAGATAGTCACAAAACACTATTTGAAATTTTTTTATAAGCCATAGTTTTTTGTCAGCCATTTTTATAATGGTGGTGGGCATATTTTAATAAAAAACGTGGTTTGCGGAAATTTTAATTGGCAAACTATTTTTAAAGATATCAGAATAATTCAAAAACCAGTGTGTTCAGCATGAAATGAACTTCAGGTAGACACTATTTTAATTTTTCTATCATGCAAGAGAGTCAATCAAACTCTTCCTATAAAAACTCGGAAAAAATGTATAAATCGTTAGGTACTTTTTATGACCATAAAGTTTTATGAAGGAAAAGAGACTCACTAATAATAAGTTATTTCTGTGTTGTATACTTATATAACTACCTGCAGTATAAGTTGTAGTCCTGAGAATGCACTCGTTTATTTTCTAGAGCTTGTCAAAAATGGCCGAAAGCCTTTTAATGTCAATATCTGAAAAGGGACTGAATGAAAAAAAGTGAAAATTCTACAAAATATTCTTTAAACAAATAGGAATATCTCACAAAAAAATTATGACTGACACTCAACTACATTTAGAGTAATAGAGCACTGAATTTCAGTAAAAACGCTACCATTCTACATGCTCGTTGCAGAAAAATTAAAATAATGTATACTTGAAGTTCATTTCATGCTGAACACACTGGATTTTCAATTATTCTGCTATCTTTAAAAATAGCTTGGCAATTAAACTTTCCGCAAACCAGGTTTTTTTATTAAAATATGCCCAACCACCATTTTAAACATGGCCGCCAAAAAAACTATGGCTTATAAAAAAAATTTAAATAGTGTTTTGTGACTGTCTGCTTATAGGGAGCTCATGATGGAAAAACCAGAAAAATAAAAAATGTTGAGCAACACGGGTGATTTGAAATGGATTGACCCAATTTCTAATACAATTCAGTCCGGAAAACAATGGCATTCCGGCCATAGTAAATAAATTATTATTTTTACCATTTAAATTTATTGGAATCATCATCTTCTTCTACTTCACTCGAATCGGTACTTATAATTATACTGTCACTTTTCTCCGGAATGCTGATACTTTCTTTAGGGTCTTCTTTCGTGTCATTTTCATCATCCCCCTGATCGATAGACGATTTTCTCTTGGTGGGTTCAATGGGCGATATAATTTGACAGCAGCATTTAGGTTTTGGACACGGGAAACAGAACCTTTCGGAAATATCACAGCATGATAAAGACGAAAGGGAATCCTCAGAGGAGATTCCACATGAGAGGCTGCTTGTGGAAGAATAAAGCGTGATGAGAGTAGCCGGCGGATAACAGCAGGCAGAACACTGGCACGAGCAACCTGGGTAGTATGCCCCCTGGTCAGAACATGTCACCAGGGGCATCGCTTCCGGGCATTCCGTCAAAACCTAAGGGACAAAAAATCACTTCTCCTTTCAATTATTTGATTTCTTTATAAAAAGATTTTTACATATTAAATATAATTTTTTAATTAATAAATGAATTTATCTTTAAGGACCGATCATAGATTTTAGAGAAAATATTTTTACATTGCATGTCAGAGAGGATGGTCTTAAGGGTTTGGCTAACGGCCCGGCAAAGCTTAGTTAGCGCTTGGGTTCGATTCCTAAAGGGGCGAACCTCTCTGATATGCAATATAAAAATATTTTCTCTAAAATCTATGATTGGTCCTTAAAAGATAAATTGTTTTTTTTTTTTCAAAAAAAATACACTCAAAAAGATACTTAAATCTTTGCATTTACTGTATAATTTTTTAAATTCAATTGCTTCTTTGAGGTAATTTTTACTTTTACATTTATATTCATAGAATATAATGTGGAAGTATTGCGATGCCCTGTCTGGTTCCTGACTCTTTGAGAGCTTGTATCTCAGAGATGAAAAAAGTTAATTTCATTTTGTAACTTCTAGGTGGAAGGAATTGATGCCCTTAATAATTGAATTTGGGACATAAAACCGGATATTGTGGTCCCTAGAGGCCAAAAAGGGGCCAAAAATCCATTGGTCAGTGCGTACGTATGTATGTACACCCCCTGCGTTTCTCAACCATAAGTCTCAGAGCTACGAAATTCGAAATTTAAGCTCGATATAGGCTAGAAGGAATACAGGAAACTTTGTTTGTTTAAGACCGCCCATTTAACTTTATTGGAAGTAAGCCACAACATCTGGCATAATTTTTTGACGGCTGGCGTTTTTACTTTATCCAATGCGAAGCATGGGTAAAGTATTGTAATCGCTCTCGCGCCAAGCGGGACTTCAAAGGGTCCTCAGGTAAAGACTACGGAACCCATGGACTCAATTAAGGTCACAAATTGTAGTATTCAATTAGGTTGAATTTTAGCACGTGACGATTTTGCCAAAAATTACCAGGGATCTCGTCGAGAGGCCAAAAAGTGCCATTTTTTTGGAAGTGCGTGGGGATGGATGGATGTTATCGTTTTTTTCGTCCACGATTTTTTCCACACCTTTGCACCGATTGAAATAAAATTGAAAACCTACCATTAGTTTAACAAAATGAAGGGCTGATTAGTTTTTGGTGCATATCGGCCCACAAACATTAGTACTTTATTTCAGTACTTTTTTAGTTTTTTCTAAATATCTTGAAAATGAATTAACTAATTTTGATGAAATTTAATATCCTAATTAAGTATCTTGGGCACAACAAAAAAGGTTAAATAAAGTTCTTAGTAAAAGTATATTTTAAAGTACTTTACTCTAGAATAATATAGTAATACATTGGATAAAGTTTAGCAACGATCCGTTGCAGTTTATTTGTATATAAAATGTAAATCTTTTCTTTTTCTTGTAAAGGGCTGCCCCCCTCTGCGTGGCGCAATAAACACAGTCAATTGAAATCAGAAAACAGGAAGTGGACATTTACATGAAAGATTTTTCGTTTTTTTTTATTTTCTCAAAAAGGGCTCTAACGATTTTTTTAAAAATTAGGGTATTTATCAAGTGCCATGAGTTATTACTTGGGTCAAATTTTTAATCCGATTGAAATAAAAGAAGGGGGTGTAAATTAGTAGTGTCGCGATGATTTCAAATAAATGAAAATGTGAAAGTCGTGGGGTGAACACACACGAGTTGATTATTTTTTCAAGTGGTTTATCCAAATATTTCTAGAGAACTACGCCATCTCTTCCTCAGTGGAAACTGCAGGACCAGAATAACAGTTAGTTAGCGAGTTCATATTGCATTAATTGTCTTTTGGTCCTACAGTTTCAACTGAGGAAGAGACGTCGTAGTGCTCTGGAAATATTTGGATAAACCACTTGAATTAATAAAAAATTACTGGAAAGAAGCAAATGTATTTCATTCATCCTCCTTTAAAAAATTAACATATCCAGTACGCACCAAGCCTTTTAAATTTCTATAGTTTTTAAGGAATTTGGTGTTGGTACTTGGTGAAACATTTTTTAAAATTATTATTAATTAAATATAATTTCAATTTTCTAATAACCGAAAAACATTTTTATCCAATAATTTTAAATTTCTTATTAATTAAATATAATTTCAATTTTCTAATAACCGAAAATTAATAAAGGAACAAGTGAAAAGTTTCTAAGAATATCTGTATATTTTACTAGCTTGGCATTTTTTTTCAGATAGTTTTTGCTAGAAAACTGACACTCGATAGATAGCTTATTAAAACCAGTTTGCCAAATTTCATCTCATTTGCTACAACCGTTCAAAAAGTCGTCATAAATATTGATTCGATTTTTCTCTAATTCTTGGCATTTTTCATCAGCAATTTTCGAAACTAGATTGTGCAAATTAAAAAAAAAAAAAAACATTTTTTCACCAGCACAGAAATTTTATGCCATTACGTTCTTCAATTATCGTGGATAACGGAATCCAGACAAACTGACAGACAGAAAAAATGAAATTTCTGCTTGTGACATTTCTAAAAAATTGGAAATTTTTGAGCTATCCAAAAAGTACTTGACCGATCGGTAAGCTTAAACTCTTACCGAGTAGGTATACTATTAAAAGAGATTAAAAACATTCAGACGAATGAATATTTATGTAAAGAGTAGAATTTATGAAAGGAAATTAATAATCAATCCTTACTAGACAATCGCGCAAACATAGCCTCCTCAATAAATTCAGATTTAAGCATGCTTAAAAAATGGGGATCTCACAATTTGGTAAACTTTAATGCTAGCAAAACACAATGTTGCCTAATTTCTAGGCGCGCAGATAGGAACCTTCCGGACATTTCCTTTGATTCGAGCTCATTGGAATTCCGTAATAAAATATCAATGTTAGGTGTCACCTTAGGTTCTGACCTCTCTTGGAATGACCATATATTATCTCAGTAGCAAAAGCTGCAGCATGTAAGCTTGGCTTTCTTTTCCGAACCAAACGATTTTTCACCCCCACTCAACTCCTTATATTATACAAGGCTCAAATTCGCCCCTGTCTTGAATATTGCTCGCATTTGTGGAGAGGGGCCTCCAAGTATTCTCTTAATACCTTAGATGCAATTCAGAGGCGAGCTATCAGACTGATAGGCGATCCTACATTAACTGACACTCTCGACTCCCTAGCCCATCGTAGATCTGTCTCCGCCCTTTCCCTTTTTTATAGATATTACCATGGCTTTTGTTCTGACGAAATAAAATCGATAATCCCACCAAAGGCTTCATTTGCGCGAAATACACGATTTTCTAAAATTCAACACCCCTACGCGCTTAAACTAGATACTAATCGAACAAACGCAATCGCCAATTCATTTATCCCTATGACTTCTAGAGACTGGAACTCTCTTCCCCCGACCGTCTTTCCAGCAACTTATAACCTTCAATCTTTCAAGACCAGCATCCACAGATACCTTCGACTGCTACCCAATCCCTAAATCTCCCCTTATCTTCACGTTACAAGGGTCCACCACGGACTACAGAGGTTGTACCTTCTTGGTACAACTTCTTCTTTTATCAATATCATTATAAAAAAAATCAAATGTTTTTATTGCCATTTTCAAAAACCAAAACCTTATTTACTACTGAAGATAGTCAACCAATCAATAGTGGTCGAAACTATTTAAAGAATTTATAGAAATAACCGAGGGGTGAACCGCGATTGTAATTAGGTGTACACCATCTTTGGAATTATGTGGAATTATTTTGGAATTCATTAGATAATGCCCCTTCATCTGCTATCCTTCTACTTGGAAATGAAAGTTTAATCTGGTGTACACGATAATAGGTCGAGGTTCACCCCTCGGAAATTATTTAACAAAATTATTAAATTTATTTAGATTATCTGACAAAATAACCCTTAAAATTTGAAAATACGGTTAAATAATAACGAACCCCTTCCCCCATATATTTATATTTTTTTATTAGTACTTTGAAGTATATTATATCGTGTATAATTTTCATGGGTAATCCCGATATAAACATATTCAAAGTTAAAAGCAAAAAAATAAATAAACGAAATATGTTTTTAAAATAATTTCTCTCACCTGATTGTTTTCTTGTTCAGAAAGTTGAATTTTAGAATTTCTTTGATCATTTAATATTGTCGGATTGTTTTTCACTTTAGAACCTTCATTTATGGAATTACTTCTACTGTCTCTTTGTATATTTTGTTGTTGTGTTCTTGATTGAGCTGATTTTATACAAGGTGGGGTCTCCTGAATAAAATTGTAGAAATTAACCAAAGAAAAGAATGCTTAAACATAACTACATGAATATTTATAGGAACTAATAATTAATCTGTCTTCTAAAAAGCAAAATATCCAAATTTTTATAAAATACACCTTAGTTTCATTTTTTATTTATTAATCCATGGAACATTCCATCTTCACTGTTTTCGACTCTAAGAAGCATCCCCAAATATTTTCAGATATTTTTAGGTAGATTTCAAAGAAATATACCTATTGCGCTCACTCTCATGGTGCACCTTCCGGAAAATTTCATCATAGTTTTTCCGATCATGGCCCATAGACCCCAAAACCACCCTCCATTCAAAAGTTTATATATATATATTTTAAACGGTCAGAAATTGTTTGCTGTGTAACATTTAACATTGCTGCCAATTCCTTTTGACTCAAAGTATCATCTTCATCCAATAATGCTTGCAATTCGTTGTCTTCAAACTTTTTTGGTGGTCTTCCACGTTCTTCATTTCTCATATCAAAATCATTATCTCTGAACCGTTGAAAGCATCTTTTGCATGTTGCTTCTGATAGATCATGATCACCATATGCCTCGACAAGCATTCGATGCGACTCTGCAGCACTTTTCTTCAAATGAAAACAAAAAATTAATTCTTTCCGCAAATCATCACTTTGTGGTACAAAATTCGACATTTTTAACAAGATGAAACACTAAGATGTTGTTTGTTCAATGACTTGATGTATATTAAACATGTTTAACAGATGTCATACCAACCAAACAAAAAAAAATTAAGCCTCGTTCAAATTAAATGTTCCCTATCGACACATTTGTATCTTAACGTTCACTTCATACCGGTATACCTGGTATATGTCATTAGAGATTTTTCGGGTTTCTCCGCGTGGGTTTGAGAGTTTTTCTCGACGATTCGGCTCTCCTTTTGGGGCCATTTTCGAAAGAGGGAGCGGGTGGTCTGCGTGGTCTTAGCCTCATTGTCCAGGGTTCGTTTTGGGGAGTATCTTCAGAGTGAATTTCCTCATTCGGAAGACTGGGTGGATTGGGAGGTTTAGGAAATTTTGGGTGTTTTGTGGTTGAGGTAAGTAATCCACCCTCAACCACAAAACACCCAAAACCTCCTAAACCTCCCAATCCACCCAGTCATCCGAATGAGAAAATTCACTCTGAAGATACTCACTAAAACGAACCCTGGACAATGAGGCTAAGACCACGTAGACCACCCGCTCCCTCTTTTGAAAATGGCTCCAAAAGGAGAGCCGAAACGTCGAGAAAAATCTCAAACCCACGCAGAGAAACCCGAAAAATCTAATGACATAGAAACCATCCGCGGAAACATCAATGAACATATAATATATATTTTATATATATGGGGGGTATGTATAGCAATTTTGTGGGTGGGCTGCAGGCAGCAATGTTCATCCGATTGCAATAAAATTTGGCACAAAATTTAGTCTGATGCTCAATTTTTGGTGACTTCAGCCCCAAAGGGGTGGAAATTGTAAGGGGTTGAAATCTTAAAAAATTCATAACAACGTTAATATAAATGATACCAGTTTGTTTGCAAATGGCTAATATTCTTCTAATTAACCTCTACAACTTTTGTCTGAAAAGTTTTTGAAAGGAGCAGTCTAAAGGGGGGGTTTTTTATAAATCGATCACGAGATTTCTCGAAAGATAAAACAAATTAAATATTTTAATTATTTTGAATGGTGCATTTAAAAAGAAAATACTTATGAGTTATTTAGTTAAAAAAGCTACAGTAAAATTTAAAGAAAAAAAAATCTGGAAGCTAAATTAATGGTCACTAAGACAGGAAAAAATACATTCTAATCAAAAATGCAGAAGTTTGAAGACAGTCGATTTGTCATGGAATGTCCCATTACAGTCTACTATATAAATCTTAACAGCATACTTTAAAACATTAAAAATAAAATCCCTGTTTTGTTTATGTAAATGGACTCTAACGTCCCATTAAATTAAAGTTTACCAACTATTTATATAATGAAAGAGGTACTTTGAGAACTCCGTTCCCTTCATCAGAAATAAGTTATTTCCGAAACCTCAATAAATATCGAGACTTTCTGCTACGCTCAATTCGATAAATTTGTATTCCGACTCGAAAATTAATTACATTTCTACTTTCGAAAACAAATTACTATATTTTACTAACTAAAAATTACTATAATAATATGTGATGATGCAAATAAACATAAAATTATAGGTATATATTATAATTTGTTTGTTAAAGAAAATACACTCCAGGACAAAATTAACCCACCACATGTGATTTTCACAATATTTCAAGAATAGGAAGTATAATAATTGTTATTTCTTTCAGGGGCCACCTGTCTCTTATTATGAATGAAAAAACAAGTATAAGTATATTATCAAAGAGAAATAACTTTATTGGGTAAGACAATTTAAAAAACTAAAACATAAAGAAATTTCTTGTTAAAAAGTAAAGTTGAAAATCACAAGTGGTGGGTTAATTTTGTCCAGGAGTGTACTAGTCTCGAAGGTTTGAGTCTTTTTAATTATAAATATTAGATCTGTTATTTCACATGGATTTAAATACCCGATTGGATCTTTTGTTATGTGACTAGCTTGCTATAACGAAAAAACGAATTTATCTATATCCAATCGGGTATTTGAACTCATGAAAAATAACCGATACAATTTTTCTAATTAAAAAGACTGATGATAAAGGCCACACCTTTGAACCTTCTTCAAAATACATTTTATATAATTTATGTATATGATTATTTGCATCAAGCAGAGGAAAATTACATTGATTTCTATTTATGTATCAACAACTCTCGGCAAAACAAAATATTTTAAATTAGTAATAATATGCCCTTACATTCATAAGGACCACAAAAAAGATACAAACAAAAGGAGTACCTATTCTTGGAGTTCGGTTTTAAAATAAATAATATATATTAATTATTATTATCATTTCCGTACATAATTTGTATTAATTTGAAAGCTTATAATAGGAAAATCAGGACAAATTTTTATGTGTGATATTTTTATTTATCAGCCAACGTTTCGTCGATTTTGCTGACTTCTTCAGGGGTTCAAATACTCACGTGCCACATTTGTCTAATATTCTTTTTATAAATTTATAGTTTTCTCATTAATATATTGAAGAATAATTAACATATTAACGAGAATTGTTTTGATCCCGCTTTTTTAAACAAGATATATATCGTGAGACTACTGCTGGTTGAAGCTATTGGAGTCTGCTGAGTCTTAAGTCTTGACCAAGAGAGAATGAAAAAGATATGATCCCTTTAGCTATAATCCAACATCATTTTTGCGTTTAGCCAGCATGACACTTGGATGGATCACCACTTTTTATCTTCGTTACCATTGAAGGGCAACAGAAACTTAAATTTCAAAAAAATTGGCACATTCGCACAAAAGAAAAATTGTTTATGTGAATGTGTCAAATATTTTTTGAAATTTAAGTTTTTGATGGTCTTCAATGGTAATGAAGATAAAAAGAAAATTTAGACGAATGTGTGACCTGATTATTTGAAGCCCTGAAGAAGTCGGCAAAGTCTACGAAACGTTGGCTGATAAATAAAAAAGTCACACATAAAAACTTGTCTTTATTTTCCTATTATAAACTTTCAAAATATACAGGGTGTTTCAAGAGAAATAGTAATTATTTTAGGAGGTGGTAGTATAGACGAATTGCTATAAAAAATGCCATATAACATGTGTCCAATTTTTATTGAGTACAGAGATACAGCTGAGTTCAAAGCATTTTCGTTTCTTGTGTTGGTACACAGGTTGCTATGGGTTGCTATGGGCGTATTTATCGAATGTCAGCAGTAGAGTGTTGATGTTCAAGTTGTGAAGTTGTGCTTTAGTTTACAATGTGATTTGTTGGTCAAGTCTACTGTACTGTAGCGTGTAAACATGCCGCACGAATTTACACATGCTGAGTATGCAGTTATAGAGTTACATACTAACAGCTGTATCTTTGTACTCAATAAAAATTGGACACTTGTTATTTATATGGCATTTTTTATTGCAATTCGTCTATACTACCGCCTATTTACTATTCCTCCTGAAACACCCTGTATATTAAAAAAAAAACAGTCAGTAAAGCACGAGAATTTATGGTATAGCCACCTCGGTAATAAGCGGAGTGCAGGAATAGCTGCAACTTGGTCGAGGTGGGTTATTGGAACAGTAGCAGCAGTAGGAGGAATCACAGCAGACCCAGGCTGGCCTCCGACATCGGCAATGGCCATAACACTGTCGTTGTCGATGTCTTCGGGCTCTTGATCGCGCCGCCGCTTGATGATAGGCGAGATGACAGGCCGTCGCAGCCGCAGCTTCCTGGCAACGTCTGCAGCAGCCAGATGTCTCCCAGTAGGCGATCATCGACTGCACAAGACCACAGGGGGTCGAGGCTCGGGGGTCAGACAGCAGACGACGATTCATCGGCACACAAGAGTAGCAACTGCAAAAAAGTAGAAAATATATATATGTTCTATAAGGACTTTCACTTCTTAACATGTTTTGATAAAACCTGACATTAATTAACATTGGAAAAATAATTTATTAAAAAAAAACAATTATAAATATAATTATTTTGATTATTTATGTCCATCGATTAAATTAATAAGTTGTAGGGAAATAAGGACAATAGCTTAACTTAAGTGCTTGATGTTTATTTACCTTCCAGTTGTTTGCTGCATAGCTTCTAAAGGAAAAATGGGAATTTTCGGACATTTATATGGAATTTGTATATCACACGGTTTGTAAAATGACCAGCAGGGTTGGTTGGAAAATGAATCCCAATTAGGACAATCACACCCCGAAAGATCATTATTGAAAGGAGGAACTAGTTGAGACTGAATGGCCTCATCAGTTGACATCTCACGAATACTTATATCGTCATTCAGGCTGGTTGCAACATTGTCATCATCCCTAGGTTCTGCTTCAAAAGACAAATCCGTTTCCGTTTCTTTATCCCTTGCATTTTTCATCTTATTTTTACAATGTTTGCAACCTTTGGATTTCTCTTCTGTATTCAAATTAATTTCATTTTCAATCGTAGTCGGAGGTGACAAAGCGAGGTCTTGGCCTGATAATGGTTCGTTTGCTAATGTGATTGGGGTCTGAGTTGTTTGTTGCCACGACACCGACGCCTTTGAGATCTAAAAAGAGTTTCACATCACCAAATATTAAATCTCTTTTTGATTTAATACAATGTTACAATTACAGTGATCTACTATTTAAACTATCAATAAAAATTGATTTATTAAAAGTACCGTCAACTTTCTGTAATTTTTCAAAAGAGTGTTTGCCACTAACTAGAAATTTTTAAATCATTTGAAGACTTAAAATTCAAAATGTGTCTACAGTCACAACGGAATAGCCACGTGGTCCTAGGCATCCCAAGCATATGTTGTCCCATATAATTATCTAATGTTAAGCTATAAAAAACTGCATTCATTGCAATTCTCTATGTCCTACATTTTATTTATGGAAGATTTGAACAGAAAGTATTATTTATAAAAATAATTTAGTTTTTAAGGTCTTAAATTCTTTGATATTAGTAGAATATTTTTATATTGCATTATCAGAGGGATCGTCCCACTAGGTCCTAGGAGTTGAACCCAGGTACTAACACACTGTCAGGGCATGTTATTTGGACCCTCAGGACAAAACAACTCTGACATTATATATTAAAGTGTAGCAAAATTTTCACTATCATTCAACTCGAAAGGCGAAAATAAAAATTATGCTAACCCGAAATTTTTTTTCGGTGAATAGACCATTATTTTATTTAATTAAAGCATAATTTTTATTTTCGTCTTTCGAGTTGAATGATAGTGAAAGTTTTGCTACACTTTAATATAATGCAATATAAAAATAATAATTCTACTAATATCAAAGAATTTAAGACCTTAAAAACTAAATTATTTTTATAAATAATTCGGTTGTTACCGCGAGTTGTATTTTTGAAAAAATTCCATCTTATTTTCAAAAAGAGATACTTATTTTTTGCTTTAAGAAAGTATTATATTTTCACAGTGACGAAGTATTAGAATTAGGTCGAAAATATTCATTTTTTTTTTTATGTGTTTGAAAAATGTGAGGAATAATAATTTTCAAGTATTATTTTTCTATCTTATCTCTATCTCTGTGGGTTCAAGTACACACGTTAACTCAAGAAGAGAATATCGTAAAAATGTTATTTTATTGTCGAAATGTTTCTATTTCAAAAAAGAAGAACTGATGATGATGTTGAACTTTGTTTTTTCAGTTCTTCTTATTAAAAGACAGGTAAATAAACTACATCTCTCTGCTCTAAGTTTCAAATTGTTAATTCAAAATATTAGCTCAGAAAAAAATCACTAAAATTTGCAGAAAGCGTCCTGAGTCTTCAATATTTCCACTTTAAATAATCTTATGGTTCAGATCTTAATAAAGATTCAAAAACCAAGAAAAAAAAGTGAAAATTAAAAAAATCTTATTTTGAAAATATATTCAAATTATTCGCAAAAAATGGGCTAACAACTGTTATAAATTTTATCCAAATTTGTAGTTGATCAAAAATAAAAGTTAATAATTCATATATTAAGGTAGTTGTTTCGCGACAATACTAGCAAAAAGTTAATGCTAGAGTATACAGGGTGCATAGAAAAGTCCCTTTAACCTGAAAATACTTGCGAACGGAGAGTGCTACAGCCAGGCAAGTGAGGTAACGGTATAGTAAAGCGACTATGCCCGACCTAATGCAAACGACACCAGCGCCCCTAGTGGCGAAATGTGGAAGTTAGCCGTTGCAAATCGAAAACGAAAAGAGATAGAGCAGAGTTTCTAATTAGAAAGTTTTAGAGCATCAATTAATTAGTACGAAAGGATATTTGGTTTACACGGAAAGGATGGATTACTGCTTGTATCCAAAAATGTCCGTAATCTATGCGCGACTGTTCTACTCTAGATATTTACATTTCGGAAATGTAGATGTGTGCAAATGCATTTTGTGACTTTGTACTGTACTGTAATGTCTGAAAACTTTAATTTCCAATGCATTTAAAATTTTAGTTTAAAAGCTGTTGGCGCTCGCTTGATACAAACAAAATAATCTCATAGCATAAAATTATTGATGGCAGACGATAATTTTATTCCTAATGTATTGATGTAAGTACATACTAGTATTTATTCATTAAATTGTGCATATTTCTTCTTTCCTCTGGCTATTCCTTTCAAATATTTACACAAAATGGAGTGCATAGATTACGGACATTTTTGGATACAGGCAGTAATTTGTCCTTTCCGTGTAAACCAAATATCGTTTCGTACTAATTAATTGATGCTCTAAAACTTTCTAATTGGAAATTTTGCTCTATCTCTTTTCGTTTTCGATTTGCAATGGTTTACTTCCACATTTCGCCACTAGGGGCGCTGGTGTCGTTTGCATTAGGTCGGGCATAGTCGCTTTACTATACCGTTACCTCACTTGCCTGGCTGTAGCACTCTCCGTTCGCAAGTATTTTCAGGTTAAAGGGACTTTCCTATGCACCCTGTATAGAACAGACAATAAGGATTCATAATTCATAAGCCCACAACTGTTTACTGTTTATGTACCACTACTAGCCAATCCCGGGCTCGTTTGACAAATCTGGCAACACTCTCCGAGCTTGTATATATTTTATCATAGAAATTTCATATAAAGTACATTATAAAGGGACATTTATAAAACAAAAAGTTATTAATAAGTGATTGAAAGCTGTTGCGACAATGGCTGAAGATAAAAAACGACGTTAAATTACTAAAGTTCATCCACTTTTTAAGTTAAATGAATGCGTTGTTGCCAGCTTGTTTTTAGTGTAAATTTTTCATTATACATTTTTCATTATTATCCCAGAAACTGTGTTGTAACTATGAATTAAAATTTTCTTAATAAATGTATTAGTTATTGTTTAATTTTGGTTTAGTTTTTGATAAAAATGTTAAGAAGGGTTTCTTAATTATAATTAAATATGTATTTAAACTTTCCGATACCCCGTATAGAGCAATGTATAAGAGTCTGAAAAACCCTATCTTTGAAATTTAATCTCTCCGGAACTATATTGTTTATAAATTTCGTTTTGCCACCAATCGATGCAGAAGTATTTAAATAATAATCTCTCTAAATTTCAAAAAAAATCCTAAGAAAACCCATATGATAAAACAACTACCTTAAATAAATTATTAACTATATTTAAAAAGTAGCAGAATACTCAAATAAAATACTTTTAAATATGTATAAGAATTTCATAAAAAAATTGAGTAAGGGGTGAAATAATTGGTTTCATATAGAATCAGATCAAGGCAAGCAGTTGCGTGAAACCAATCATCGAATTGATGATCATCTTTTGACGCAATGAGGGAACCACCTTCATGATCATGGTCATCCCTGCGCCATGGACTTATAATAAAGTCGGCTTAGCTGTGTGTTTAATAAAGTAAAGGGTGTGTAGTTTCACAGTGAAATGAAGCTCAAAAAGGTTTATACAAACTCAATATATTTCGGATTATTGGTCCATCATCAGGAGTTTACAGGTTAAAACTAATAGAATTTGAACGTGCGATCACAATTTTTAACATATAAATCATACGTACCAATATAACAAAATATAACATTCAAATCATACATACCAATATAACACAAGAAAAACATCAACATTTAACAATAAATAAAATTTAAATTATTTTTTTTTTTTTATAAAAATTTTCTTTTTTAAATATAAAAATATATAAATATAAATATAAAAAATCTAGGTAAATATGAATATTAATATAAATAAAAAACCTTTAATTACAAGTATAAATATAAAAAATTTTAGAATTAAATTAGAAAATAAAATTACAAATTTAAGTCATAAACACAAAATTAATTATAAATATCAATGTACAAATAAGCATAAATTACATATAGAGATAAAGATTAAAATAAAACATAATAGAGATAAATTAAATGAGTTGTGACCGCACGTTCAAATATTATTAGTTTTGACCTGTAAACTCCTGATGATGGACTAATAATCCGAAATATATTGAGTTTGTATAAACCTCTTTGAGTTTCATTTCACTGTGAAACTACACACCCTTTACTTTATTAATAAATATCATGTTTCACCTAAAACCTACACCACTTTCTCTAAGTAAAACATATAATTACCGTTTGTTCCTTAACTTCATCCAGTGTTTGTTCATTGTATGGGTAATTTCCTCCTTCATTACTACTTCTTTTTTTATTTATCAGACTCTTCACAGAAGGCCACCGTTGTACATATTGTTTTTTTCCACCCCCGATATCTTCTTGATTTTTTATTATCATTCTCGATGTTGGCGGGTCCAGATAATCTATTATATGCCGGATTATTCCTAAACATATTATATTATTATAAAATTAAAGGGGGAAAAATAAACTTGGTTCCGCGAAATTTCAGGAGTTTTTACAAACATTCTTGACATGTAAACATTAACTTTGTTTGATGTCTGTTTAGGAGTAAAATGATAGAAGCTCATATGAGCAAATGAAAATTATATTCCAATCCAAACTGTTCTTTTTTTTTATATTTTCCGCAATTTTCTCAAAAACGACCTTATGTATCATCTACCTATTATTTTTAATTTCTCTATCTTCTATATAAAAATGAATTTCTGTTTCTTCGAAAGCGCAGATCTCTCAAATGCCTGAACAGATTTGGCTAATTTTTTTAAAATGTTCGTAATAGTCCAATTCAGGTTAATACGTAAAAAAAAAATTGGAAAAGTTGGCCGAAAATTGGAAAATTCAGAAAAAACTAAAAAAAAATCAGGTTAGCCAACATAGCTTGCCAAACAATAAAAGAACTAAACTAGCAAAAAAACAAGTGTTGGCGGCCCTGTTTGTAAGATTTTTGAGTGTCATTCATTCTCAATAGTTCTAACTACATTATCGTTGAAGAAGAATTTAATACTGTAACAAAGATTTAAAAAACTATCTATTTTTTTAAAGTACATTTAAAACCAAAAATTAAAAAAAAAATCGTCATGATAACTAAATTTCTGAAAAAGTTATGGTTATTTAAAAAAAGCTATTTTTTCAAAAATTCCTAACTTCTTTTGGGTCGGAGAAAAAATTTGAAAAAAATTCTGAAAACCGTCTTTAATAGGGTAGAAAAAAATAACAAAGTTTTAGCCAAGCTTTTGATTATATATATAGATGAAAAATATTTAATTTAAAATAAAATATGTTATTTAAAAATCATTTTTCTTAAAAATACCCGTAGGAATCTCACCTCATCTTTTTTCTATTGTATTTAAGACCCTCAGCCACTTCAAAAGAACTAAGCCTTTTGGCTTTTGTATTCGAGCTCTTCATTCATTTCAATATTAATTATTTATTTCAAAGTTAATTATAAAGGATTATTGAAACTATACTAACTAAACTAACTGAAAGGAATTAATTACCTTTTGGAATTTCTTTAAAAATATATTTTAAAGATTAAAACCAAAATTCAATCAGGCCATAGAATTCTTTAAAGAAAACAAAATCATTTGAAAACCCATTGTTGTATTGTTTTGAAATCTAGGAAATTTCAGCCTATTGAAATTATTAAAAATCTATTTTGAGCCTAATTAAACCTAAATTTTCTATAATCTAATAATAAACTTTAAAAGATTATTTTTTAATTTTTTAATTGGATAATTCTCCCCAAAAGACGATTTTTACCTTATTTATTGAATTTTTACAAGACAAAAACTTTATTTTAATTTGAGTTGAAAGGTTCTTTTTGCCGAATAATTGAGTAGGGACAATAAAATATTGTCTTCTGCTGGAAAAATAAATTTTTTAAATTCATTCATATAGAGATATACTTTGTCCTCTTCATCAATCTATTACAATTAATTCACAAGAGTTGATATATGAAAGGGTACTTTACACGTGAATAGAACATCAATAAAACAGCCACGTGGGGGTCCAGGGGGCGAAGCTCCCTGGCTAGCAAAAGACCCGCCGGAGGCGGGCCTTGAAGCTAGTTTATAATATTTTCTTATGGCTATAAATTTTTACAGGCATGTAGATTCTACACTAGCAAAGCTAGAAACATGGGATTTAGAGTTCGATCTCCCAAAATGTCGAAAAAATATTGTTTTTATATTACCAGTAGATTTTCGAGAGACATTTGTGGGGATAAAACTACTTTTCTCTAAAGCAATGGTTCTTAACCTTTTATTAGTCGCGGCATGTACCCTTAAAATCCGAAAGTATATTGGCGGCCCCTTAAAATCCTAAAATATTTTCCCAGACAGTACCCCCCCCCCCATTAGGTAACATACCTACTCGTAATTACTCGTACAAAAAAAACTCAAATGTGAGGTGACACTTTGACGAAATTAATTAAAACTACCTATATCTTCTCGAAGAAGCGTCCCACGCTTTTTGATTTAGTTATTGGACATGAAAAAGTTTTTAAGTACATTATTTTATACTTTTTAGTTCATTGCTGACAAAAGCGTGTTTTTTTAGTTTTTTCAACTATAATTTTATCTCGCAAGTTGTTCTTTTTCAGCTGGTATTACAAAAATGTAGTGTATGGCATGGGTGAGGTAAGAAAAACCCGACAATTAAGATTACGGCATTCACCTGAGTACGAGTGTAAATTTACCGCACTCAGGTGAATGTATTATAAGCAAAGGGAATTCCGTAACCTTAATTGTCGAATAGTCTTCACTTTACGCTCTTGCCACACAATATAATAAGTTTTCAGCATATCCGGCAAATAAACTAATATTAATAACAAAAAAAAATAAAGAACTCTATTGAGTGGGATACTGTTTAAAATATATTTTAAAATTATATTAAATATTTGACAGTTTGTAATTTTGATGCCTCAGTCATCCTCTAAGGCAGTGGTTCCCAACCGATGGTCCACGGACCACCTGTGGTCCATGAGAGCCTCGAGAGTGGTCCGCGGCAGGGTCCTGCATCATATACCATATAAAAGAATTGCCTATAAATGGAGATTTTGAAAGCAATATGCTTTGAACGAGATGGGGTGAATCATCTTTTTTATATATAAATAGCTGCGAAGCTTTCTGGACTCCGTAAGTGGGTTTTAAATTAATAATTTAAATTTCCTAATTTTAATAAATTTTATTTATCATAAACTATTAGTGGCTTTTAAAATGGTAAAAAATGTCATCGCGCATAGCCGATTATTATTAAATATAAAG
Organism: Forficula auricularia; assembly: GCA_024734495.1. Classification (NCBI taxonomy): domain Eukaryota; kingdom Metazoa; phylum Arthropoda; class Insecta; order Dermaptera; family Forficulidae; genus Forficula; species Forficula auricularia. The sequence goes on from JALMQS010000891.1 coordinate 297,260, forward strand.
TTATAGATTAGATATAGATAGTAAGTACTCTTAATTCATGTTTAGTTTAACGAATATGATAAAAGTTTTGATTTTGAAGTTTATTTTCAGATTAACACGGTTTATTATTCTTTAACCTTGTGGTCCCTGCTAACAACATTAGATTCAAAATGGTCCTTGGTCGAAAAAAGGTTGGGAACCACTGCTCTAAGGAGTGTACCAAATTGTCTCCCAATGTGAACGTTCCTTTATGGAAACCTAGATTCTGATTGGCTGATTTTTTTCGTATTAAAGTCCCCATGAAGGCTGTATAATGTATATGGCTTTGTTTCGAGTTTAAGAGCATCTGTATTGATTAATGACAAATTTCTTATTCTAAGAGCGGACTAAGAGAAATCTTTCAATATTTCAAGATGCAGTGATCAATTCGGGTCTATAGTAGTTGCACCTTCACTGTGTAACTCCTATTCGTATTTGTATAAATTTGAATTGATAAATGACGAGTGATGCCCTCTAAGGGAATATTTTGTAAACTGGCCGGGAGCTGGGCTCGCCAGCCAGTTAGTTAGTTGGTTGATGACTACGCTAGCAGATTGATTTTGATAGATTTGAGAGAGTTGATTGATATTTTTGAGTAAAAACGCTCGTTAGCCATTGAGAAGTTATTTTATTTGATTTAAATTGTTTGGTGCTTAAATCTCAATTGTTTATTATTTAATTTGATTTAAACAACTAAATTGAGAATTGTGGATTGATTAAAAGTAATTTTAATCTTTTATTGAATTTGGAGAAGAAACCAAACTTGAATACATTATCATATCATCGGAGAAAAAACCCCCAGTGAACCGAATAGCCACAAAGAAGTCTGCATTCGACCACGCCATCGCCATTTGTATAATATCTCATTTTCGTATGTACAAAATCAGCATTATTTTCTCTCATTAAAACCATTGTTAATATTCATATCACAAATCTTTGCCTTTTATTTATTGAAGAAGAAGAAATACACCTTCTTTTTATTCTTAATTTAAGATATACAGTCCACACCCTTAATTAAACCCGGATCTTCAAGCCAGAGCTTTCCAGCCCCTCAAGAAGATTATTTTGGAATTTATCCTTTGGTCATTCTCATATGATCAGGAAATTTCAAAATTATACAGTATTACTATCATTAAAAACAAAACAAAAAAATGAATTGATTACCTTTTTTCTTGACTCCGCCTCCAGGGTTAATTTGAGGAACGCGAGGTTTTTTTTTAGGATCTTCAGGTTCAAAATGATCCAGCCATACAATAAGTTTACTTATTAAATTTTTTTTCGGTTTTTTACATGAACATGAAACAAAATTTTTCGGTGGTATTTGGTTTTCGTAATTGTTGTTCTGATCTATATTGGCGCCCCTACTGGAAACACGAACCCCCGGATCCGGCTGCCCCAAACAAACCAAGCTTATTATTCACTCGCTATAGCTAATGACGTAATAACTAATAAATATGTGGGTGAACGATTCTTTCATTAGAATTTAATTGAGGAAAATAAGTAAAAATGGCGCGGATAGAATGATATCTCTTCCTTTAGACCTAAAGCATTGCAAGGGTGTTAAATACAAGTCCAGACCTTTTAGACACTAGTAGAGAATAATTTTTTAATTTCTATTATTCTACAAACGGCCTTTTGACTCTAGGTAAGATCGAAATGAATTTCAGACAGATATTTATCATTTAAAATGATTAATTCACCAAAACTACAAAAGGCGTAGCGAGTCTTGGAAAAAGTTTCACTTTTTCCTAAAACTCTTTTGTTTTTGAGTTAGAGAGCACAAAATTAGTTCATATTTATACACGCACACAAATACATAATTAAAATATTATTTATTTTAGAAATTCTTTATAGCTGAAGTAGTATTAATTTAGTAAGGGTTTAAATAAGAGAAAAACAAAATTATAATTGATTGATGTACTCGATCAAGGCTGATTTAATATTGTTATCATTGTTTGTCATTGTTCAGCTCTGAAGATGACTACAACCAAATACTGTATATAACAATACAGGACAGCCTGTCAAAAATATGGTACCCTGAAAACAGCACACTCTAGCGAGAAAAAAGTAAACTACATAAAGCGCATAATATTTATTAAAATGCGTAAGTTATTTAAAATCGATCTTATTAAATCATATATAACATTAAACGGACACAATATATATTTTTTCCATGACGCTCAAGTTTTTTTTTTAATTTTGTCGGTAGCCGAAAGTCGGATTTGACTGCAAGATTTCCATTTTGCTCGCATGGTGGCGCTCAAACTCATGAGATCAAAAACGGTTTGCTTTTCTATTGTATTTTGACAGACTGTCCTGTATTGGTATATACATTTTTTGCTACAACCAATAGCCGAAACGTTAGCGGAAGTTCATAAATAAAAAGAAATAAATGAAAGCTGCACGTCTTTTATTTAAACCCTTACTAAAATATTATTAAAAATAACATCGTTAATTTTATAGAGGTTATATAATATACATACCTCGAGTAGTACAAATTCGTCTGGATCGTCATCTACTGTTATTACTTTTCCAGCACAATCTTTTCTTGGGATATTTTCCTCCGGGGTGGTCTCATTAGGGGCATCCATTCATTATTTTGAATTACAATCCCATTCCTAGAAGAATTTGTTGCTATATTTATTATTATTTATCAACAAGCCTTTTCTCAGTTCTAGCTTTCTTTCGTTCATTATCTGAGAGGCCTGACTTTTGCATTCTATTAAATTTTTATTATTATAAATTTTAAAAAAATGTATTTTTCGTTTACTTCTCTTCAAATCAGCCTCTTTAAGAATCATTTAGACTAGTGACTGTTGGGATTTAAGTATAGCTATATCATAGAGTTATATAGAGTGGAAGGCTACCTAATATCGAAAAGAGCTCTCTAGCGGCTCGGAGAACATTATGCTTAGTCCTTAAGAGCTATTCAAAGATCATAATCATAGGACATTCAAAGCCTTTGTCATAGATAAAAGATTCATACAGGCTTTGTGTTAAACGTTCATTTAGAAAATTTTCCAACGTGCAAATTTATAGATTATGCCTAGTTCTCGACGTCAATGTTTTGTGAAAGATTGCTTTCGCGACACAAAATCAGATAAAGAACATAATTTTTTTTAAACGACCTAAAAATCCTGAAATGTAAGTACCCTATATAAAATTAACTCGGAATAATAGTAGAATCATCCGCTACATGTTTGTGACATCACCAAAATTTCCCCCAAAGTCCCCCCCAAGTCCATTTTATTGTCCATTCCGAACCGCCAGAGAGCTCTGTAACTTGTATACGCTAAAATACATTGGCTCCTTATGGAGCCTTCCACTCTTTATTACTCTACGAGCTTTTCGTGCGTGCCTTCAGCACGCCCTCGAAACTCCGCCCTCCGGGCTGGTGCCCTGGCGGGCGGCGTCTCGGTCCAAAAATTTTATTCCTCTTAAAAAACCACACTCCAAATGTATACCTGTAAACTCCCGAAAATACATAGTCTCTTAAAAGTTTCGCCTCATTTTCGTCCTGACACAGCTACAGAAATGAGGCTCTAGATATGAATCTGGAAGTATTTTTTTTTCTATAATCTACAGCATTGTGATATTTTTTGTGTGGAAATAGATTTATTTAAATAAGTGGTATCGTGTGAGGAGGAGAATTATATTATATCATTTTTTTAAAATTTGGGATCGATAATCGATATAAGGCTCCAAATATTTAAAAGAGATCAGGTGTTGTTTGTATGACAGGCTGCTCCAGTATTGCAATGAGAAACTCATATGGGCATGCGTGTCTTAAGTCGTTTAATTTTGTAAAAATCAAAAAATAAGAATAACAAAATTTAGATTTTTAAAAAATTATAAAAAAGTGGCAAATTATTAAAAAATAAACAAATAATATATAAATCAAATAAGATGTGATTGATTTCTTTTTCTGTGCGCAAAGAAAAGCGAATTGAATATTTAATTTTTGAGTGGTGAAGGGGGGGGGGGTAATAATTATCAATATATTTAATGTTTCTTAATTTAAAATCAATTGAGTCTTTCATTTCGAAATTTGAGTCCAAATTACGATTATATTTCAAATTTGCCGCAAATATACCGATGGCGCTCTCTCTCGGCAGCATTACGTCAGCGTTGCGGCAAATTAATCTAGACAAATATATATAGTATGAGCTATATGTCTTTATTGGATATGACGTCATAAAAGTAAGTTATTGGTGAAAATCACAATAGGCCTGACATGTTAATGAAATACAGTAGAGTGTCGATAATCCGGATTAATTGTGACCCAACCCTGTCCGGATTATCAAAATGTCCGATTTTCGAAAAGAACCAAAAAAAGGGCGTTTGAGTTCATAACAAAAAGAAAACTTGCTAAAATCGTTAATAATTCACTTTAGTGATTAAATAATAATTGGATTAGATAAATAAAACCATTAATTAATATGAACTTATAATGTATTAGAAATGAAAGAAAATACATACATATGTAATGTACAATTGGGATTGTAATTAAAAGTAATGAATACTGTATATTTTATAGCTTGTCAGAGCTCTTAAAAACATATTTTATTGAATTTTGTTTGACAAATATGTATGTATGTATTCACTTCAAAAAAAATATCACCGGAATTGAATCTTACTGTATATATAGAATTAGAAGGTATTTATTTATATAAAATTAAGGTTTTGTCTGTACATTGCCCCAAATCACGCCAAATTTTGGTTGCACACGTTTCAAGCATGTATGTTTTCAGTATGTCTGTCTGTATGTTTGTATGTATGTATGTATGTTTCTGTCGTTTCCGAAAAGTTGCTCACAATTCACGTAAAAACGGCTGAAGGGATTATTATGAAATTTCATATTTACATCAGATGTCTTCTAACTTACGTTTTAGCTATATAATTCGTCTTTGGCAGATAGTTGGAGAGCCTACGAATGAATGATCAAATGGCTCCTAAGGCTGTAACTCTCGGGGGGTCTGGAGGGTGCAGGGTGGAGTTGGAGGGTTTAGGTGAGGGTCCAGGAGGCGTAATGGGGGGCGGCTCAGGTGAGGGTCCAGAGGCGTAGTGGGGCGGTGCGGGGTGGGGTGGGTGGGAGTGAGGTTCGTGGGTTTGGGGTTCAGGGGGCGTGCCCCCTGGCTACCAAGAGGGCCGCCGAAGACGGGCCTTGCAGCTAGTTTACATATAAAATCACTGTTTAATACCTAGTGAGAACCCTTTCGGGCCTTACTTAACGGAAAATAAGTTTTTCCATTACAGGATGAAGCAGTCCAGGTTCAGATAAGAGATTTTGTTAAGGGAGAATTGTATGGGTTCTTGGTGAAACATTTTAAACGAGATGTGAATAGCGATCTAATATCGTGTACACCTACTTCCACTCCCACTTTCATTTCTAAGTAGAAGACAATATATGAAGGGGCATTATCTAATGAATTCCAAAATAATTCCACATAATTCCAAAGACGTGTACACCTAATTCCAATCCCTGTTCACCCTTCAATTTTAAATAAAGTAAAGAAATCATAAATAAACATATTTATATTCGTTATTATATAAATCACAATTCATCAAAAAAAGCCCAAACTAGTGGACATAGAAACATGAAATTTGGAGAGAATATTAGTTCTATGACATGGAGGTTCATTTAGAAACTTTGTTGACGAAACGTTGGCATAAAATAAAAAATATTTGCATATACTATTGTCCTTATTTCCCTACAACAACTTATTAATAATCTCTATATTAACAATGTTATTTTGTTGTTGTTTTTTTAGTTTCCTTTCCGGTTGTTCATTTCATCGACCATTGCAGTTCATGGAGTATTCCAGTTGGAGAACACGAGCTTGGGCCGGATTTTATTATCCTACAAGGACTTTATCGCGAAGTACGAAGTATTGTACCTGAATTCGACTCCATTGCAACGTGCCATATTAGCAACAACCCTGAGGCCCTCGGTTATATGCTACTGGGCTTCAATGGACATGACCATCGCAATTTCAGTGATGTGAGTATTTTAAAGTTGAAAGCTTGTATCTAATGATGGTGCTTGTTAGGGCGCTCGTGAGTGCTGAGTGCTTTGTGGTGCGTGTCCGCGCCCCCCACCAAGTCGGTGGGGTCCTAACAATGTTTGCGTGTGTGCAGGGCGTTGTTTGTGCCCTGATGGAAAGCCGGGCTGGGCGCCATCCGCTTTGTTAGCGGGGGAGGGGCTACTAGTTGGCGGTTGGCCCCTCCTTCCAATCGAATGATGATTCGATTCGATTCCCGATGATTCGATGCTCGATGATTCGATGCTCAGCCGAGATCGAGTTGCTTCACTTATAGCATGACTGATATATTATCAGTCATGCAAAAGTGTCGCACGATCTGACTGAGTCATCTAGCGGCCGTGTCTAAAGGCTCATCGCCAAAGCAACAGCGGGCCGCTACAGTGCTCATACACCCAGATAACACACACCCAGGCCCGGTTGTATGTCGCAAAAGTGTTTTCAGCACTACCCAGATAGTGATGGACATGGGATGGGCCAATCAGACGACAGGTACATTCAGTGGCTGCGTCATCTGATTGGCCATCCCGGTGGCTCCATTTACCATCTACCTTGGTTAGTGGTAAAAAGCATTTACTTTGCGACATACAACCGGGCCTCAGTCTAGAACAGTGGTTCCCAACCTTTTGTGCCCCATCGCCCCTTTATGGAGGTTTGTCTAACACCTATCGCCCCCTTTTCATTTTCATTCTATGTCTAATTTTAATTTGAAGTAAAGTATAAATAATAAAGCAGTTTTATTATTTTAAACAATTTTCTTACCGTATATAAAAACAACCAAAGCAGTTTTATCCGACCACTCTTAAATAAAATAGAAAAAAAAAAATTAAAATGTACATTTTTTAGAGATTTTTTTTAAGAACAAAGAAGTAAAATAATTATTGTAACTAAGATCATTGATGTACATTTAAAAAAACAGGAGTACATGTTTTCATTTTTAAATTGGAATCTGGAAAAATTAAGAAAGTTGACAGTTAAAATTTGAAAAAATATATGAAATTTTGAAAACTTTGTTTTATTGCACAGTACTATTTTAACTATTCCCCGTTTGAATACTCATCGCCCCCCCTGATGACCCAAATCGCCCACTTGGGGGCGATCGCCCTCAGGTTGGGAACCACTGGTCTAGAAGATGTCTTCTTCAGATCTTATTATATCTTGATATTATTTTCAAAGATGACTAAGTTGTCTTCTAGACAATATGGCAAAACCTCTTTAAGAATGTTCTACAATTTACCCTAAAGACATCTTTGAAATTAAACTTTTTGGATAAAATACCAATTAAATATAAATATGATTTTATATCTTGCTAATCTCTTTAAATATGCCATAAAGCTGTCTTCTAGAGCAGTGTTTCGCAAAGTGTGTGCCGCGGTACACTGGTGTACCATGGTCATTTGTTGGTATGCCGCGGAAAAAATGTCAAGTTTTTTGAAAATAATACAAATAGCTGAGAGTTATGCGAGGAGCCTTATCAACGATTGCTCCAAATTTTCATCGCCTGTGTTCATTTAAGCAGGCTCACATTTCTCATTAAACATACTATATATATTGATCTAGATTAATTTGTAACAACGCTAAGAGAAATTTCTCTAAAAAAATTTCCCTCTTGACTAGAATCGAACCTACGAACTCTTGAACTAATGTCATCTGCTCTAACCCCTAGACCAATGTAAGATTAATATTTATAACATGATTTCTATTACTAAAACTATAAATTTTTGATTTAGACTTTGTGTCGAGATAAGTATTGTATTCATTTGAACTCGAATGAAAATGGAAAAACACCAATTGATTTTAAATTAAAAAACATTGAATATATATTAATTAACGAGGCAAATTTGAAATATAATTGTCAGCTCGGATTTTAAACTGACAGCCCAATTGATTTTCATTAACCAGGCAAATTTGAAATATAATTTTAATTTGCACTCGAATTTTGAAATGAAAAACTCTAAAAGACTTTAAATTAAGAAACATTAAATATGTTTTTTGTAATTAATGAAATTAATTGAACCGCGTAAATTTGAATAATTTCCATGATTCAGCCTGCGAATTTTTTGCAGTTCATAAATCATTTCATTATTTTTGTTTTGAAAAGGAAAAATGAAATTTAAATTTTAAATTTAAATATATTCATAATTATTCGACCCCCCCCCCCCCCCACTCAAAAATTAAAGAGGCGAAACTTTTAAGAGACGATGTATTTTCGGTAGTTTACGGGTATACATTTGGAGTGTGGTTTTTTAAGAGGAATAAAATTTTTGGACCGAGACGCTGCCCGCCAGGGCACCAGCCCGGAGGGCCGAGCTTCGAGGGCGTGCCGAAGGCACGCACGAAAAGCTCGTTATAAATAAAACCCATGAATCTATTATTTATTATTAAAATGGACATGAACCAACTAAATTTTTCATATTATATTGATTTTAATAATAAATAGATAAATAAATATTAAATAAACTTTGGTTTTTTCTTTGGTGTATCTCTAAAATAGGGGTGTCCAACCTTTTATCTTCCTGGGCCACATTGGAAGAATATGAGCTGTTTTGGGCCACACATAAAAATACTCTAATGATAAAAATAGCTGATGAACAAAAAAAACGTAGAATATGTACTTAATATACTTAAGAAATGAAGCTTTGTTACTTTATAAATTTGTATTATAAAAGTAAGAGACAAATCAGCAACATAAAATTATAGTGAGAAGTTTATTGTCATTAAATAAATTTATAATTTTTCTCATTAATATATCAAAGAATAATTGAAATATCAACGAGAATTATTTTGACCGCGCTTATTATTTGAAAAAGATATTTATCGCGAGACTACTGCGGATGAAGCTATTGGAGTCTGCGGAGTCTTAAGTCTGGACCAAGAGAGAAAAAGATGTGATCCATTTAGCTACAATCCAACGTCATTTCGCGTATAGCTCGCATGACATTCGGATGGATCACCAAATGAATTTGAAATCTCAGATGTTATATATTCGATCTCCCAGTCCAGAGCGCTTGATCTATTAGCATGTATGTTAGATGCTTGCCATTAATTAATCGAATGTTTTCTACATTTGATTCAATCGCGAATCAAATGTAGTGAATTTTTGTCAAATATTTCAAGTTAGAAATATATAAGTTCAGGTATTATTTTCACTCAATATTTGACAAAAATTCACTGCATTTGATTAGCGATTGAATCAAATGTAGAAAACATTCGATTTATTGTCATTGTTTTTGGGACATTAATCCGCCGATATTTGGCTCAAAGGAATTCTCAGTGAATTCTCGAAATGTCTATCAAATATTTGAGATCTAGCTTCTTTCTTTGTGTGCTTCATACTTGAAAATAGATGCTTGAATAAATAAAATTTTTATCCAATAATTTTAAAAAATGTTTCACCAAGTACCAACACCAAATTCCTTAAAAAAAATAATAAATAAATAAAATTATTTAAGAATCACCTCATGAATATCTCATTGCAAAATAATGTGCTAAATTCAAAAATTCATTACACATAAATTAATAGCAAGTTAAAAATATTGTCAAAAAGTTCTAAGCTGACCACCAGTGAAGAAGGAACATCAAATTTTCAATATCCATACGATATTGACTCCATGAAAAACAACATTTATAATTAAAAAAAAGACTGATGATGAAGACCAAGTCTTCGAAACTATAGTCTCAAACAAATAAATAATATATATATACAGATATATCATCTCGATATATATGTGTGTATGTTTATTTGCATCAAGCAGAGGACAACCTCTTTGTTTCTCTTTGTGAATCAACAGCTCTGCTACTCTCGGCAAAACAAAAACTTTTCAATTAAAAATTTTGTATTATTTTTAGTAATAACACTGGAATTTTTAGTCACAATCTCATAAAGATTGTAAGTTCGTGTTTTTTTGTCGGGCCACATTGATAGCAATTTTGGGCATCATGCGGCCCGCGAGCCGCGTGTTGGACAAGCCTGCTCTAAAATTTTTTGATTTGGTAGGTGTACCTTGATCACAAGAAGTTTGCGGAACACTGTTCTAGAGCACTTGTTAAGATAGTTTTAATAATGTTCGAAAAACTGTGTTAAGCATGAGGACGATCATTGAATAAGTCTTTCGAAACGTCGTAGTTTTATTGTATTATTTATTCATGTTAAATAAATAATTATGCGTGATTTTACTAAAAATTTTATCTAATGATATAAGGTATGTTTTTTATCCTACAGATTTTCCATATTAAATTTATTTTTTTGCAAATCAAACTCACCTTTTTGAAAATTATGCCTTTTAAGAAGAATACAAAGAGTTAGAGAAAAATGTGAGAACTAGTTCAAAATTCCGTTACATTTTGTGTAAATTTTGATCATTTGGCAAATATTTTTTATCCTGGAACGGTTCAGACTAAACTAATTTTTTAAAATTTGAAGCAAAGGGGGAAATTATTAAGTTAAACTTTTGTTCAGAATTTGAATCTAAAAAAAATATTACGGTTGATATGATTAATCGGTTAATATTAATAATCACGGGGAAATATGTATAAATAGAAAATTTGTTTCTCAAAAACGCCTCTAACGCCGATTAAAATCTAAATCTATATTGGGGACGGAATTGACACACTGCCTTTGGACAATTTTAATAATTTTTTCTAACAAAATTTTATAACTAAAAAAACTTTATTAAATTATAGTCTTCATTCATCTTTTTTTTTATTTAGGTGATATTTTATTCAGTCATATCTGAACATTTTTCAAGTAAATACACGGGTTTGAAGATTTAAACAACCAAATTGGACAGGGGACGGAATTGACTTTTTGTAGATTATTTGAATTGAAAAAATATGAAATTGAGGGGTTAAAAAATTTATGAGTGCAACAATAAATGTATACAATTAAAGACTATATTATTAAAAATGGAAATTTTATCTTAAATTGGAAATAAACTGCAACGGATCGTTGCTAAACTTTATCCAAATTCATTTGAAATATTAATATGTTCTAGAGTAAAGTACTTTAAAATATAATTTTACTAAAAACTTTATTTAACCTTTTTTGTGGGTCCAAAGGTACTTAATTAGGATATTATATTTCATCAAAATTGGTTAAGTCATTTTCAAGATATTTAGAAAAAACTAAAAAAGTACTGAAATAAAGTACTAATGTTTGTGGACCGATATGTACCAAAAACTAATCAGCGCTTCATTTTGTTAAAATACTGGTAGGTTTTCAATTTCAATTCATTCGGTGCAACGGTGTGGAAAAATTCGTGGACGAAAAAAACGATAACACACATACATACATCCATCCATCCGCACGCACTTCCAAATAAAGTAAAAAAATGGCACTTTTTGGCCTCTCGGCGAGATCCCAGGTAATTTTTGGCAAAACCGTCACGTGCTAAAATTCAATCTCATTGAATACTTCAATTTGTGACCTTAATTGAGTCCATGGGTTCCGTAATCTTTACCTGAGGACCCTTTGAAGTCGCGCTTGCCGCGAGAGCGATTCCAATACTTTCTCCCATGCTTCGCATTGGATAAAGTAAAAAATAATCTAGTGGACTTTACAATTCAAAATATGTTGGATTTGCTCTTATATATAATCCTTTATCTTGTGATCAAGTTCATCGTTTAGTAAATATTTCTTATCTCAGATGAACGGACGTTTGAAGTCAATTGCTATTCTTTTGCAATTTTACTTCAATGTAAGTACATTATGAAATTAACAAATGTGTGCTAATTTCAACATTAATTCTTTTTAGGTGATGGTCGATACATGGAAAGACTGGACGGGCGCGAGATGGATTTATCTTTATATGCCAGATTGTGTGGGTTTGACGAGTATACGTCTTTTCCGACGAGAAGCGCCCTCGCAACCAGGCGCTGAGCTCTTTACCTTTCTCGTTCTAGTTGAATGCAGAGGCGAGAGAACGAGAGAAAATCAGGTAATGAGATTAGAAAATTTATTTTTATTTTTAAACTTCTTGATTTTAAAAATGCATTCTGTTCAGTCAATCACTCGATTCTTTTAAGTAAACTTGCTTCCCAATTTAATTTTTCATCCTCAGCTTGCAAATTAATCATCTTCATTTCTATGTGATCGGACTCAAGAAGTTCGTTGTGGCTCAGATTTTTCATCTCCGCTTTCTCTTAGGACAGGGGTGGCCCAGGGATCTATCCTGGGACCTCTATTATTTTCTTTATTTGTTAATGATATCTCCTCTTCTCTTTCTAGCTGTAATCATCACCTATTTGCTGATGATTTTCAGTTTTATGCTCACTGCTTGCCCAACCAAGTTGTGCAATATATTTCATTAATTAACCTAGAGCTTCTGTCACTTTCTTCCTGGGCCATGAATAATTTAATCTCTGTTAATCCTCTAAAATCGCAGGCTATTATCTTATTCAAAGAATGCCTTCCTACTAACTTACTACCTCCTATTCTCTACAATAACAATACTATTCCATTCACTTGCTCAGCTAAGAATCTAGGATTGACTTTTTCGTGCAATTTATCTTGGAAAGTGCAAATCAATAATATATGCCGTAGTGTTTATGGGGCCCTTCACTCACTGAAGCGACTCTCATATCTCACGCCATATAATCTTCGCCTCAATTTAAGCAAGAGTTTATTAGCACCCCTTTTCCAGTACTGCGACATAATCTTTTCGAATTCCCTCGACAGTAAATCGGGCAAAAGACTAGAAATAGCTTTGAATGCATGCACCCGCTATGTCTTAAATCTAAAACCACGTAGCCATCTTTCGGACCAGGATAAAAAACTCATCTTAAACACAGATCTTTCTAAATTTTACGCTTGGCGGTGTTGTGTGATTATTTATAAGCTATTAAATTCTGAAAAATTCATTTGCCCGTCTTACTTAGAAAATCTATTTGTCGTCGGTCGCTCCACCAGGAAGACAACGCTAGTGCAGGTGCACTGTAAAACTAAACACTTCTTTCATTCCTTCAAATTGGCGGGTGCAAGGCTTTGGAATGAACTTCCATCCAAATTTCATGCAAACCCGACTCTTGGTGCTCTCAGGTCTTCGTTCTTTATGGATCCCAATAACTGATACTCCTTACTCTTATTTCCTTTATGTCTTCTAATCTTTCTCTACTTTTTTTTCTTCTTCCCCTCCAAAATTTGTGTATCTGTGAAATCTTTTGCCAACATTGTAAAATATTATTGCTAAATTATGTATAAACACTAGGTGGGACCTAAGGTCCTATGTTTGTATACTTTGTGAAATAAATAAAATAAATAAATAAATAAAACAAGTACATAATAAAAAAAAAAAAAAAACCTAGAAAATGTAGAGTAGTCCAGTCAAATTGTTCTCAAATGGGTCCCTATGGGGAAAGTTTTGGAGTAGTTCTAATTTGTTGCATATATGTGACCTTCTCAGAGAAAAGGGACCAAGTGTGTCAAAAAACGGGTTTGGACTTAAGAGGGGATTCTGGTACCTAAAAGGGTGTAGAATAAGGTGAAATGAGTTAGATTTCTGATAAAAATTTATTTACCCCATAAAAACGTACAAAACGAACTTGGGAAAATCGATAAAAATGAGAAAAACATTAAAATTTTATTATTATTATTATTATTAATCAGTAGAGATTGTGGTGTTGGTGCAAGGTGAAACATCTTTAATAAAGATAAGAGTAAATAAATATTTTATTTAATATGGATTTACTATGAGTTAAGGATACTGGGTCACTTATTTCACATTAAAATTAAAAAATTAAAAGATATAAAAAAATTTTTCTTTTTCAATATATATATTTCGGGCTATCAACCCATCTTCAGGAAGTACAGAAAGTAACTAATTCAACTTATTGAATAACAGGTTATATATATGTTTATTGAACAGAGGGAAAGAATATTTGAATTATTTTAAAAGGACACTTTCCTGCTTGTGACATTTAGGTGTGTTTAGATAAAATAAGTTAGAAAGTTCATTGACTTGTGTCTCTAGGTTGGGAATGAATTTTTGGCTTAGATATTAATAGGTCAATTAATTTTAATGTGAAATAAGTGACCCAGTATCCTTAACTCATAGTAAATCCATATTAAATAAAATATTTATTTACTCTTATCTTTATTATTATTATTATTTATTATTATTTTTTACATTAAAATTTTCTAACTAACCATACCAAATCGCATCTCCCAACTGAAGGTGTGTTCAAAGTGATAATGCGTTATGAAACTTTAAATGCGTTTTTCTCAAAACTTCATTTTCACACACTAGGTCCCTTTTCTCGAAGAAGGTCACATATAAGTTTTTTGGAGAACTGAATCCAAATCTGAGGTCTCTCACCAAAATTTCGTGACGCAACATTGTAGAAAATTTTCATTTTTTTGGAGGTTTTTCGCTTATAACTCGGAAACTATCAACTATTCGTAAATAACCTTCCTATTTAAAATAAAAGTTCATAAAATTTCCTATAAATTTCATTACTTGGTTTTTTTTAATGAAAATGATGAGAGGAGTTACACCAAAAAGGTACAATCTCTAAAGGCCTGGGTTGGCCCCTCCGTCGTGAAAAGAAGAAGAAAGAATTTTATGGGCTGGATGGGGGTCGAAGGTATCTGTGGATACGGGTCTTAAACAGCTGAAGGTTATAAGTCTCGGTGAAGACGGTGGCTGGGAGCGAGTTCCATTCTCTGGAGGTCATAGAGATAAAAGGAACTGGAACTCCCTCCCAGCCTCCATCTTTCCCAGCACTTATAATCTTCAAACCTTCAAAGCCGGAGTGCATAGACACCTACGTCTACACCCCCTCACTTAATCAACTTTCCCTTCTCTTCGGTAATGCAAGGGTCTTTCGAGATCCATAGGGCCTGCATCTTTACTGGTACACCCCTTCTTGCATTCGATTGCATTAAAAAAAAAAAAAAAGATTTGGCGAAAGCGCTTGTTCGATTTTTATCCAATTTGACAGCGAAGGGGTGCTGAGCGTTCGAAACCCGCGTGTTTCTCGTAAAGAGGGCTTTAGGGGGAATAATTGATTTCAGCTCGACTCAACAAACACCGTGATAGTATCTGTAGTACAGGGAAAGGACAGAAACGGTTCTTCGGCGAGCCAGGGAGTCGAGTGAGTTGGTTAGAGCCAGGTGTCCTATTAGTTTAATTGCTCGCTTCTGAATCGCATCCAGTGTTTCCGACCAAGCGTTCAGGCTCAAGCGCAAAATCCAAGTTTTGGATTGAAGCAAATTTAATCTACATAGTTTAAAAATGTATAGAGTGGCCTTTGTCGAAAACGGGCTCCTCCATGGTCAAAATGGGAAAATATCGAAAAAAAGTGTGAGTTTTTGGGTGATATGGGGTCGAAAACTTGGATTTTGCACTTGAGCCCGAACGGTTGGTCGGAAAAAAACCTAAGTAATGAAATTTGTAGGAAATTTTATTAACTTTCATTTTGAATAGGAGGGTTATTTAAAAAAAAAAAGTTGATAGTTTCCGAGTTATAAGCCAAAAATGGAAATTTTCACCTTTTTTTGCATTTTCTACAATGTTGCGTCACGAAATTTTGGTGGGAGACCTCAGATTTGGATTCAGCGCCCCAAAAAACATATATGCAAAAAATCAGAACTACCCCAAAACGTTCCTGATAAAAACACAATTTGACTGGTCTAGAGCAGGGGTCGGCAACCTTTTGAGACGGAAAAGCCAAAAGTTACAATTTACAAAATTTCCCAGGTTTTAAAGAGCCACTAACATATTTAATTAAATATTATGGTATTTGGTTAGGATTAGATACATATAAATTTGATTTTGGATTTAAAATAAAGCCGCATCTTCACATTGAAATAGCCGCAAGTGGTTCGCGAGCCACGGGTTGCCGACCCCTGGTCTAGAGGAATTAGGTCTAAAAAGTTTTGTTACGAATCCTCAGCTCTTTGCCTTATTTAGAGAGCCGGATTAATTAAAAAAGAACTACATGGAATGACGATATTACAATTAAATATCCGCCTGGAGAATGCAGTTTATATGTTATTAGACAGAGCTGGTTGTCTAAATACAGGCGCTACCATAAAGTGCTGCTCTCTTGTGAGTTTTTTGAAACTTCCTAGTCTAAATCACTGGTTCTTAATACAAACTTTGCTTTGCTGTTTCACGGAATAAGACCGGGTGGAGAATCTTATATGAAGTTAATAAATGAATACTAAATATATAAAAAAATTTATATATAATATATTTTTTAGTTATTTTCGTTTAAAAATTTTAGCTTGGCGCCATATCGAAACGGTTAATTGGATTAAATTGATATTTTTTCAAACTAGGTCCTTGCATTGATGAGTTCCCTGCAAAATTTAAATTCAATCGGTCAACCCATTCCAGAGATATAAATTATTTAGTAAAACAAATATGGTAGATAGCTGGTAAAAACAAGCGTTTCCGGACAAATGTTTGACCCATATTAACTCCGAGAATTACAGATACATCCTGTAGGTATATGATTATTTATTTGCATCAAGCAGAGGGCTCCCTTTGATTAAAAAACATGTCTACTACTTTTCAATTTTAAACCAAATACACATAAAATAAACTGCAACGGATCGTTGCTAAACTTAATCCAAATTCATTTGAAATATTAATATGTTTTCCTGGATTGATGTGATATATTAATTATTTATCCTTTAACAATTAAAAATAATATGTTTATTCCTTTATTATTAATCAGATATCACTTGCAATTTGCAGTTCATGTTGACTTTAATTCAAAAATAATGATCGATTCTCATTTAATAGTCGAGGAATAACCATTCTACATTGATAAAGATTAGACTAAATAAATATTTTATTTAATATGGATTTACTATGAGTTAAGGATACTGGGTCACTTATTTCACATTAAAATTAAAAAATTAAAAGATATAATTTTTTTTCTTTTTCAATATATATTTCAGGCTATCAACCCATCTTCAGGAAATACAGAAAGTTACTTTCTATATTAAATAAAATATTTATTTACTCTTATCTTTTATTAAAGATGTTTCACCTTGCACCAACACCACAATCTCTACTGATCATTCTACATTGGATTTTTGACATTTCGGTTATTATTAGTAATCATTGGTGAAGACATGGAGGAATCGACTTAAAATCAAAAATAGCAATCGATTCTTATCTAATACTTGAGGAATAACAATTCTACATTAGATTTTTGACCCTTCGATTATTATTGGTAACCATTGCTGAAGACATGGAGGAATCGACTTAAAATCAAAAATAACGATCGATTCTTATCTAATACTAGAGGAATAACCTTATTGCATTACATTTTTGATGTTTTGACTATTAATGGCAACCTCTACTGAAAACGTGGAAGAATCGACTTAAAATCAAAAAGACTATATTCTTTTTAACCGACTTCAAAAAAGGAGGAGGTTCTCTATTCGATTGAATTTTTTTTTTTTTTTTTTTTTGTGCCTATGTTACCTCATATCTCCGCTAATTGTCAACCGATTTTGAAAAATTTTTTTGCATTGGGTCCAGTCTAGCTTCCAATTGGTCCCATTTTTTTTTCGATTTTTTTTCATAGGTATTAGACCTTTTTTATTAGGTTTGTTTAGGTTTGTTTAGACCTAACCTCTTTGTTTATGAACCGATTTCGATGGTTCTTTTTTTATCCGAAAGGGGGTGTCTTAGGGATGGTGTCATATTAATTTGGTCAAGTTCTGATGATATAATCACTATTAATAACATCACTAAAAAGAGAAAAATAAAAATTTTTAAGAAAAAAATAAAAACCGACTTCAAAAATTAAGTGCAACAAATATAAAAATACACTAAAAGGTATAAAATAATTATTATCTTATTTAGTTACAACTAAACGACGAAATATTAACACGAAATTACTTTTTGAAGTTGGTGCCAAACATATACCTTTTATGAATCGCACTCGACTGATCTTACTTAGTACGTTTGGCGGGTACGCTCGCTTATAGGTATAGTTTGTTTGGCACCGACTTTAAAAAGTAATTTCGTGTTAATATTTCGTCGTTTAGTTGTAACTAAATAAGATAATAATTATTTTATACCTTTTAGTGTATTTTTATATTTGTTGCACTTAATTTTTGAAGTCGGTTTTTATTTTTTTCTTAAAAATTTTTATGGCAAACAACTCAAGTTTGAGTTACTTCGCATTGGATAAAGTAAAAAGAGTTACCTATCTAAACCAAATGTTTCAAATGTTTTAACTTCATCATCAGTCTTTTTAATTAGAAATATTTGATTTGTTATTTCTCATGGGTTCAAATACCGGATTGGATTTAGATAAATTCTATCGTTTTGTCTTAATACACTGTTTAAAATTAATAATTTCCTCTAATTTTTTTTTTCAGGAATTGCTTCTGGATTTTGCCCAAAGACTGCGTGCAGAACGGATGCCCAGTTATATCAGTGTATATCAGCCAGCTAATTCTGGAATTGACTTTAACGAAGACAAGCCGGATCCACCTCCGAGGAAATATCGTTTGCCTTCCACGCCCACAACAGCGATGCCTCTGGTGTAAAAAAACCCTTGAAACTAAGAACATTACAAGAATAAAGATAATGAGAAATTGCAGTTTTTTTATAATAAAACGTGTTATTTACTTCGAGTTACATTTTGTTTTGACTTTATTGTGACTTCAAGCCCTGAAAATTGAGGAAAAACTGAAACGTTTTTAAGATTCGGTATGCTGTTTGAAGTGAATTAATAATTTTAAATGATAAAAATCTAAATCTGATATTCATTTCGATTTAATATTTTATTCATAAAATAAAAGAAATTAAGAAATTAATCTCTATTAGGGCCAATTGTGTGTCGGTTGGTCGGTCGCCAAACTTTTTGACCTCACGGACCAGTTAATTCATAATTTAAATCCCGCGGACCACTAATAGGATTTTTTAAGTGTTAAATATATTTATAAAAAAAAATTGTGATCAAAGAACACATAAAATGTACCTAGTTAATAAAATGAAACTATTAATAGTAACCAAGTTATGAAAGCTTTATTAATAAACCATAATAAAATAAACAAAATAAACACAAATTGTACAAACAAAAAGTTTTTATAACTTGTCACGTATTGTTATGAATTGAATCATGTTTTAATGCATCTTAAAACATAACTTAACATGATGAGTAAGTATATTCCACATTTTTCTGCGGACCAGCGAAATTTTCTCGCGGACCACTAGTGGTCCGCGGACCACCACTTTGGCAACCGCTGGGTTGGTAAAGTCTTTGTAAAAGTTGACAAAGGGTAAAACCTTAGAATTCATCTTGTGTCCGGCGGGATGGCTAAACAGATGAAAGTGCGTATCATCATATTGCCCATCCGGCCGGGCACAATGTGAATTCTAGGGTTTTACCCTTTGTCAACTTTTACAAAGACTTTACCAACCGACATACAACTGGCACTTAGTCTGAAAGAGACTTGGATTCTAAAGGAAGTGAGATCATTCTATTCTAAGGAAAGATCGATCACCAGCAGAGTCATAAAATAATAAAAAAAGTAAAAACTTATTTACCTTAGAGACGTTTCTTAGGAGTAATTAATAATAAACTTAAATATAAAATATATTGTTCAATTATGCCTATATATTATAAATATTGTTTTTAAGGAATTTGGTGTTGGTACTTGGTGAAACATTTTTTTAAAATTATTAGATAAAAATACTTGGTAGGTTTCACATTAAGATATAAAAAAATAAAACGAATTTATTTTTGGAGAATCTTTAATCTCGATATATATATTTCGGGTGACTAACCCATCTTCAGGAGAAACAGAAAGTAACTGACCTGGATAAGTCGAAATTGAATACAAGTCAATGGTAAAATTTATTTTTTTAAGATAACCAAAGGGTAAATATTTAAAATTAGTGGAGGGAGAAAAGGTAGAAAGTCTACTTTTGTTTAATTTTGAATGACCTTTTGAGAAATGAGGATTTCGAATTTGAATACAACTCAATGGTAAAATTTATTTTTAAGATAATAAAAGGGTAAATATTTAAAATTAGTGGAGGGAGAAGTCTATTTTGTTTAATTTTGAATAGTCTTCTGAGAAATGAGAATTTACACACAAAACAAATTTGCAAATATTTAAAGATTGTAAATGATTGTACTTTTTTTAACTTCTAATTGATTATTTAGTATATTCGTTTTATTTGAGAGAGCTAATTTTATTTCCGTTGACTCTAAAAAATCTAAACGTAAGCCCTTTCTTTCGAAATGTAACGGAACTAGGTGGCTAATAGAAGAGGTGTGTTTATTCAAATGTAGATGATTGGCGAAGGAAGAAGTTGATTCTCCAAAAATAAATTCGTTTTATTTTTTATATCTTAATGTGAAACCTACCAAGTATTTTAATCCAATAATTTTATTATAAATATTGCTTGAAAATCTCAAAAATGATGTTTTCTGAATTTTTGAACCATAAGTTCGAAAGCTAATAAGTCCAAAATCTAATCACTTCTCCAAATTGGAAATATTTTAGCACAAGAGCGAACTTTCTACGACTTTTTGCTCTTGTGTAGCTGAATCCAGACATATAGACAGAAAAAAAATCATGATTGAAATGATTTTTTTCCACGTTCCCGACAATTTTAATTAATCACAGTGAGCAGAAAAACAATTGAAAATGTGTGCTTGAATTCAATATTAGGCTCGGCCAGCATTCAGGACAATAGATATTGATTAATAAAGTAAAGGGTGTGTATTTTCACAGTGAATGAAATAAAACTCAAAGAGGTTTATACAAACTCAATATAGATAAGAGTAAATAAATATTTTATTTAATATGAATTTACTATGAGTTAAGGATACTAGGTCACTTTTAATGTGAAATAAGTGACCTAGTATCCTTAACTCATAGTAAATTCATATTAAATAAAATATTTATTTACTCTTATCTTTATTAAAGATGTTTCACCTTGCACCAACACCACAATCTCTACAAACTCAATATATTTCGGATTATTGGTCCATCATCGGGGGTTTACAGGTTAACCAGTTTTAACCTGTAAACTGCTGATGATGGACTAATAATCCGAAATATATTGAGTTTGTATAAACCTCTTTGAGTTTTATTTCATTCACTGTGAAACTACACACCCTTTACTTTATTAATTAATATCATGTTTCACCTAAAACCTACACCACTTTCCCTAAGTAAAATAGATATTATATGAACAAAAGATGAAATTATGAGTTGTATTTATTTATTTTGTTTGTAAAAAATTAAAAAAGTTGTAAAGTATTCTAAAATAATAATAATAATGCGTGGTCACTTTCTTACACTTTAGTAAAAACTTATTGAATTTCACATTTCTTTCTTTCATGATCTACCTAAAACATTGGTAAAACACACAGAGTTAGGGCCGGTAGAAATGCAGTGCAAATGTTGTATCACTAACTCATGGGTAGTTGGTAAATGGAGGGGTTGGGATAGCCAATCAGATGACAGGAACTTTCAGTGCCTATCATCTGATTGGCCATCCCAGTCTCTCCATTTACCATCTACCCATGGTTAGTGGTAAAAAGCATTTACTTTGCAACATACAACCGGCCCTTAGAGAAAAGAAATATACTAATTATTTAGACACCGGGGACCTAGAAACATAATGATCTGTAAAACTCTCGATTTTATAGTTTAAAAATCGGGCTAATGTATAATTTTAATATGGTAAAATCATGCATAACTTGATTTTATAATCTATTTTTATATTATTTTTATGAACATTATAATTTCTGTTGTGAATGTGTTGACTTAGATAATAATTATTATTTGTATTTGATTGGTGTATATTTTTATAAAAATAAATAAATATCTTATTAATATCTTGTTTTTGCTATATGAGTTATGGTTTTTAATAAAATTTTAATAAGAAAATCACAAGAATGTGTCATTTATTAGATCTATTGGACACCCTCTTGTGATTTTCTTAGAAAAATTTAAATCTATTTCTATAGCCCACTTGAATTGTCTCATAAAAAATGTTATCTTATTTTCAATTGTTTCTGAGGTTTTTCGCTCTTTGGTCTTTCTTTAGAGCAGACGTCAGCACCCGCGGGTTATTGAGTGACCCATTTGTGATAGTTTTAAGAGACCCTTTTGAAAAAAAAAATACCTGTAATTTTCCAGTAGGTATTTAGAAATCAATAATTCTATTAGGATTTATATTTATATATTGATTTACAAAAAAGTATAATATACTGGAAAACAAAAGAAATTTTTAAAGAGTTTTCTCACCAGCCACAATCACGCTAATTCTGCCAGCTTCTTAGCATTGGTACTAATCTATATAATAATAAAAATTTAAGAAAAAAATAAAAACCGACTTCAAAAAATTAAATGCAACAAATAAAATACACTAAAAGGTATAAAATAATTATTATCTTATTTAGTTACAACTAAACGACGAAATATTAACACGAAATTACTTTTTGAAGTCGGTGCCAAACAAACTATACCTATAAGCGAGCGTACCCGCCAAACGTACTAAGTAAGATCCGTCGAGTGCGATTCATAAAAGGTATATGTTTGGCACCGACTTCAAAAAGTAATTTCGTGTTAATATTTCGTCGTTTAGTTGTAACTAAATAAGATAATAATTATTTTATACCTTTTAGTGTATTTTATTTGTTGCATTTAATTTTTGAAGTCGGTTTTTATTTTTCTTAAAATTTTTTATTTTTCTCTTTTAGTGATGTTATTAATAGTGATCATATCATCAGAACTTGACCAAATTAATATGACACCATCCCTAAGACACCCCTTTCGGATAAAAAAAGAACCATCGAAATCGGTTCATAAACAAAGAGGTTAGGTCTAAAACAACGACCTAATAAAAAAGGTCTAATACCTATGAAAAAAAATCGAAAAAAAATGGGACCAATCGGAAGCTAGACTGGACCCAATGCAAAAAAATTTTCAAAATCGGTTTGACAATTGGCGGAGATATGAGGTAACATAGCCACAAAAAAAAAAATAAATAAAAAAATAAAAAAATAAAAATTCAGTCGAATAGAGAACCTCCTCCTTTTTTGAAGTCGGTTAAAAATGAATTTCTGTTTCTTCGTAAGCGCAGATCTCTTAAATGCCTGGACCGATTTGGCTAATTTTTTTTTAAATGTTCGTAATAGTGCAATTCAGGTTAATACGTAAAAAAAATTGGAAAAGTTGCCAGGAAAATTGGAAAATTCAGGAAAAACTAAAAAAAAATTCAGGTTAGCCAACATAGCTTGCCAAACAATAAAAGAACTAAACTAGCAAAAAAAACAAGTGTTGGCGGCCCTGTTTGTAAGATTTTTGAGTGTCATTCATTCTCAATAGTTCTAACCACATTATCGTTGAAGAAGAATTTAATACTGCATTTTTACAAAAGTATTTATTTAGTAACATTTTTATTGTATAGATTATTTTATTTTATTTGATTTTCTCAAATTCTAAATATTTATTTTTTCCAAATAATAAATACAATATGATAATTATTTTGTCAAAGTTTTTTTATGAGAAAAAAAAATTAAAAATGGTAATCATCGAGAAATTTTCGTTTTTTGCGAAAAAACTAATTGAAGATAGGTTTGAAAAAGGTTTATCTATTTTTTTAAAGTACATTTAAATTGTAGTTAATAGAATCTTAAATTATATCTATTTAAGACTTATAATAAAACAATTATATTTATTCTCTGTAACTAATAAAACATCAATAAAGCAGCCACGTGGGGGTCCAAGGGGCGAAGCCTTGGCTATCAAAAGGCCCGCCAAAGGCATAATTATTGTTATTTGAAAGTTTATAATAGGAAAATAAGGACAAGTTTTTATGTGTGACTTTTTTATTTATCAGCCAACGTTTCGTCCAAATTTTCTTGTTATCTTCATTGCCATTGAAGACCATCAGAAACATAAATTCCAAAAAATATTTGGCACATTCACATAAACAATTTTTCTTTCTTCTCTTTTTATATTAACAATTACATTAGATATAAATCAGTAATAACATAAATAGAATGAGGCAAAGGCTAAGAGAAACAAAGAGGTTGTCCTCTGCTTGATGCAAATAAACATACACACATATATGTGGAAATATATATCTGTATATATATCGAAACTATAGTTTCAAACAAATAAATAATATATATAGTAAAACTCGAGTTATAACCAAAAAACTAAAACTACCTGATTATAAAGGACGAGCTGCTCCGGGCGTGCCGAAGGCCTGATATTACAATAGTTGTAAATGAACATAACAAACAATATAACAAAAATCTTTGATTTTTCAGAAGTCGTCTTGAGTTATTGGATAAAAAATACTTGGTAGGTTTCACATTAAGATATAAAAAATAAAACGAAAAGTTTCTTTCTGTTTCTCCTGAAGATGGGTTAGTCACCCGAAATATATATATCGAGATTAAAGATTCTCCAAAAATAAATTCGTTTTATTTTTTATATCTTAATGTGAAACCTACCAAGTATTTTTTATCCGATAATTTTGAAAAATGTTTCACCAAGTAGCAACACCAAATTCCTTAAAAACTGTCGTCTTGAGGTTGTACAATTCAAATGAAAAACTGTTGTTTAGACTCGAATTTCGGAATTTCCTTCCCGGACTGAACCTGGGTTCTAATAAAACCATCTCTAGTTTCCTGGCTACAAACAGTTGCTGAAGCTTCAGTAACTAGTTTAGTATGTCTTTCAACGGCCTGTGAATGACAAGGAAACTTGACGATATTCATTTTGAAGCCAGTTTTGATGATTTCATGCAAGTTTGATTCGGACAAAAGTAGAGTGGCTGCCCGCTCATGAATGATAGCGTCATCTCAATTAATCATGCTGTAATATTCACTGTGAAGAAAAATCTAATTTGGGAATGTGAAACGGGCGTATATCATTGCCCCGAATGAATCTTTTAGCAGAGTTCGTCATGAGAGTTTACGCTTTTCTTGGTTCGAAATTAAAAATCTCCCAAAAGCCACTCATGGTGCCCGACATCAATTATCACAAAGAGCTCCTTCTTACCAGAAAAATACAAAAAGGTTGTCTTTGATGCTATCCAGAGAAAGGCCTACTTTGCGCACTCGGAAAACTTAATATTAGTCATGCTGCAGGATGAAAGGCAACATATTCGTGAACTCGGACTGCGACGGATAATTAAGGCTAGAGGCAGCATTCGGACCAGTGGTAAACACCCGTTTCACATTCCCAAATTAGATTTTTCTTCACAGGAATATTCATGAGCAGGCAGCCACTCTACTGCTATCCGAATCAAACTTGCATGAAATCATCAAACCTGGCTTCAAAATGAATATCGCCAAGTTTCCTTGTCATTCACAGGCCGTTGAAAGACATATTAAACTAGTTACTGAAGCTTCAGCAACTGTTTGTGGCCAGGAAACCAGAGATGGTTTTATTAGAACCCAGATTCAGTCCAGGAAGGAAATTCCGAAATTCGAGTCTAAACAACAGTTCTTCAAGTGAATTGTACAACCTCAAGACGACTTCTGAAAAATCAAAGATTTTGTTATATTGTTTGTTATGTTCATTTACAACTATTGTAATATCAGAGATAAAATAAAATTAAAATCTTGCTTTTTCACTCCAACCATACTGTACAGTGTACACAATATGGTTGAAACTTTAAATAAAATGTGCAACCTCAAGACATTTGAATTTTGGCTCAAAATTTTTAGAGAATAGTTTTGAGCCCCATAGGCAACTATTAAGAGGTCAGGCATATCAAAATTCAAAAAATTTTGTTTTTCACTCCAATCTATTCTGCATACGATTCTAAATCTGCAAGTCTCGACCATTAGCATTTTTGATTAGGCTGAATTTTGTCTTCATAGCTTCCCTAATAAATTTATTTGTGAAAAAATCAATCAATAAATGTTTCTTTCTTTCAAAGATTTATGGTAAGTTTTTATTTTATTTTTTTAACATACCTAATAGATTATATAATTTATAATTTTGTTTTTAATTTTTATGAAAAAACTAATCAAGCAATTTTAATACTATTATCATAGTAGGTAGGTGATTTTTTTCCATTTTTTAAATTGTTCAATTTATTCAATAAAATTCAAAAATCCTTTATATTATTTTTTAAAATGTCCCTCGTATAGAAATTTAATAAAGAAAACAATTATCCCGAGCTGTATTTCCAAGGTGATAAAAATTTTAAAAATGTAAAAAATAATATACTTATTGCTTTTATGGGAACTTAAAAAAAAGTCTGATAATCTTTAAAACAATTCGGAATTTTAGGATTATAGACATTTTATACATTTTTAATTATATTAAATAATAAAAAATGTAATAAATTAAAAAAAAGTTTCTAGCGATGAAACTAGTTTAAAAATTTATGAAATACACTGCCGGCCAAAAAACGTAACACTTAGGGCCAGTTGTATGTCGGTTGGTAAACTCTTTTTAAACGTTGACAAAGGGTAAAACCTTAGAATTCACTTTGTCGCCGGGTAGGACGAGCCAATCAGATGACAGTGCCTGTCATCTGATTGGTCGTCCCACCCGGCACAAAGTGAATTCTAAGGTTTTACCCTTTGTCAACGTTTAAAAAGGTTTACCAACCGACTTAGAACTGGCCCTTAGATTTTTTTTTAAATAGTTAATAAAATGTATTTTTAATGTAATGAAATTGAATAAACTTTTAATATGATATATTTTTAAGCTCTCTTAAAAAGTATAACATAAATTTTAAAAATTTTATTTAAAAATTACTATTTAAGGTAGTTGTTTCGCGAGAATACTAGCAAAAAGTTTATGCTAGAGTATATAGAACAGACAATAAGAATTCATAAGCTCAAAACTTTTTGCTGTTTATGTACCGATTCTAGCCAATCCCGTGCTCGTTTGACAAATTTGGCACCATTGTAAGAGATTGAATATTTTTATATTAAAATGACAGATAAAATACATTTTAAATTTCTATAAAAATCGTTTTGTCATTTTTTAACAAATGTAATCAACGCCTACGTTACACTTTATGATAATTATAATTTTGAAAAAATCTAGCGCATGCGCGCTTTATACATCTTTCGCTGGTTAAATAAATCCGCTGTTGCCAAATTGTTTTTAGTGTAAATTTTTTTATACATTTTTCATTATTTATTCATTATTATCTCAGAAACTGTGTTGTAACTATGAATCAAAATTGTCTTAAAATATGTATTGGTTATTGTTTAATGTTGGTTTAGTTTTTTATAAAAATGGTAAGATGGGTTTGTTAATTATAATTAAATATGTATGTACATTTTCCATATCCGTATAGTGCAATGTTAAAGAGCCTGAAAAACTCGATTTTTGAAATTTAATATCTCCGGAACTGTATTGTTCATAAATTTCGTTTTGCCACCAATCGATGCAGAAGTATTTAAATAATAATCTATCTAAATTTCAAAAAAATCCTAAGAAAACCCATTTGGCGGAACAACTACCTTAAATGAAATAAAAGCGGATAATTTGATATTTTTCGATTTTTGATGAAATCTAATATCTTTATTATAATCATTCAATTACTGTTTTTCTTTTAATAATTAGTAGAGATTGTGGTGTTGGTGCAAAGTGAAACATCTTTAATAAAGATAAGAGTAAATAAATATTAAATTTAATATTCATTTACTATGAGTTAAGGATTCTTGGTCACTTGTTTCACATTAAAATTAAAAAAATTAAAAGATGTAAAATTCTTTCAATATATATATGTATCGATCCATCTTCAGGAAGCTATCAAAAATATCAGCTATTTTCTGTACTTCCTGAAGATGGATTCATAGCCCGAAATATATATAACTCTTAAGGAGTTCGGTGTTGGTTCTGAGGTGAAAACATTTTAATATAATAATAAAACTTGAGTAAGATGCGAGGTAGGTTTCACAAAAAAAAGAAATAAAACAAAATTGAGTTTTGAATTCGATATATTTCGGGGTTAGCCCATCATCAGGAGTCTAAGAAAACTGATTATATATTGGAAAAATAATATATATAAATAATATAAATATATCGAATTCAAAACTCAAATTTGTTTTATTTCTTTTTTTGTGAAACCTACCTCGTATCTTACTCAAGTTTTATTATTATATCGAAATATATATATTATATATTGAAAAAATTGTTTACATCTTTTTATTTTTTAATTTTAATGTGAAACAAGTGACCGAGAATCCTTAACTCATAGTAAATGAATATTAAATATAATGTAATGAAATGAGTATCTATTTGAGAAAGAAAGATTGAAATTCCTTCTCAAAATCAACTTGTGATATAAATCAATAATACTATTATTTATGAATTTAGGTCATTTATCTAAGATTTTAATAGATATGTTTATATTGCATGTAGGAGGGTTTTGTCCCCTCGGGAGTCGAACCCAAGCACTAGTACGCTTTCCGGGCAACTAGTCCAGACCCTTGAGACACTTACCTCCAAACATGCAACATATAACGAAAGCCACTGATTTTCACTCCATTCAACTCGATTGGAATAGTAAAAATTAATGCTTAACTGAAATAAAGATTCAGCACCGGACCAATGCATAGGCAAATATTTGTAATGAAATGAGTATCTATTTGAGAAAGAAAGATTGAAATTCTTCTCAAAATCAACTTGTGATATAAATCAATAATACTATTATTTATGAATTTAGGTCATTTATCTAAGATTTTAATAGATATGTTTATATTGCATGTAGGAGGGTTTTGTCCCCTCGGGAGTCGAACCCAAGCACTGGTGCGCTGTCCGGGCGACTGGTCCAGACCCTTGAGACACTTGCCTCCAAACATGCAACATATAACGAAAGCCACTGATTTTCACTCCATTCAACTCGATTGGAATAGTAAAAATTAATGCTTAACTGAAATAAAGATTCAGCACTGGACCAATGATAGGCAAATAGTTGTAATGAAATGATGTATCTGTTTGAGAAGAAAGATTGAAGTGCCTTCTCAAGGGTCTGGACTTGTATGCAACCGGATAATGCGTACTAGTGCTATGGATTTAGGCTTATCGAGGGGATCTAATAGACCCTGCCTACATTGCAATGTAGGACGGTATCTGTCAAACCCTCAGATGAGCCTAAATCCATAGCACTAGTACGCATTATCCGAGTTATAGTCACAAGTTGATTTTGAGAAGGAATTTCAATCTTTCTTTCTCGAAAGCTACTCATTTCATCACAACATTTGCCAATCATTGGTACAGTGCTGAATCTTATGCTCAGCTAAGCATTAATTATTACTATTCCAATCGAGTTGAATGGAGTGAAAATCAGTGGCTTTCGTTATATGTTGCATGTTTGGAGGTAAGTGTCTCAAGGGTCTGGACTAGTTGCCCGGAAAGCGTACTAGTGCTTGGGTTCGACTCCCGAGGGGACAAAACCCTCCTACATGCAATATAAACATATCTATTAAAATCTTAGATAAATGACCTAAATTCATAAATAATAGTATTATTGATTTATATCACAAGTTGATTTTGAGAAGGAATTTCAATCTTTCTTTCTCAAATAGATACTCATTTCATTACAAATATTTGCCTATGCATTGGTCCGGTGCTGAATCTTTATTTCAGTTAAGCATTAATTTTTACTATTCCAATCGAGTTGAATGGAGTGAAAATCAGTGGCTTTCGTTATATGTTGCATGTTTGGAGGTAAGTGTCTCAAGGGTCTGGACTAGTTGCCCGGAAAGCGTACTAGTGCTTGGGTTCGACTCCCGAGGGACAAAACCCTCCTACATGCAATATAAACATATCTATTAAAATCTTAGATAAATGACCTAAATTCATAAATAATAGTATTATTGATTTATATCACAAGTTGATTTTGAGAAGGAATTTCAATCTTTCTTTCTCAAATAGATACTCATTTCATTACAAATATTTGCCTATGCATTGGTCCGGTGCTGAATCTTTATTTCAGTTAAGCATTAATTTTTACTATTCCAATCGAGTTGAATGGAGTGAAAATCAGTGGCTTTCGTTATATGTTGCATGTTTGGAGGTAAGTGTCTCAAGGGTCTGGACTAGTTGCCCGGAAAGCGTACTAGTGCTTGGGTTCGACTCCCGAGGGGACAAAACCCTCCTACATGCAATATAAACATATCTATTAAAATCTTAGATAAATGACCTAAATTCATGAACAATAATTAAAATATAATATTTATTTACTCTTATGTTTTTCTTTTGATAATATGCTTGAAATGCATTGAGTGGCTTTTCGATTAAACATATCAACATTATGCCGTTTAGAATTACAGATTCTGCGAAAGCCGTTGCGTTAATCGAGCATGGACGCAGCAGCTACAGTACCTAGCCAATGTCGTTGGTACGACACCAACAAGTGTTAAACACTTATTAACAAAGGTTAAACATATATCATATTAAAAGTTTATTCAATTTCATTCCATTAAAGATACATTTCATTAGTTTTTTTCATCTAATTGTTACGTTTTTTGGCCGGCAGTGTAAGTAGATTACTTACATATCTATACTACAGGTTGTTCTCTTCAGTTGAAAGAATAAATATTTTTATTTTAGGTTAAAACAAAATAAAATGAGAATCTTCTGCTTTTTAAATAAAATAATTTTTAATTATTTCTAGAGACTATATAGCTTGCCTTCATCATCAGTCTATCACATCAATTAGTTACAAATTAAGATTTATACATAGAAAATTTTGAAAAATATATAATGTCTTTTTCTTCATGTTTCTTCTTGGGAGATTAGAATATATTCTAATCTCCCAAGAAGAAACATGAAGAAAAAGACATTATATATTTTTCAAAATTTTCTATGTATAAATCTTAATTTGTAACTAATTTGAAATATTTGTGATAGACTGATGATGAAGGCAATGCCTTCGAAACTATAGTCTCTAGAAATAATTAAAAATTATTTTATTTAAAAACAGAAGACTCTCTCATTTTATTTTATTTTTTAACCTAAAATAAAAACAATTCTGTTACCATCGACAGTGAAATCTTTTATTCAACTAATAAATATTTTTATGTTTTCAGTTACTGTTTATAGTACCTATATATTATTAGATCCATGAAATACCCGTTTCACAATTAAGTTGCATAAAAATTTAGCTTCTTTTAGAAAGAAAATGTTCAGTTCTTGAGAGCAATATGGAGTAAGCTGTTAAAATAGTCCATCAACTTTATTAGATTGAAAAAAACAAAAATTTTAAAACCAGTATATAAGCTTATATAGTAAATAAATACAAATCTTAAACAATCTTAAAAAGTTTATTTAATATCTAAACGTTTTGATAGAATTTCTACTTTATCAATGAAATTTGAAAAAAAATAGTTGCTTTAAGGTAGTTGTTCCGCCAAATGGGTTTTCTTAGGATTTTTTTTGAAATTTAGATAGATTATTATTTAAATACTTCTGCATCGATTGGTGGCAAAACGAAATTTATGAACAATACAGTTCCGGAGATATTAAATTTCAAAAAATCGAGTTTTTCAGGCTCTTTAACATTGCACTATACGGGATATTGGAAAATTTACATACATATTTAATTATAATTAAGAAACTCTTCTTACCATTTTTATAAAAAACCAAACCAACATTAAACAATAACCAATACATATTTTAAGAGAATTTTGATTTATAGTTACAACACAGTTTCTGAGATAATAATGAATAAATAATGAAAAATGTATAAAAAAAAATTTAGACCAAAAACAATTTGGCTATCTATTTTATTATTAATTGATTGAGAGCCTAAATTAGTGTTGTTATATAAAGCAGGAGTAATTCCATATGATCTAAGAGTAGAAGATAATGGAGAGTGATTAGAAATGAAGGGGAATCTTTTAAATGTTTGTTCAGTTCCATAGTGTTATATAATAACAAAACTTGAGTAAGATACGAGGTAGGTTTCACAAAAAAGAAATAAAACAAAATTGAGTTTTGAATTCGATATATTTCGGGGGTTAGCCCATCATCAGGAGTCTAAGAAAACTGATTATATATTGGAAAAATAGTTTTACAAGTAACAATTTTTATTAGATAAGAAAGTAACTGTTTTCTGTTGCTCCTGAAGATGGGTTAGCCACCCGCAAAATATATATATCGAGATTAAAGTCTCTCCAAAAATAAATTCGTTTTAGTTTTATATCTTAATGTGAAACCTACCAAATAATTTTAAAAAATGTTTCACCAAGTACCAACACCAAATTCTTTAAAAACTAATTTTAGTATTAGTGGAATGATTAGACGAGAGAAAGGAATGATATTGTCAATGAAAGGTTTTCTAAATACTTGCTAATTTAATTTTTTGATGAGATAGTTATTTAGAGGCTCAGAAAAGTTTTTTCTCATTATTTTATATTTACACCACTTCTATCCCAAAAAAACTTTTACCTCAACACATATTTCTAATTTTGTATTCAGTTTTTTATCTTAACTCCTGATGATGGGCTCGTAACCTGGAATAAATATATCGAGATAAAACTGAAAACATATGTAATTTTTTGTGAAACCTACCTTACAATTTTACTTACTTTTATTATGTAAAAATGAAAAAAATAGTTTCTTTAAAAAATGAACACATAAATATAATTAAATATAAAGTTTTTGAGCCGAGAGTAGCAGAATTTTATATATTGAAGGAGACAATAAAAGAGGTGTGTCTTCTGCTGGAATTATAAATTTTATTTATTTATAACGAGACTATAGTTTCGAGGGCTTTGCCCTCTTCATCAGTCTATTACAATCGGATCCACAGGAATTAATTTATGAATCTTTCATAAATTAACTCCTGTGAATCGATTGTAATAGACTGATGAAGAGGGCAAAGCCCTCGAAACTATAGTCTCGTTATAAATAAATAAAATTTATAATTCCAGCTGAAGACACACTCTTTTATTGTCTCCTTCAATAAATATAATTGATAGTTGATTTATATTCATTCCTTAAAATAACTATTTTTACAAATTTCTTATAATAAAGCGAGAAATTATACTGAAAAGTTTGGATTTTAAACGTTTTAACGTTTTAAGATTGTTTTTTTTTTTATAAAAAAAGATTTGTATTTATTTATATATTACACTGTTCGACAAAAAATTTTTCCGTAAACCCAGTAGTTTTATTTATATGCTGATTATCATGCAATTTCCCGATTTTTTACAACACGTTAGAATTTTGAGATATTATCGGTCAAAATGACGAAAAAGGCCATTTTGACCTATTTTCGAGTCCCATTAAATATTAAACAGCAATATTTGAAATCCAAATATTTTGTTGACATAAACGAAAACAGCTTCCTCTTTGATTTTCAAATTACCACTTGTTTTTAGCTCAATTAGAACTCGAGTTATAACTAAAAAACTAAAACTACCTGATTATAAAGGATAATAAACATAGATAAAAACATGAGGTCTTAGTTTTTTTAGCTATAAACTAAGACCATGTTTTTATCTATGATGATTGTCCTTTATAAATCACGTAGTTTTAGTTTTTTAATCATAACTCGAGTTCTAATTGAGCTACAAACAAGTGGTAATTTAGAAATCAAAGAGGAAGCTTGTTTCTATTACATCAACAAAACATTTTGATTTCAAATATTGCTGTTTATACTATTAATGGGACTCAAAAATAGGTCAAAATGGCCTTTTCGTCATTTTGACCGGTAATATCTCAAAACTATGACGTGTTATAAAAAATCGGGAATTGCATGCTAATCAGTGTATAAAACTCTACTGGAATCCTGTGGTAGGTTTACGAGGAGAACTTTTTGTTTAATTTTTGTCGAGCAGTGTTATTATCATTTCCGTTCATAATCTGTATTAATTTGAATGATTTTTGGTCGCAGTTCACCTCAGGATCACACATTCGTCTTGCATACATTAGCTTCTTTATCTCAGCTAGCCGTTATTGAAGACTCAAGACTTAAAAATGTCGGCACATTCACATTCATGGGCTTGCTGAAATTAAGTTGAAAGCATCTTTTCGCCGAGGGGCGAACCGCGATATTGTGAAAGAGACAATAAGTAGTATCACCATCTTCTGGAGACTGTTTATGGAATATCATTGTTAGTATA
>JALMQS010000891.1:331471-517574 GCA_024734495.1 Forficula auricularia
CTCAATTAATCATGCTGTAATATTCACTGTGAAGAAAAATCTAATTTGGGAATGTGAAACGGGCGTATATCATTGCCCCGAATGAATCTTTTAGCAGAGTTCGTCATGAGAGTTTACGCTTTTCTTGGTTCGAAATTAAAAATCTCCCAAAAGCCACTCATGGTGCCCGACATCAATTATCACAAAGAGATCCTTCTTACCAGAAAAATACAAAAAGGTTGTCTTTGATGCTATCCAGAGAAAGGCCTACTTTGCGCACTCGGAAAACTTAATACTAGCCATGCTGCAGGATGAAAGGCAACATATTCGTGAACTCGGACTGCGACGGATAATTAAGGCTAGAGGCAGCATTCAGACCAGTGGTAAACACCCGTTTCACATTCCTAAATTAGATTTTTCTTCACAGGAATATTCATGAGCAGGCAGCCACTCTACTGCTATCCGAATCAAACTTGCATGAAATCATCAAACCTGGCTTCAAAATGAATATCGCCAAGTTTCCTTGTCATTCACAGGCCGTTGAAAGACATATTAAACTAGTTACTGAAGCTTCAGCAACTGTTTGTAGCCAGGAAACCAGAGATGGTTTTATTAGAACCCAGATTCAGTCCAGGAAGGAAATTCCGAAATTCGAGTCTAAACAACAGTTCTTCAAGTGAATTGTACAACCTCAAGATGACTTCTGAAAAATCCAAGATTTTGTTATATTGTTTGTTATGTTCATTTACAACTATTGTAATATCAGGAGAAATAAAAAAAATTAAAATCTTGCTTTTTCACTCCACCACTACTGTACACAATATGGTTGAAACTTTAAATAAAATGTGCAACCTCAAGACATTTGAATTTTGGCTCAAAATTTTTAGAGAATAGTTTTGAGCCCCATAGGCAACCATTAAGAGGTCAGGCATATCAAAATTCAAAAAATTTTGTTTTTCACTCCAATCTATTCTGCATACGATTCTAAATCTGCAAGTCTCGACCATTAGCATTTTTGATTAGGCTGAATTTTGTCTTCATAGCTTCCCTAATAAATTTATTTGTGAAAAAATCAATCGATAAATGTTTCTTTCTTTCAAAGATTTATGGTAAGTTTTTATTTTATTTTTTTAACATACCTAATAGATTATATAATTTATAATTTTGTTTTTAATTTTTATGAAAAAACTAATCAAGCAATTTTAATACTATTATCATAGTAGGCAGGTGATTTTTTTCCATTTTTTAAATTGTTCAATTTATTCAATAAAATTCAAAAATCCTTTATATTATTTTTTAAAATGTCCCTCGTATAGAAATTTAATAAAGAAAACAATTATCCCGAGCTGTATTTCCAAGGTGATAAAAATTTTAAAAATGTAAAAAATAATATACTTATTGCTTTTATGGGAACTTAAAAAAAGTCTGATAATCTTTAAAACAATTCGGAATTTTAGGATTATAGACATTTTATACATTTTTAATTATATTAAATAATAAAAAATGTAATAAATTAAAAAAAAGTTTCTAGCGATGAAACTAGTTTAAAAATTTATGAAATACACTGCCGGCCAAAAAACGTAACACTTAGGGCCAGTTGTATGTCGGTTGGTAAACTCTTTTTAAACGTTGACAAAGGGTAAAACCTTAGAATTCACTTTGTGCCGGGTGGGACGGCCAATCAGATGACAGCCACTTTCATCTGATTGGTCGTCCCACCCGGCACAAAGTGAATTCTAAGGTTTTACCCTTTGTCAACGTTTAAAAAGGTTTACCAACCGACTTAGAACTGGCCCTTAGATTTTTTTAAATAGTTAATAAAATGTATTTTTAATGTAATGAAATTGAATAAACTTTTAATATGATATATTTTTAAGCTCTCTTAAAAAGTATAACATAAATTTTAAAAATTTTATTTAAAAATTACTATTTAAGGTAGTTGTTTCGCGAGAATACTAGCAAAAAGTTTATGCTAGAGTATATAGAACAGACAATAAGAATTCATAAGCTCAAAACTTTTTGCTGTTTATGTACCGATTCTAGCCAATCCCGTGCTCGTTTGACAAATTTGGCACCATTGTAAGAGATTGAATATTTTTATATTAAAATGACAGATAAAATACATTTTAAATTTCTATAAAAATCGTTTTGTCATTTTTTAACAAATGTAATCAACGCCTACGTTACACTTTATGATAATTATAATTTTGAAAAAATCTAGCGCATGCGCGCTTTATACATCTTTCACTGGTTAAATAAATCCGCTGTTGCCAAATTGTTTTTAGTGTAAATTTTTTTATACATTTTTCATTATTTATTCATTATTATCTCAGAAACTGTGTTGTAACTATGAATCAAAATTGTCTTAAAATATGTATTGGTTATTGTTCAATGTTGGTTTAGTTTTTTATAAAAATGCTAAGAAGGGTTTGTTAATTATAATTAAATATGTATGTACATTTGCAATGTTAAAGAGCCTGAAAAACTCGATTTTTGAAATTTAATATCTCCGGAACTGTATTGTTCATAAATTTCGTTTTGCCACCAATCGATGCAGAAGTATTTAAATAATAATCTATCTAAATTTCAAAAAAATCCTAAGAAAACCCATTTGGCGGAACAACTACCTTAAATGAAATAAAAGCGGATAATTTGATATTTTTCGATTTTTGATGAAATCTAATATCTTTATTATAATCATTCAATCACTGTTTTTCTTTTAATAATTAGTAGAGATTGTGGTGTTGGTGCAAAGTGAAACATCTTTAATAAAGATAAGAGTAAATAAATATTAAATTTAATATTCATTTACTATGAGTTAAGGATTCTTGGTCACTTGTTTCACATTAAAATTAAAAAATTAAAAGATGTAAAATTTTTTTTCAATATATATAGTATATATTTCGGGCTATCCATCTTCAGGAAATATCAGCTGATATTTTCTGTACTTCCTGAAGATGGATTCATAGCCCGAAATATATATAACTTTTAAGGAGTTCGGTGTTGGTTCTAGGTGAAAACATTTTAATATAATAATAAAACTTGAGTAAGATACGAGGTAGGTTTCACAAAAAAAAGAAATAAAACAAAATTGAGTTTTGAATTCGATATATTTCGGGGGTTAGCCCATCATCAGGAGTCTAAGAAAACTGATTATATATTGGAAAAATAATATATATAAATAATATAAATATATCGAATTCAAAACTCAAATTTGTTTTATTTCTTTTTTTGTGAAACCTACCTCGTATCTTACTCAAGTTTTATTATTATATCGAAATATATATATTATATATTGAAAAAATTGTTTACATCTTTTTATTTTTTAATTTTAATGTGAAACAAGTGACCAAGAATCCTTAACTCATAGTAAATGAATATTAAATATAATGTAATGAAATGAGTATCTATTTGAGAAGGAAGGATTGAAGTTCCTTCTCAAAATCAACTTGTGATATAAATCAATAATACTATTATTTATGAATTTGGGTCATTTATCTAAGATTTTGATAGATATGTTTATATTGCATGTAGGAGGGTTTTGTCCCCTCGGGAGTCAACCTAAGCACTAGTACGCTTCCGGGCAACTAGTCCAGACCCTTGAGACACTTACCTCCAAACATGCAACATATAACGAAAGCCACTGATTTTCACTCCATTCAACTCGATGAATAGTAAAATTAATAGCTGAACTGAAATTCAGCACCGGACTATGCATAGGCAAATATTTGTAATGAAATGAAATATCTATTTGAGAAAGAAAGATTGAAATTCTCTCAAAATCAACTTGTGATATAAATCAATAATACTATTATTTATGAATTTAGGTCATTTATCTAAGATTTTAATAGATATGTTTATATTGCAGGAAACCGTAGCGACTAGCGCGCGCGTCGGGCAATAGCTCAGACCCAAACATGCAACATAAAACGAAAAGCCACTGATTTTCACTCCATTCAACTCGATTGGAATAGTGAAATTAATGCTTAACTGAAATACAGATTCAGCACGACCAAGTGCATAGGCAAATATTTGTACCCATTTCGACGGAAAATGAAAGCTCTTCAAAATCAACTTGCGATATAAATCAATAATACTATTATTTATGATTTAGGTCATTTATCTAAGATTTTGCTAGATAGCTATATTGCATGTAGGAGGGTCCTGAGCCGAACTCGAGCACTTTGGCTCCATTAGTCAGACTTGAGACAATCCAAACATGCATACGAATCATTTCACTCCATTCAACTCGATTGGAATAGCAAAATTAATGCGTAACTGAAATAAGACTATTCCAATCGAGTTGGAATGGAGTGAAAATCAGTGGCTTTCGTTATATGTTGCATGTTTGGAGGTAAGTGTCTCAAGGGTCTGGACTAGTTGCCCGGAAAGCGTACTAGTGCTTGGGTTCGACTCCCGAGGGGACAAAACCCTCCTACATGCAATATAAACATATCTATTAAAATCTTAGATAAATGACCTAAATTCATAAATAATAGTATTATTGATTTATATCACAAGTTGATTTTGAGAAGGAATTTCAATCTTTCTTTCTCAAATAGATACTCATTTCATTACAAATATTTGCCTATGCATTGGTCCGGTGCTGAATCTTTATTTCAGTTAAGCATTAATTTTTACTATTCCAATCGAGTTGAATGGAGTGAAAATCAGTGGCTTTCGTTATATGTTGCATGTTTGGAGGTAAGTGTCTCAAGGGTCTGGACTAGTTGCCCGGAAAGCGTACTAGTGCTTGGGTTCGACTCCCGAGGGACAAAACCCTCCTACATGCAATATAAACATATCTATTAAAATCTTAGATAAATGACCTAAATTCATAAATAATAGTATTATTGATTTATATCACAAGTTGATTTTGAGAAGGAATTTCAATCTTTCTTTCTCAAATAGATACTCATTTCATTACAAATATTTGCCTATGCATTGGTCCGGTGCTGAATCTTTATTTCAGTTAAGCATTAATTTTTACTATTCCAATCGAGTTGAATGGAGTGAAAATCAGTGGCTTTCGTTATATGTTGCATGTTTGGAGGTAAGTGTCTCAAGGGTCTGGACTAGTTGCCCGGAAAGCGTACTAGTGCTTGGGTTCGACTCCCGAGGGGACAAAACCCTCCTACATGCAATATAAACATATCTATTAAAATCTTAGATAAATGACCTAAATTCATAAATAATAATTAAATATAATATTTATTTACTCTTATGTTTTTCTTTTGATAATATGCTTGAAATGCATTGAGTGGCTTTTCGATTAAACATATCAACATTATGCCGTTTAGAATTACAGATTCTGCGAAAGCCGTTGCGTTAATCGAGCATGGACGCAGCAGCTACAGTACCTAGCCAATGTCGTTGGTACGACACCAACAAGTGTTAAACACTTATTAACAAAGGTTAAACATATATCATATTAAAAGTTTATTCAATTTCATTCCATTAAAGATACATTTCATTAGTTTTTTTCATCTAATTGTTACGTTTTTTGGCCGGCAGTGTAAGTAGATTACTTACATATCTATACTACAGGTTGTTCTCTTCAGTTGAAAGAATAAATATTTTTATTTTAGGTTAAAAATAAAATAAAATGAGAATCTTCTGTTTTTTAAATAAAATAATTTTTAATTATTTCTAGAGACTATAGCTGAAGGCATGTTCATCATCAGTCTATCACAAATATTTCAAATTAGTTACAAATTAAGATTTATACATAGAAAATTTTGAAAAATATATAATGTCTTTTTCTTCATGTTTCTTCTTGGGAGATTAGAATATATTCTAATCTCCCAAGAAGAAACATGAAGAAAAAGACATTATATATTTTTCAAAATTTTCTATGTATAAATCTTAATTTGTAACTAATTTGAAATATTTGTGATAGACTGATGATGAAGGCAATGCCTTCGAAACTATAGTCTCTAGAAATAATTAAAAATTATTTTATTTAAAAAACAGAAGACTCTCTCATTTTATTTTATTTTTAACCTAAAATAAAAACAATTCTGTTACCATCGACAGTGAAATCTTTTATTCAACTAATAAATATTTTTATGTTTTCAGTTACTGTTTATAGTACCTATATATTATTAGATCCATGAAATACCCGTTTCACAATTAAGTTGCATAAAAATTTAGCTTCTTTTAGAAAGAAAATGTTCAGTTCTTGAGAGCAATATGGAGTAAGCTGTTAAAATAGTCCATCAACTTATTAGATT
This sequence comes from Forficula auricularia, assembly GCA_024734495.1. Taxonomy (NCBI): domain Eukaryota; kingdom Metazoa; phylum Arthropoda; class Insecta; order Dermaptera; family Forficulidae; genus Forficula; species Forficula auricularia. Next base: position 337,684 of record JALMQS010000891.1, read on the forward strand.
GAAAAAAACAAAATTTTAAAACCGGTATATAAGCTTATATAGTAAATAAATACAAATCTTAAACAATCTTAAAAAGTTTATTTAATATCTAAACGTTTTGATAGAATTTCTTACTTTATCAATGAAATTTGAAAAAAAAAAATAGTTGCTTTAAGGTAGTTGTTCCGCCAAATGGGTTTTCTTAGGATTTTTTTGAAATTTATGACAGATTATTATTTAAATACTTCTGCATCGATTGGTGGCAAAACGAAATTTATGAACAATACAGTTCCGGAGATATTAAATTTCAAAAATCGAGTTTTTCAGGCTCTTTAACATTGCACTATACGGGATATTGGAAAATTTACATACATATTTAATTATAATTAAGAAACTCTTCTTACCATTTTTATAAAAAACTAAACCAACATTAAACAATAACCAATACATATTTTAAGAGAATTTTGATTTATAGTTACAACACAGTTTCTGAGATAATAATGAATAAATAATGAAAATATAAAAAAAAATTTAGACCAAAAACAATTTGGCTATCTATTTTATTATTAATTGATTGAGAGCCTAAATTAGTGTTGTTATATAAAGCAGGAGTAATTCCATATGATCTAAGAGTAGAAGATAATGGAGAGTGATTAGAAATGAAGGGGAATCTTTTAAATGTTTGTTCAGTTCCATAGTGTTATATAATAACAAAACTTGAGTAAGATACGAGGTAGGTTTCACAAAAAAGAAATAAAACAAAATTGAGTTTTGAATTCGATATATTTCGGGGGTTAGCCCATCATCAGGAGTCTAAGAAAACTGATTATATATTGGAAAAATAGTTTTACAAGTAACAATTTTTATTAGATAAGAAAGTAACTGTTTTCTGTTGCTCCTGAAGATGGGTTAGCCACCCGAAATATATATATATCGAGATTAAAGTCTCTCCAAAAAATAAATTCGTTTTAGTTTTATATCTTAATGTGAAACCTACCAAATAATTTTAAAAAATGTTTCACCAAGTACCAACACCAAATTCCTTAAAAACTAATTTTAGTATTAGTGGAATGATTAGACGAGAGAAAGGAATGATATTGTCAATGAAAGGTTTTCTAAATACTTGCTAATTTAATTTTTGATGTGAGATAGTTATTTAGAGGCCCAGAAAAGTTTTTTCTCATTATTTTATATTTACACCACTTCTATCCCCAAAAAAACTTTTACCTGTACACATATTTCTAATTTTGTATTCAGTTTTTTATCTTAACTCCTGATGATGGGCTCGTAACCTGGAATAAATATATCGAGATAAAACTGAAAACATATGTAATTTTTTGTGAAACCTACCTTACAATTTTACTTACTTTTATTATGTAAAAATGAAAAAAATAGTTTCTTTAAAAAATGAACACATAAATATAATTAAATATAAAGTTTTTGAGCCGAGAGTAGCAGAATTTTTATATATTGAAGGAGACAATAAAAGAGTGTGTCTTTCTGGAATTATAAATTTTATTTATTTATAACGAGACTATAGTTTCGAGGGCTTTGCCCTCTTCATCAGTCTATTACAATGGATCCACAGGAATTAATTTATGAATCTTTCATAAATTAACTCCTGTGAATCGATTGTAATAGACTGATGAAGAGGGCAAAGCCCTCGAAACTATAGTCTCGTTATAAATAAATAAAATTTATAATTCCAGCAGAAGACACACTCTTTTATTGTCTCCTTCAATAAATATAATTGATAGTTGATTTATATTCATTCCTTAAAATAACTATTTTTACAAATTTCTTATAATAAAGCGAGAAATTATACTGAAAAGTTTGGATTTTAAACGTTTTAACGTTTTAAGATTGTTTTTTTTTTTATAAAAAAAGATTTGTATTTATTTATATATTACACTGTTCGACAAAAAATTTTTCCCGTAAACCCAGTAGTTTTATTTATATGCTGATTATCATGCAATTTCCCGATTTTTTACAACACGTTAGAATTTTGAGATATTATCGGTCAAAATGACCAAAAATGCCATTTTGACCTATTTTCGAGTCCCATTAAATATTAAACAGCAATATTTGAAATCCAAATATTTTGTTGACATAAACGAAAACAGCTTCTCTTTGATTTTCAAATTACCACTTGTTTTTAGCTCAATTAGAAGTCAAGTTATAACTAAAAAACTAAAACTACCTGATTATAAAGGATAAGAAACATAGATAAAAACATAAGGTCTTAGTTTTTTAGCTATAAACTAAGACCATGTTTTTATCTATGATGATTGTCCTTTATAATCACGTAGTTTTAGTTTTTTAATCATAACTCGAGTTCTAATTGAGCTAAAAACAAGTGGTAATTTGAAAATCAAAGAGGAAGCTGTTTTCTATTACATCAACAAAACATTTTGATTTCAAATATTGCTGTTTAATACCTATTTAATGGGACTCAAAAATAGGTCAAAATGGCCTTTTCGTCATTTTGACCGGTAATATCTCAAAACTCTGACGTGTTATAAAAAATCGGGAAATTGCATGATAATCAGTGTATAAAACTCTACTGGAACCCTGTGTTAGGTTTACGAGGAGAACTTTTTGTTTAATTTTTGTCGAGCAGTGTTATTATCATTTCCGTTCATAATCTGTATTAATTTGAATGATTGCAATGGGAAATAAGGACAAATTTTTTTTGTGATTTTTTTTATTTTTCAACTAGCGTTTGGTCGACTTTGTCGATTTCTTCAGGGCTTCAAATAGTTACATCACACCAAGGGGCGAACCGCGATTGGAATTAGGTGTACACCATCTTTGGAATTATTTTGGAATTCATTAGATAATCTATTGTATTCTACTTTGAAATGAAAGTGGAAGTAGGTGTACACGATTTTAGGTCGCAGTTCACCCCTCGCATCACACATTCGTCTAAAGTACATTATTTTCTTTTATCTCAGCAACCATTATTGAAGACCTAAAAACTTAAAAATTCGGCACATTCACATTAAAGAGACAATAAATAGAATTATTATTTCTAAGACTGTTTATCAAATATAATTGTTAGTAAAAAAAAAAAAAAAGGAAAATTGTTTATGCGAATGTGGGAATTTTTTTTTGAAATTTAAGTTTCTGATGGCCTTCAATGGTAACGGAGATAAGAAGAAAATAATATAGTTTAGATGAATGTGTGATGAAACCGAGGGGTGAACCGCGATTGGAATTAGGCGAACACTGTCTTTGGAATTCATTAGATAATCTATTGTCATGTACTTGGAAATGAAAGTGCAAGTAGGTGTACACGATTTTAGGTCGCGTCTCACCCCTTGGATGAAACTATTTGAAGCCCTGAAGAAGTAGACAAAACGTTGGTTGAAAAATAAAAAAAAATCACACAAAAAACTTGTACTTATTTCCTATTGTAAACTTTAAAATGTATTTATATATACTTCCAATCTATATATTTATTTTGTCTAAGATTTAAAAAAAATTAATTGGGATGTTTGGAACTTTAGTGTGGAATTTTTGGGGGCTTCTTCAGGGCTTCAAATAGTTACATCACACCAAGGGGTGAACCGCGATTGGAATTAGGTGTACACCATCTTTGGAATTATTTTGGAATTCATTAGATAATCTATTGTATTCTACTTTGAAATGAAAGTGGAAGTAGGTGTACACGATTTTAGGTCGCAGTTCACCCCTCGCATCAGACATTCGTCTAAAATACATTATTTTCTTTTATCTCCGCAACCATTATTGAAGACCTAAAAACTTAAAAATTCGGCACATTCACATTAAGAATTTTGCTGAAATTAAATTGAAAGTATCTTTTTGCCGAGAGTAGAATTTTTATAAATTGAAGGAGACAATAAATAGAATTATTATTTCCAAGACTGTTTATCAAATATAATTGTTAGTAAAAAAAAAAGGAAAATTGTTTATGCGAATGTGGGAATTTTTTTTTGAAATTTAAGTTTCTGATGGCCTTCAATGGTAACGGAGATAAGAAGAAAATAATATAGTTTAGATGAATGTGTGATGAAACCGAGGGGTGAACCGCGATTGGAATTAGGTGAACACTGTCTTTGGAATTCATTAGATAATCTATTGTCATGTACTTGGAAATGAAAGTGGAAGTAGGTGTACACGATTTTAGGTCGCGGCTCACCCCTCGGATGAAACAATTTGAGAGAAGTAGACAAAACGTTGGTTGAAAAATAAAAAAAATCACACACAAAACTTGTACTTATTTCCTATTATAAACTTTCAAACTTATTTATATACTTCCACTCTATAAATTTATTTTGTCTAAGATTTAAAAAAAAATTAATTGGGATGTTTGGAACTTGAGTGTGGAATTTTTGGGGGTATAAATATACACTTGCGGAGAAAAAAAATCGAGCCACCTAGCACCTAGTCTTTATTTTCTAAAACTACTTATTTTAGGTTCTAGGCATCGGATTGGAATAAAAAAGGTCAAACTTAGGGAATTTATTACATTTCAATAAGAAATAAATTAAATTTAAAGTTTTTGTGTCGAGAGTAGCAGAATTTTTATATATTGAATGAGACAATAAAGAGTCTTCTGCTGGTCGTTATAAATAAATAAAATTTATAATTCCAGCAGATGACACACTCTTTTATTGTCTCCTTCAAGAAATACATTGTTACATTTTGTATACACATTTGTTGATATATGGAAAAAATAAGAACATAAGCAAACTTTGTAATTTTAAGATGTTTAGAAATAAAGTGTGCCTAATGTTTAATTCTAAATTTCTGTATTAAATTAAATTAAATTAAATTTATTGAGAAAAATAAATGAAATTATTCTTTATTTTAAAATTGCAAAGTTTGCTTATGTTGGTATTTTTTTCCATATATCAAAAAATGTGTATACAAAATGTAACAATTTATTTCTTTAGTTTGAATTTTTATTTAAATCACACATGATTAATTTATAATTATTTATTGAAACAAATAATTACAATATGTTTCAATAAATAATTATAAATTAATCATGTATGATTTAAATAAAAATTCAAACTTTAATCATATTAATCACAAAAATAAAAGCTTCAACAGCTTCATTACTAATTTATTTCTTATTAAACTGTAATAAATTCCCTAAGTTAATTATACCTTTTTTATTCCAATCCGATGCCTAGAACCTGAAATAAGCCCAAGTTTTAGAAAAAGAGAGTAAAGTTAATTTACACATTAATATATCAAAGAATAATTAACACATTAACATGAGTTGTTTTTGATCGCGCTTTTATATTTATATTTATATATCTTGTTTAAAAAGCCCGATCAAAAACAATTCTCGTTAATGTGTTAATTATTCTTTGATATATTAATGTGTAAATTAACTTTACTCTCTTAATATATCTTATATATCAAAGAATAATTAACACATTAACAAGAGTTGTTTTTGATCGCGCTTTTATATTTATATTTATATATCTTGTTTAAAAAGCCCGATCAAAAACAATTCTCGTTAATGTGTTAATTATTCTTTGATATATTAATGTGTAAATTAACTTTAATCTCTTAATATATCTTATATATCAAAGAATAATTAACACATTAACAAGAGTTGTTTTTGATCGCGCTTTTATATTTATATATTTTGTTTAAAAAGCCCGATCAAAAACAATTCTCTTTAATCGTGTTAATTATTCTTTGATATATAATCAAAGAATAACTAACATCTTTTTTGTGAAACCTACCTCGCATCTTGCTCGTTTTAGAGTAGGTGGCTCGATTTTTTTGTCCTCAAGTGTATATATAGAAAAACAGAAGTATTTTTTTTTAAAATATGAAATAAGTTTTATTTAAATTATAAGAATTATACATATCATAGATTTATTTCATTTATACCATTTTTCTCAAGAGAGCGTTGATTTTATCCTCTCTGTTACCAAAATCACCTCCCTCTACATAATGGTTGCCCTTCTTTCTCCATCCGCCTGTGGGTGTGTTCAATTTAAACGGCCAGAGGAAATTGCTGGCGTATTTGAACCTGGGCCCGACTGTGATGATCTCGTGGATCAAATCCTCCACGCAGATGAGGGCGCTCTTTTTCAAGCCCTTCTCGACGATCTCGTTGGATGTAATCGGAATGCGTTGACCGCGTACTTTGGCGTATCCTCGTTTGTAGATGAGTTCTCGGACGCTTTTTAAATTCGGGATTCCCCAGGTGACGTATGGCTCGCAAATACGAAGCATGTTAATCGTGGCTTTGTTCAGCCGAATAAACACGCCGTTGTTGATTTGCTTCAAACGAAACAATTGAAGGACTTTGCGTACTTTGGGGGCGATTTTGTTAATACCGCGAATTCGGATAACAAACGCCAATTTCGGCTCAGCTTGAATATAATAATTATTCAATTTCTTGGCTGTGCGTGCCTTGGTGATTTCTTTTAATTTAAGTTTTTCATATTCTTTCGAATATTGTTCGGATTTTTTAAAGATCAATTTTCGCTTACGATAATGGGCGATTGTTTTTGCGGCCAGGGTCTTTTTTAATTTGAGTTTCGCAGCCAGGCGATGCTTTCTGCGTTTCAACAGCGACTCGGGCACGGCTGGCAGCTTCTTGCTCTTCTCAGCCTGCAATTTTTTCACGGGCGATTTCTTAACAGGCGATTCTGTTTTAGCGTCAGCCATTTTTGCTAAAAAATTATAATCACTATTAATATTTAGAAATTAAAATAAATGCAATTAATAATAAATAATAATGGAAAACATTTACCTAACACGTGTATGATGTCTATAAAGGAACAATCTAAAAAGAAATAGGTCACGCGCCACCAGAGTTCACCACAAGCGCACTTCCCTTATTTATATTCGGCTAACTTCACAACTATTCAATTATTTATTTGAAATTAAACTAATAACTAATTAATCTCATAATTAAGCTCACAAATAAATAAATATATTACAATTAAAAATATTAATCCATTAAAATGAAAAAATGCGTTATTATTTAAAATATATTAAATAAATATTTTGCAATTAAAAAATAATAAATTATTTATAGCATATATTAAAATTTTTATTATATAATAAACAAGTCTTATTTTATTTTTATAATATGCAAAAGAAATATAATTGTTTCTTTGTAATTACTATCATTAAATTTTTTTAGAAAAATAGCGGTAAAATCAAAACAATAAAGTTAACATTTTCAATCTACTAAAAATAAATAAATATGCTAAGAATATAATCATAACAATTTAATTTTAATTATTCTTTTTTTTTAGGTCTTTTAATGTAAAATTTTAAACGATAAATACATAAAAAAGAGAATTAATTGTGAGCGAAATCGGCGCATGCGCAGTCGGCCATTAAATCATGTCGGCCATGGCTCTTCAAATTTCATTTCAAATTGCCAGTGAGTTAAAACTATTAATATTTTAATCTCATTAACAAAATATTTATTACCTTTAAAAAAATCAATTAATTAATTAATTTATTTATGAATTAAAAACAAATTTAATTTTTTATAACTATTAAATAAATAAATATCATATTTTTCTATCTGTTTTTTAAAAAATAAAAATAAAATAATTTTAAATTTTACTTTAAAATACATTTTCTTTGTTTTAATTAATTAGGAAATGTTGTCAATATATTAATATTTATTCTGACAAAAAATATTATTATATAATTAAAATAATCCCCAGCACTTTTCCCCTAGAATAGGTTAAATTCATGACAGTTTAGAAAAATATAAAATCTCCTTTAAATGATTTTTCCATATTTTAAAGTTACATTTTTTATTATTGATATTCTACTATAGAAATAAATTTTAAAAATTTTAATGATTATTTTGTTTATAAATATATATATATATAAAAAAACAATCTGAAAACCTTTATTTAAAGTCTAAACTGAGGGGTGAACCGCGATTGGAATTAGTTGTACATCGTCTTTGGAATTACTTGGAATTCATTAGATAATCTATTGTCATCTACTTGGAAATTAAAGTGGAAGTAGGTGTACATGATTTTAGGTCGCGGTTCACCCCTCGTTTAAAGTCGAAACGTTACGGGAGAAATTCTCCCTTTATCAATGGAGATTTTAAGAAAGTTGGGGAAAAAATAGTTCCGTTAAAGTAAAGCAACTATAAACAAATATTTTGATAGTAGACATTGATCCATATACTCTGGGGATGAAATTACCTTGAATAAAGATAAAAAATAATACTGTAGACTCCCGAAAACTCGGCCTAATCTGGACCGAAGGCTACCCTGTTATCGGGATTAAAAAAGAATAAGTACGAGTGTTTCTTCAGAAAATACAGTTCTGTACTTGTATCTATTGTTTGCTTGAGAATACAAAACAGAATAAACTGCCCAAATACTCTTAAACAAAGAAAAAGTATATTTATAATTTTCTCATTAATTATTAAAGAATAATTAACGAGAATTGTTTTTGATCGCGCTTTTTAAACAAAATATATATCGCGAGACTACTGCTGGTTGAAGCTATTGGAGTCTGCTGAGTCTTAAGTCTGGACCAAGAGAGAATGAAAAAGATGTGATCCGTTTGACTATAATCCAGCATCATTTTCGAGTTTAGCCCGCATGATGCTTTTTATATCAAACACTGATATGGATCACCAAATGAATTTGAAATCTGAGATGTTATATATTCAATCTCCCAGTCCAAGCCTGCTAGATCTGTTAACACATATGTTAGGTGTTTGCCATTAATTAATCAACTGCTTTCGATTCTCTATCGAATCAAATACAGGAAACATACGATTAATTAATGGCAAACACCTAACATACGTGTTAACAGATTAAGCGCGCTGGACTGGGGGATTGAATATATAACATCTCAGATTTCAAATTCATTTAGTGGTCCATATCAATGTTTGATATGAAAAGTGTCATGCGGGCTAAACGCGAAAATGATGCTGGATTATAGCCAAATGCTTAAGAATGCTTAAGAAAAAAGGCGATTCTTCCAACATAAAAAACTATCGACCCATAGCAATCACTTCTGTCTTATCCAAAAGGGGTGCATCCAAGCATTCTCTTGCTACACTGGATGCAATTCAGAAGCGAGCAATTAAACTAATAGGGGACCCGGCTCTAACCAACTCACTCGACTCCCTGGCTCACCGAAGAACCATTTCTGCCCTTTCCCTGTACTACAGATACTATCACGGTGTCTGTTCAGTCGAGCTGAAATCACTTATCCCCCCTAATGCCCTCTTTACGAGAAACACACGGTTTTCTAACGCTCAGCACCCCTTCGCTGTCAAATTGGATAAAAGTCGAACAAGCGCTTTCGCCAACTCTTTTATCCCTATGACCTCCAGAGACTGGAATTCGCTCCCTGCCACCATCTTTCCCGCGACTTATAACCTTCAGCTATTTAAGACCCGTATCCACAGATACCTTCGACCTCCGCCCAACCCATTAAATTCTTTCTTCTTCTTTTCACGATGGAGGGGCCAACCCAGGCCTTTAGGGGTTGCACCTTTTTGGTGTAACTCCTTCTCTCATCATTATCATTAAAAAAAATGGATCACATCTTTTTCATTCTCTCTTGGTCCAGACTTAAGACTCATCAGACTCCAATAGCTTCAACCAGCAGTAGTCTCGCGATATATATCTTGTTTAAAAAGCGCGATCAAAAACAATTCTCGTTAATTATTCTTTAATATATTAATGAGAAAATTATAAATATATTTAACTTCTATTGCATATAATATTTATTTACTTTTAACTTTATTAAAGATGTTTCACCTTGCCACTAAAACCACAATCTCTATTAATTATATTTAACTTCATTATTTCAAGTTAGAAATATATAAATTTGGATATTATTTTCACTTAAAATTTGACAAAAATCACCTGCTTTCGATTCTCTATCGAATCAAATACAGGAAACATACGATTAAAGGAAAATTAGGGTAGGTACTTATTTTATGAAGGCATAGAGCCTTACTACATGAAAAAGGGTTTTTTCGCCCTGCCAGGTTATCTGGATTGCCAAGTTTTCGCGACTCATACTGTATAAGTTAATTTTTTGTTTTTGAAATTATTACAATTGAAGATCTTATTGTAATAACATGACTAGTCATGTAATTTTTAATAAAGCATTTTGTTTGTAAAAATATACCTATTTCATTCTTTGCCTTTTATTAAGGTGACCAACTTTTTTACAATGAAAAAGAAGACACAAATTAATTGAAGAAAAACCAGACTGGCCATCGCAATACTTCTCCATTATATTCCATAGAATATAAATGTGAAAGTAAACTTCATGAATAAAAGAAACATTTTATTCATTGCAACAATAAATAAATAGATAAATCTTTGAAGGAGACAATAAGAGTGTGTCTTCTACTGGAATTATAAATTTTATTTATAACGAGACTATAGTTTCGAGGGCTTTGTCCTCTTCATCAGACTATCATCAGGAAATTCCTGTGAATCAATTGTAATAGACTGATGAAGATGGCAAAGCCCTCGAAACTATAGTCTCGTTAAAAATAAAATTTATAATTTATTTTCACTTAATATCTGACAAAAATCACCTGAATTCGATTCACGATTGAATCAAATATAGGAAACTTATGATTAATTAATAGCCAACACCTAATACACGTGTTAACAGATCGAGCGCGCTGGCCTGGGGGATTGAATATATAACATCTCAGATTACAAATCCATTTGGTGATCCATATCAGTGTTTGGTATAAAGGCGTCATGCGGATAATCGCGAAATGATGCTGGATCATAGCTAAATGGATCACATCTTTCTTAAAGATAAGAGTAAATAAATATTATATTTAATATTGATTTACTATGAGTTAAGGATTCTAGGTCACTTATTTCACATTAAAATTAAAAGAAATTTTTTTTTCTTTTTCAATATATATATATTTCGGCTATCAACCCATCTTCAGGAAGTACAGAAAGTAACTAATTCAACTTATTGAATAACAGGTTATATATATGTTTATTGAACAGAGGGTTATATTATATATTATATTTGATATTGATTTACTATGAGTTAAGGATACTAGGTCACTTATTTCACATTAAAATTAATTGACCTATTAATATCTAAGCCAAAAATTTATTCCCAACCTAGAGACACAAGTCAATGAACTTACTAACTTTTCTTTTATCTAAACATACCTATGTCAACAAACGCCAACCTTATATTTTCACTTAACAATAGCCTAAGAGAAAGTGTCCTTTTTAAAATAATTCAAATATTCTTTCCCTCTGTTCAATAAACATATATATAACCTGTTATTCAATAAGTTGAATTAGTTACTTTCTGTACTTCCTGAAGATGGGTTGATAGCCCGAAATATATATATCGAAAAAGAAAAAAAAATTTTATATCTTTTAATTTTTTAATTTTAATGTGAAATAAGTGACCTAGCATCCTTAACTCATAGTAAATCAATATTAAATATAATATTTATTTACTCTTATCTTTATTAAAGATGTTTCACCTTGCACCAACACCACAATCTCTACTAATTATCACACCTTTTTCTTTCTCTCTTGGTCCAGACTTAAGATTCAGCAGACTCCAATAGCCTCATTCAGCAGAAGTTCGCGATATATATATCTTGTTTAAAAGCGCAATCAAAAACAATTCACTTTAATATGTTAATTATTCTTTAATTTATTAATTAGAAAATTATTTAAATTCATTATTCCAAACATAGCTGTTATGAATCTAAAAAAGTATACATTAAAAATAGTTACAACCAAAATTTCTTGATATTTAATTTTATAGATGATTTTTTTAAAACTTAAAACCCTCTTATGTTTTCAATTTTGTTACTTATATCATGTTATTGCAATAAGTTCTTGAATTTTATTATAAGATATTTACTATAAATATCACACAATACAATTTTAATTACATTAAAAAAATTGATGATTATGAACAAATTTTATAAATATTTTTAAAATAAATTGTTTTTATTGCCAAGAATCAGGCCAATGTAGCTGCAGCTTCGGTGGGTTATTTGCATACTGCATCCTATAGTACAGATGTTCGGGTCATTCGAAATCCTTCTCTATCCAGTTTGAAACGCGGCACAGGAGGCCGTAGCAGTTTCAATGGAATTGTTGCCACCGTTTTTGGAAACACAGGATTTCTTGGTCGATATGTTTGTAATAAACTTGGAAAAATTGGAACACAAGTATAAAAACATTTCTTTTATTTTAACATTAATTATTAAAGAGAAATTCATTTGGATTATTTTTAATTATACACTCAGCGGCAAAATTAACCCTCCACCTAAGTTTTATTAAATATTTTACAATTAAACCAATGTTCACTTAATTTATTTATTACATTCAATTTCTAGGATCATAAAAGATTAAAAAATCATAATTTAAACAAGAATATTTATTTTTATATAAAAATCATCATCATCATTGAGTATACAGTCCTAAGACTGGTTTGATGCAACAATCCGTCTCCACTCGACTCTGTCCCCCGCCAGCTGTTTGACCTCTCTAAATGTCTGGCATCCCATATCCCCAATTATTTGGTTGAAATATTCTAATCTGGGTCTTCCCCTTCCCCTTTTCTTTCCCACCTCCCCCTCCAAGATATCCCTAAGCAGTCCCCCATGTCTCAGTGTGTGCCCCATCATCTGACCTCTTCTCTTCTTCAGACTCTTCCACAAGGTTCTTCTTTCTCCGATTCTTCCAAGAACTTCTTCATTTGTAATTTTATCCATCCATTTGATATTCATCATTCTTCTGTAGCACCACATTTCGAAAGCCTCTAATCTCTTTCTCTCCGCTTTTCTAATTGTCCAGGTTTCACACCCGTACATGGCTATGCTCCATACATATGTCTTCAATAGCAACTTCCTGTTTTCTAAGCTGATTGAGGAGGAGCATAGTAGTTTTTGTTTTGAATTAAACCCCCATTTTTGCTTGGGCAATTCTTGATTTAATTTCGTTTTCGCTCCTCCCATCCCATGTTATTTTACTTTCTAGGTAGCGGCATTCCTTAACTCCTTCTAGGTTATATAAAAAATTAGTACTTTTTACATGAAAGTCATTTTTGCATCAGCCCTTAATTTTTCAAATTTATTTATTGAATTTAACATTTTAATAACATGTGTTGCCTCCTCTGGCTTTAATGACCTCCTGTAAGCGATTGAGAATACTATCGATAATGTTTTTGATATAGGCTTGTTGGATGTTATTCCACTCCTCCAAAACAGCCGGGGTGCTTCGTGTGCCTCGAACTACTGTGAGAGGTGCAGTCAGAAAGTTTCGGGAGACCAATTCCTATACGAGAAGACCTGGCCAAGGCCGAAAAAGGTGCACTAGAGCTTGGAATGATCGTTTTATGGTGAGCAACGAAATCTCTTTATTTCAGCTTCTGAGATACGTAGTCAATTAAAAGAAGTAAGAAATGTTACAGTTAGCTTAAGAACAGTTAGAAGAAGGCTGGCAGAAAGAAATATAAAAGCTTTCAGGCCTGTTCGAACCCCTCAACTTCTCGCTCAACACAGAAGAGAGCGACTTCCTTTCACTCGTGAACATGCCGATGGGACAATGCATCAATGGAGTAATGTTCTCTTCTCGGAAGAAACCAGAATATCATTAATTGGTCCAGATTGTCGTCACCGAGTGTATCGACATCCTACGAAAGGTTTTCACCAAGTACCATACTGGAAACGGTTGGTTTTCAATTATGCTGTGGGGGGTACTTACGTATTAACGCCACCGCATCTGTAGCTGCTACAGATTTGGCGGTTTTTAAGCGCCGCTACTGACGACGGATTCTTTTAGAAAATGAATATTAATTAAAAAATAATTAGTAAATACCCAAAAAAATTCGAATATGTAAAAGTCGTTGCCGGTTCGGTTAAGATATATTCAGTTCGGCTCACCAACCTAATCGCCTAAAAACAAACCCGTAATGAAGTTATACGAGCCGAACTGAATATATCTTAACCGAACCTTCCAAAGTTTTCCCATTTTAGAACCGAACTTATGAAAAGTTCTAAAAGTCAAAATTGTCAACGCCCACTGGCGCTCACTTGTGACTATTTGAGACATCACAGTCTATAAACTCAATTTCACTTCAAATTTGTAGTTTAAAATTTTATTTGTAGCTGCGGTGGCATTAATACGTAAGTACCCTGTGTGGTTTCTTATGAAGCACGCACGGAGTTAGTGATTTTAGAAAGCTTTTATATTTCTTTCTGCTAGCCTTTTTCTAACTATTCTCAAGCTCAATGTAACATTTCTTACTTCTTTTAATTGACTACGTATCTCAGAAGCTGAAATAAAGAGATTTCGTTGCTCACCATAAAACGATCATTCCGAGCTCTAGTGCACCTTTTTCGGCCTTGGCCAGGTCTTCTCGTATAGGAATTGGTCTCCCGAAACCGTCTGACTGCACCACTCACAGTAGTTCGAGGCACACGAAGCACCCCGGCTGTTTTGGAGGAGTGGAATAACATCCAACAAGCCTATATCAAAAACATTATCGATGGTATTCCCAATCGCTTACAGGAGGTCATTAAAGCAAGAGGAGCCAACACATGTTATTAAAATGTTAAATTCAATAAATAAATTTGAAAAATTAAGGGCTGATGCAAAAATGACTTTCATGTAAAAAGTGCTAATTTTTTATATAAAAATAAATATTCTTGTTTAAATTATGATTTTTTAATCTTTTGTGATCCTAGAAATTGAATGTAATAAATAAATTAAGTGAACATTTATTTAATTGTTAAATATGTAATAAAACTTAGGTGGGCGGTTAATTGTGCTGCTGAGTATATAATAAATATAGCTAATATTTGCCATTAACCGTTACATAAAAAATCTATAAAAAATGAGTTGGAATCGCAGTTTTCAGTTTTAGAAACAGTCTGAAAATTGCAGATTGGCCCTTTTTCCCCAACATCATCCATATAATGTGTATGTGGTGTGTAAAAAATATAAGAAAATAAAAATTATAAAAAATATACAATAAGGGGGCATGTCTATTAGTATACTCAAGTGTTGTGCATAAATCATGCATGATTTTCTTATTATTAATCATTCAAATACTTTTTTTTTAACTTATTAATTAATTTATTTATTTTTTCTAGCTTATTTTGCCATATCGATGCGATGAATATGATGTTCTTCGGCTGAAATTGGTGGGCGATCTTGGCCAAGTACTTTTTAATCAAATCGACCCACGAGATGATGCGGCAATACGCGACTCGATGAAATATTCCAATTGTGTTATTAATTTAATTGGACGTGATTGGGAAACAAAAAATTATTCATATCACGATGTCCATGTCGATTTACCTAAACGGATAGCCCAAGCTGCAAAAGATCTAGGCATTCCGAAATTGATCCATGTCTCGCATTTAAATGCCAGTCCTAATCCAGAGGTAACTTAATAATAATTATAATCTAATCTTCTTCTTATTCTTATTGTTAGGCCAAAAGCCTGTTTACTCCAGAGCGTCTTTCCATCGTTTTCTTGGACGGCCCCGTCTTCTTTTCCCGGTAGGGATGTTGTCATGTACCTTCCTCACCATCCGGTCTTCATTCATTCGCAATACGTGTGCCCTCCATTCTGTTCTTCTCCTTTGGACCCATACGCTGACATTTTGTATATTGCACTTTTCCCTAATATCTTCATTTTTGACCCTTTTGATCCTTGTTTTACCCGCAATTCTGCGTAGCGATTTCATCTCACAAACTTCCAATATTTTTCTTGTTTTTGCGGTGTCTGTTCTTGTTTCCGCCGCAAATGTCAAAATTGGTCGCACAACGGTCTTATAGATGCAAACTTTTGCTTCCGTTCCCAGAAACTTGTTTGACCAAACCGTTTCATTCAGGCATCCTGATATTTTGGACGCCTTAATAGATTGGAGCCTGACTTCCTCGCTAACACTTTCGGAGCTTGTAATCTGAATGCCGAGATAATTGAAGGATGACACTTGCTCTACTATGGTGTTATAAAGTTGTAGCTTACAGCGTACTGGTTCTCTCGCTATTGTGAGAGTTTTCGTCTTTTTCGAGGATATCTTGAGTTGGAATTTTTCGCAGGAAAGTGCAAATTTATGTAAGAGTCGTTGGCGGTCGTTTTCGCCTTCCGCAACAAGAGCCGCGTCGTCTGCGTAGCACACAATATTGACATTCTCATCTCCCATTGAGTAGCCTTGGACATTTTTTAGGTCTTTTATTAATTCATTCATCATAAGGTTGAATAAAAATGGACTTAGTGAATCGCCTTGTCGAATTCTCTGGTTGACTGGGATCATTCCCTCCAGTTTCCCCTCTATTCTGATTCTTGCATTATTATTTTGATATATTTCCTGGATTAATCTAATGAGGACCACTGGTGTTCCATGATCTTCCAAAATCTTCAGGACATGCTTCAGTTGGATCTTATCAAAAGCTTTTTCAATGTCAATGAAGCAGAAAAAGGCAGGTTTATTAAATTCCAAGGCTTTTTCAGCTAATTGCCTCACAACAAATACAGACAGCATCGATGCAAGAACGCCCGCGTCTAAATCCCTGTTGTCCTCTTCGAGATTTATTATTTTAGTAAGTTTCTTTGCAATAATAGACGTTGTGAGCTTTAGATGGGTATTGAGCAAGTTGATACCTCTATTAGTTTTCGGGGTTTCCCTTTTCTCCTTTTTTAAAAATTGGGATAACTATATTAGTTTTCCATTCTTCTGGTATCTTACAGAGGGTGAATATTTGTTTTAATAATATGATGATTTCTTTCCATAATTTAGGACCACCATATTTGATCATCTCATTAGTTATACCATCTTCGCCTGGAGTTTTGCGATTTTTTAATATCTGGATTGATTCTATAATTTCTATTTCTTTTAATTCTGGCTGAGGGATACTACTTTCAAAATTTCTTATTTCCTCCGTTGTTCCGGCATAGAGAAGTTTAAAGTAGTCAATCCACTTATCTTTATCTATATTATTGTTAATTGAAATATATTCTAAGGTTTCCTTCTTCTGGTTTCGGATCATTCCCCAAATTCTTTTTTGCTGACCATAAAAATCTCTTTCCAAGTTTTTTGTATATTCCTCCCAGAAGTCACGTTTTATTTGCCTTATCTTTAGATTGACCTCATTTCTTATAACTTTATAAATATTATAGGACTCTGGTGTTCTGGTGCTTTTGAATTGAATGAAGGCCTTTCTCTTATATTCTGCAAGCGTTGCTATTTCTTCACTGAACCACGGTGTTTTCCTATTCGTTTGCGGAGGGATCTTGATCATTCTTGTGCCTAAGGCCTCTTTTCCGGCGTTCATGATATTGGTTTTAAGTTTGTGCCAATTGTCGTTCACGTCATTTTCTTGATCTAAATGATTTCTATGTATAATTGCTTCTAATCGGGTTTTATATAGAAGTTTTATACTATCTAATATAATCTAATCTAATTTAATATAATAATCTCGTTTATAGTTGTATAAACGCTTGTTAGATTTTTATTTAAAAAGTTAGTCCCAAACAAGGAATGAATTTTTATTACAGAATGCATTTTGGAATTTATCATCCTATTTTTTTAATGAAATTTTTCTATAAGTAGTGGGTACCATATTTTTAGACTACTTTTTTGTTTTTGTTATAAAATTCTTCTAGAACTTAAGTGACTTAATTTTTAAATTATTTTTAAATTGAAAGGTTTTTTTAGTCGCAAACTAATAAAAGACAATAATTTAATTTAATTATTATTATTTATTTTATTAATTCACTAAACAGTTTCGGTCACCACTGGTTGACCATCTTCAGTAATAAATTTCATTCAAGATCCGATATATGAATGATATAAATGTGTGAAATATCTTTGTTAAAACTCGAAAGTTTAGAATGATTTATGTATGCAAAGTGACACTTTCCTTATCTTGAACGAAATTTACTACTGAAGATGGTCAACCAGTGGTGACCGAAACTGTTTAGTGAATTAATAAAATTAATAATAATAATTAAATTAAATTATTGTCTTTTATTAGTTTGTGACTAAAAAAAACTTTCAATTTAAAAATACTTTTTTTTTTTTTTCAAAATTTCTCAAAAACTATTCTAATTATTTTGATAAAAACATTTAATTTAAGACAAGACTACATGTTCACAGCTTTTTTACAAACTAAAGTACAGAAAATAAAAGTTACAATATTTTAATTAACAAGATATAAAATACCAATTATATCAAAAAATTAAATCTATATATCAGTGGCCTTCCGTGGGAATTTTTGTTATTGGGAAGCAATTTAAATCATAATAATATCAAAAATGATACGCTTGAAAAATACAATATTAATCTTATCTGTAAATTATTTTAGATCAATTCATTTAAAATGATGTTAACTTTTATATGGCTAATGGTTTTACCTTCAAAATATATTAACGGCATTGAATTGAAACAATTTTGTTTTGCTGAGTGTAGCCGAGTTGTTGATTCATAAATGAAATCATTGAGGTTGTCCTCTGCTTGATGCAAATAAACATATACATTAGGGTGTTCCTTATTTTAGGTATTTTCGAATTTTTATGCTGCCCGAGGCTCATATGGTTCGAAATAAATAAAAGAAAATATCCCCCAAGTTTCAAGTCTATCTCAATTATAACCTGTGCCCCCAGCGATGTAAGTTTCTCATCTAAATAACATGGGATTTTTGGCATTGAACGATCAATTTTTTATTTAGCTAAAGTAATGGTTCAACAAATTTGAAACTCTGTAGACTTTATCCTTATAATAGTAGCTATCCTTCAGATTTTTAGCTAATATAATTGAACCCGTCATTTGGAAAAGGACACGAGTTACACTTATTTTCAAAATAGCTTTTTGGCGCCATTTTATATATTTATATCTGTATGATAAATAGTTTTTATAAATAAATAAACCTCACAAAAATAATATTATGTTTATTATTTATCTAACTTTATGTTCTATTTCTTTAGCACCCTAGACTTTTTTTATAAAAAAAACAATTTTTTGTTGATACTGAAAAGTTTTCATTTATGGACTTGTGCCCTTTTCGAAATGACGGGTTCAATTTTGGAGTCTATAACTTACTAACTCTAGATATAGCATTATTTTATCTAGCTGTAACTCCAAAATTTTAATATATAAAAATCTGTAAAAATTCTCAGGGAGAGCTAGTATTATAAGGATAAAGTATATTGAGTTTCAAATTTTTTGAACCATTACTTTGGCCGGAATAAAAAATTGATCGTTCAATGCCAAAAACCCCATGTTATTTAGTTGGGAAACTTACATCGCTTTTTGACAAAAAATAAAATTGAGATAGAGACTTGAAACTGAGGAGATAATTTTTTTTATTCATTTTAAACCATATGTCCCTCTGACAGCATAAAAATTCGAAAATATCCAAAATAAGGAACAACCTAATAAACAAACATAAGTGGCTAGCTTGCTGGGTGGGCCATCTAACTTTTGGAATTTGAATCGGCTATAAAAAAACAATGAATATTTTTCAAAATTATGACTTTATTAGAAAGATTTGACATTTTCATTTAAGAATGAAACACAGCATCATGAAACCTCGTATGTTTCCTATACTCAGTCATTTGAATGATGTTGTGTTTCATTCTTAAATGAAAATGTCCAATCTTTCTAATAAACTCGTAATTTTGCAAAAATATTCATTAGTTTTTTATAGCCGATTCAAAGTTAGATGGCCCATCCGTTAATGCTGGATCTCATCCCTTAATTGCGTTTAAATTGGCAAGAGAATGCTTGGAGACTCCTCTGCATAGATGCGAACACGACAGAGGGGAAAATTTGTATAGGGTAATAAGTTGAGTAGACGTGAAAAAAGGAAGCCAAACTTACATGCAGCAGCTTTTGCTACTATAAATATAAATACCTGGAGCCACCGAGCGATGCACGGTAACCCCCCCCCTCCCGAAATCACACTCCTCACCCCCACCACTGCACTCCCACCCCAACCGCGCCTCCAACCCCCGGATCCCCCACAACTGCACCCAACCTCCCACATCCACCCCACCCCGCACCCAGTTTTTGCATTTCTAACTTTCTAATGGTCTACATATTATGTGTATATTTGTTTACTCGTACACCAATAATGCCCACATTCGTTCATATTGATAAACATTATAAAAAAATAAATAGGAAAATAATAATAAAAAAAATAATCGTATAGGATCTGAAATAAAAACATAAAATTAAATATGATTTATTTTCAAGTTATATAAAAAAAGCCACTTCAACCACTTTATTTGTAAACACACCTGTAATGTTATGATTTAGACACCTGTTAATTAAAAACAAACAAAAAATTCCTAATTTTCATATAATATATAAAAATTTGCTATAACCTATTAGTGGGTTTTAAAATTAAAAAACCAATTAAAAATAAAATATAATTGAAAAAAATGTAAACAAACTTTTTCATTGAGATTTTCATCTATCAATAATTACTTTAATTAAGAAAAGATCAATTAAGATTAAATTTGTCGAGGTCCAGACCTAGCCAGATCGCTTTCTCATTCTCAAAACTTGTTAATAGAATTTGTTTCATCAAAATCCGTAGAGCCGTTTTCAAAATGGAACCAAGATACAAATATATATATAAATATACAATTTTTGCTCGTTTAATAAGAGTAGATATGATCGTAACCAAAACAACAGAGCCTTATGTTAATGCCTACAATTATATTGTTGTTTTTCTTTTTTATAGCCCTGTCTTCTTAAAGGTGGTTCTAATTTCTTAAAAGCCAAATACGAAGGTGAAAATGCGGTACGTGAAATATTCCCCGATGCAGTTATTATTCGGCCTGGAGTGATCTACGGGTCAGAAGATCGTTTTCTTAAACTTTATTCCCACGTTTGGCGACGACAACTTCGTTATATGCCACTCTGGAAAAAAGGCGAAGCCACAGTCAAACAGCCTGTGTATGTAAGCGATGTAGCTGCCGGAATTGTCGCTGCAGCCAAAGATCCTTCTACTAATGGAAAAGTTTTTCAAGTAATTTTTCTTTTTTATTCTCAATTGCTTTTAAGATTCTTTAGTTCCATTCTGTAAACTAATAGCCAACTTTTTACTTATTAATTCTGATTTTTAAAAAATAAACCTGATTTATAATATGCATGATTCAGAGTAGAAGTAATTTCCTAGTCAACTTTTTGAACTTTTCAAAACTATTAATATTGATTTTTTTTTTAATTTGAAAGTTTATAATAGGAAAATAAGGACAACTTTTGATGTGTGACTTATTTATTTATCAGCCAACGTTTCGTCGACTTTCCCGACTTCTTCAGCACTTCTACAATTATAGGAACATTATTAATATCAAGTTACAAAATTACAATTACAATTCCAGAACAAACATGTATTAATGTAGTTCTTTCACAAATGCAAAAATTCAAGAAGACTTTGAAACTTGGAATATAAGTCATTAAAACCATAATACACATACTGTTAAAATTTGAAGACGATTTACCAAACCAAACCAAACATGAAATAATTGCAATTAAAAATGACATTTTTAACATAGGGTAGAAAGGGAAAGGGTGGGGATATGATCATTATTTTATTTTTTTTCATTGAAGGACTTTCACCATCTTGATGAAAAACCAATATTTGTTAGAATAATATATTCGGAGTATCTTAAAAAAAAATTGAAATTATTTACCACGTAGTTTTGATAAAAAACAAAAAAAAAAACATATTTGGGCGATTATTTTTAGTGGAGGGGATATAAGCACAATGGCTTGGAAGCGATCTGGCTAGTATGTGTGTATCCATATAGAGATTCGTAGTATGATTGGACAGTCACGTTAAAAAAACATAACCTAAAATTTTTGTTCCGTTCATATTTATAGAGTAGTTACGAGACTAAAACTTTTTGTGTGGATTGTAGTTGACCCATCAAATAGTCATGTCACTGGTAAGGAAGATACAAGAAAATTTAGACGAATGATGGCATGACTATTTGGTGGGTAAACTATTAATACATGTTTGTTCTGGAATTGTCATTGTAATTTTGTAACTTGATATTAATAATGTTCTTAAATTGTAGAAGCCATGAAGAAGTCGGCAAAGTCGACGAAACGTTGCTGATAAATGAAAAAGTCACACATAAAAACTTGTCCTTATTTTCCTAATATAAACTTTCAAATTAATACAAATTATGGGCGGAAATGATAATAATAACTATTAATATTACAGAACAATGCTAAATAAAAAATTAGTTTAAATTAAGGACTATAGCTTAAAAGTTATATTTTTCAAAGCTTACAGAATATTTTCTTTAGACTCAATTAAATTTTGATTGAATAAATGAATTAAAGTAAATGATTTTGACACAGCCTTGACTTAACACCAAGGTTAAAACTTACAGAATAGACCTGTTTTTCTCAGTTTAATTATTTGAACAGGAGGATATATCAGGATTAACGCGAAGTACCCATCAAGTGTAACTTTTTATTTGTAATTTTCTCCAAAAAATAAAAAATAATTTTTTTAATCAATTAAGTGACTTCTTTAATGGATATCAATTTTATTCCGATTGAAATTAAGGAAGGGGTCCCAAATAAACGTGTTAGAAAAACATTATTATCTCAGAAATGGTAAGTCTCAGAATAATAAGATTTGAAATTAAAGCTTCTTATTGGCTGGATCAAGTAGATATCTCAACAGTTGAAATTGAAGAACTCGAAGTATCGATTTACTGCAAGAGTGTTTGATTTTTTTCACTTTTCTTCAGAAAATCACCAAAGACTTTTTTAAATCGGTGTACTTATAACCTATCACGGTGTTTCTCAACCTTTTGTAGATCGAGGAACCCTAGAGCGCTTATATTTATTTCTGAGGAACCTCCTAATATTAAAATATGAGATATTTAATTTTTTGTCAAAATATCAACATCATGCTAGCTTCCAAATATAATACATACCGCCGCCGATGACGGTGTTGCCACATTTTAAAAATTTGCTGGATTTTGGGGAAATTGGATACAAAAAACGTGCATTTTAGATTACAATACCTAACATTTTTATTTTCATGAATAATATTATTAAATTTTTTTGGTAATGTCATTGGGATACCCATATGCCCCTTTTAATGTAATGTAATCGTTGTATTAGAAGAAAGTTAAGGAACTTTAGAGCAACACAAATGGTATTACTGATACAATAATAGTGATGTACTAGCATTCTTAAGTATCAATGGTTTTATTTGACTATAAGGTAATACTTAGACTCTAAATTTAGTATTTTTTTCTTTACATGACAAATTTTTTGAGAGGTGATACTACTAACTACTGTACAACTAGTATTTTTGTTTTTCTATTTTTTCTTTTTCTCTAGGCGCCGGGAACTCCAAACCTCCCTTTGTGGAACCCTGAGGTTCCGCGGAACCGAGATTGAGAAACACTGAACTAGAAGTAATTTCCTAGTCAACTCGTAGAACTTTTCAAAACTATTAATAAAACGCCAAATAAAAAAATTAGTTTAAATTAAGGACTATAACTTAAAAATTATATATTATGTAATATCAAAGTTTACAGAATATTAAAAATAATTCTCTTTAGACTCAATTAAATTTTGATTGAATAAATGAATTAAAGTAAATGTCCTAAAATTAGACACGATTGAAATTAAGGGACAGGTCCTCGACTTACCACTGTTCGCATTTATGACCTTATGTTTATCTCTTTCATACATGCGCATTAGGGTGGTCCTTATTTAAGGTGTTTTCGAATTTTTACGCTGACAGAGGCTCATATGGTTCGAAATAAATAAAACAAATTTCCCCCAAGCCCCTATCTCAATTTTAACCTGTGCCTCAGAGCGATGTAAGATTCCCATCTAAATAACATGGGGTTTTTGGCATTGAACGATCAATTTTTTATTCGGGCCAAAGCAATGGTTTAAAAAATTTGAATTTATCCTTATAATAGTATAATAATAAAACTTGAGTAAGATACGAGGTGGGTTTCTTACTCAAGTTTTATTATTATATTAAAATGTTTCACCTAGAACCAACACCGAACTCCTTAAAAGTTACTTATAATAGTAGCTACACTTCATAATTTTACAGATTCGTAGCTATTATAATTTTAGAGTCTATAACTTACTAACACTAAGATATGGCAGTATTTTATCTAGCTGTAACTCCAAAATTATAATAACTAAAAATCTGAAAAAAACTAGGAAGGATAGCTACTATTATAAGGGTAAAGTTTACAGAGATTAAAATTTTTTTTAATATTACTTTTGCCGGAATAAAAAATTGATCGTTCAATGCTAAAAATTTGGTTTTATATTCATTAAATTATAGCATTTATTTATTTCACAAAAACTTTACGGGCTTCAACAAATTCAGTTATTATTAGGCCCCTGAAATTGTGAGCCCCGGGGGCAGCTGTCTCTCTTGTTCTCCCCTCTGAAGGCCCTGTATGTACATATTTTTAGGGAATCCCCACAACTGTTTGTTATGTATAGGAAATACGTGTTTGAATTTGAATTTTGTATATATACTTACCTATTAATTAGTTGTCTCAACCATATGATAAATTTTTGAGACTTGAAGAAGACAATTAATTATTATAATTATTTATAGTGAATTAAATGTCTTTTAATACATCTTGATCCCGAAATTTTCTATTTGTTCTTTAAATACACAAATGTTGATTTTCTATTCTATTCTATATGAATTAATTTTATTTTATTTTTCAAGCGGTTGGCCCTAAGCGATATCTTCTATCAGAACTCGTCGATTGGTTTTTCCGTATAATGCGTAGAGATGCTAATTGGGGATATATCCGATACGATACGAAATATGATCCTACATTAATGCTCAAAGCGCAATTGACTAATTTAATTTGTCCAGGCTGGCCAGTTGGTTATGTACATCCTGAGGGCTTAGAATTGGTATGTGTTTTTCCTCTATTTCGTTTTAAATAATATTTAAAATAATTAAATGAATACCTGGCTATATCTACTCTTATTAAACTAGCAAAAATTGTATATTTATTTATATATATATTTATTTGTTTGTATATATATTTGTATCTTGGTTCTATTTTGAAAACGACTCTACCGATTTTGATGAAATTCACGAATTAGAGGATTTTTGGGGTGACAATTCGATCTGTCACGGTCTCATCTTCGACAAAATTGTTTTTGATGGGTTTTTTCGTAATCAAATTAATTATTCTCAGGTAGACAAATCCCATTGTTAGGGTTTTAAAAAAAGGTTTCCCTTTTTCTTTTGTGCTCAGGCAAACAATGGGTCGGGTAAATCCTTTATTCTCAAAGGCCTTGAAGAAGTATTGTGATTGTGGTTTTTAACATATTTTGTTCAACCTAAACGTTAGAAATATTAAAAAACGTTTTATAATTGTTTTTATAAAGAATTTTATTTATTTAATAGAATAAAAAATAATCAAGAATTTATTTAAAAATATATTTCGCATAAGCAGGTCTCAATTTTCTGAAAAAACAACAGATTTTGATAGGTTTTATTTATTAACAATTGGATGAATAAAAATGAATCATATGGTTGAATCAAAACAGGTGCAGGAGGTGGGGTGTAGTGGTGGGGGATCCGGGGGGGGGGGCGAGGTTTTTTTTGGGGGGGGGGTCAAGCGGGGTGGGGGGTGGGGGTACAGTGGGCGAATACTATATATATATTTGTATTTTTTTTAATTTGAAAACGGCTCTCAAATAAAAATCGACCTTTTTATCAGAATTTTAAATTGAAAATAATATTAAAATAAAGGTTTTAACTGAAGGAAGAAGTTACCGAGCATCGCTCGGTGCCTCCAGGTACTTATTATTATAAGTAGAGGAGAGGCAGCCAAAAAGAAAATTTTTATTTTCCTGGCTCTCTCTCCTCATATCGACTTTAAAATAATTCACTTAGTATTAAAAAACATTAAATTTTTATTATTATTATTATTAAGGTGTTTGTGTTGTAAGCAAATAGATATTCTTTAATAAATTTTTATAATTTTTCTAACTAATATAACAAAGAATAATTGACATATCAATGAGAATTGTTTTGACCGCGCTTATTCGAAAAAGATATTTTATCACGAGCTCGGTCAAAACAATTCTCATTGATATGTCAATTATTCTTTGTTATATTGGTTAGAAAAATTATAAAAATTTATTTAAGATCATTATTTCAAGTTAGAAATATATAAGTTCAAATATTATTTTCACTCAATATTTGACAAAAATTCCCTACAGTTGATTCGTGATTGAATCAAATGTAGAAAACATTCGGTTAATTTATGGCAAGCATCTAACATACATGCTAATAGACCGAGCGCTCTGTCTGTATTGGGAGATTAAATATATAACATCTGAGATTTCAAGTTCACTTGGTGATCCATCCGAATGTCTAGCGGGCTATACGCGAAATGACGTTGGATTGTAGCTAAGTGGATCACATCTTTTTTCTCTCTTGGTCCAAACTTATGACTCCACAGACTTCAATAGCATAATCCGCAATAGTCTCGTGATAAAATATCTTTTTTCAAATAAAGCGCGGTCAAAACAATTCTCATTGATATGTCAATTATTCTTTGTTATATTAGTTAGAAAAATTATAAAAATTTATTTAAGATCATTATTTCAAGTTAGAAATATATAAGTTCAAATATTATTTTCACTCAATATTTGACAAAAATTCCCTACAGTTGATTCGTGATGGAATCAAATGTAGAAAACATTCGGTTTAGATATTCTTTAGAAATCTCATGGATTAAAGTTTCGAAGCTAGCCAAAGATATTCTACGTCACTCAGTAAGATTTTCAGACTGTTTTTCTTTATTCTTTTATTATTATTCATTATGTCTCTTATTATTTTATATACCATTCATGCGAATAATTTTTTATTTAATATTTTTCAATTAAAAAGATTTTATTTTGCCGAAAGTAGCAGAGTTGATGATTCATATCCGTTAATTTGAAACATCAACTAAATTATACCTATACTTTTTATTTTTTTATTTAATAAGTTTTCATTAATAATCTTAATAATCTTAATAGGCTTATATTCGCTCGATGTCCTAAACGTCTATTACTTTAACATTTATTTAGATAAGGAACAAATTATATAGTAAAATTTCCAGGATAGTCATAATATAATAATAAAACCTTTCATTAAAGGAGTCAATAAAAGAATGTCTTCTGCTGGAATAATAATTTTTTTTTTAATTTATTTATAACGAGACTAGTTTCGTGTGCTTTGTTCTCTTCATCAGTCTATTACAATTGATTCGCAGCACTGTGATTTTCAACACACAACAACCCAAGATTTTTCTATAACCTTAAACATATTGAGTTTTGTGCCTACTACTAAATAATAGAGCACCCGGAATAGACAATATACAAGCTGAAATCCTAAAGAACTCTGGAGAAAAGGCACGTGACAAACTTTTTGAACTAATTAGCAAAATCTATAAATTGGGAATCATCCCAAAAGATTTCCAAAAAAACAAAATAGTCACACTTCCCAAAAGACAGGCGCGGATAAATGTGAAAATTTCAGGACCATTAGCCTAACCTCACATGCCTCCAAAATCCTAACCAAAATAATCCAAAGAAGAATAGAACAAAGAGTTGAAGAAAATCTGGGGGAAGACCAGTTCGGCTTTAGAAGAAACAGAGGCACCCGAGAAGCAATTCTCTCTCTTAGACTAATAATAGAAAGGGCTTTTATCAGGGAAGAATCTGTCTACATCGGATTCATAGACCTAGAAAAAGCATTCGATAACGTCAATTGGGAAATTATGTTTAAAATATTAAAACAGGCGGGAATAAAATTCAGGGAGAGAAGACTAATCTACAATCTATATCAAAACCAGACGGCAATTATAAATATTGGAGATGAGCAAAGAGAAGCCAAAATAAAAAAAGGTGTAAGACAAGGATGTGTGCTGTCACCCATGATTTTCAACTTATACATAGAAGAAGCGATTAAAGAATTCAAAGACAAAATCGATACAGGTATCGAAATCCAAGGTCAAAAGATCGCTATGTTAAGATTTGCCGATGACATTGCCCTTCTAGGAAGCAATAAAAAAGAATTAGAGGACGCCCTGAATGGAATTAACCAAATCCTAATAGAAGAAATCAAAATGAAAATAAACAAGAATAAAACCAAGGTGCTGGTATGTACAAAAAAAGAACAAACGAGACAGGAATGCATCAAAATTAACCAAGAAAACCTAGAAGGAGTTAAGGAATTCCGCTACCTAGGAAGTAAAATAACATGGGATGGGAGGAGCGAAAACGAAATTAAATCAAGAATTGCCCAAGCAAAAATGGGGTTTAATTCAAAACAAAAACTACTATGCTCCTCCTCAATCAGCTTAGAAAACAGGAAGTTGCTATTGAAGACATATGTATGGAGCATAGCCATGTACGGGTGTGAAACCTGGACAATTAGAAAAGCGGAGAGAAAGAGATTAGAGGCTTTCGAAATGTGGTGCTACAGAAGAATGATGAATATCAAATGGATGGATAAAATTACAAATGAAGAAGTTCTTGGAAGAATCGGAGAAAGAAGAACCTTGTGGAAGAGTCTGAAGAAGAGAAGAGGTCAGATGATGGGGTACACACTGAGACATGGGGGACTGCTTAGGGATATCTTGGAGGGGAGGTGGGAAAGAAAAGGGGAAAGGGAAGACCCAGATTAGAATATTTCAACCAAATAATTGGGGATATGGGATGCCAGACATTTAGAGAGGTCAAACAGCTGGCGGGGGACAGAGTCGAGTGGAGACGGATTGTTGCATCAAACCAGTCTTAGGACTGTATACTCAATGATGATGATGATGATGGAACTTGGGTTGTTGTGTGTTGAAAATCTTCCTCAGCTGTCAGAGGGAGATGATGGCACTACAGTAGCGGTCCCAAAACAGATGGCTAGCACCGATGGGTGAACCGCGACCTAATATCGTGTACACCTACTTCCACTTCCACATCATTTCCAAGTAGAAGACAATAGATGAAGGGGCATTATCTAATGAATTCCAAAATAATTCCACATAATTCCAAAGACGTGTACACCTAATTCCAATCGCGGTTCACCCCTCGGCTAGCACCATATATAGGGAAATTCCGGTTTCATACTTCTACACCTGGTATATGGCTTTACTAGTACCTATGAGCAAATCAATATAAAATGAAGATAGAAGTGAATTATCAAAACGTTTATAAACAATAAAATAATTTTTTAATGTACATGGCGTTTTAAGAATTTTTTCAATTTCACTTTAGCTTTTTGTATTATTATTATTTTATTCTATTAAATATATTTTTTTATTATTATTTTCTAGGAACACGTTTCTGACATCGTTCGTGAAGATTTGCCCACCCTTGAAGATCTTGGTGTGCAATTAACAAAAATGGAGAATCAAGTTCCTTGGGAATTGAGACCATACCGTTATGGTCAATATTATGATGAAGAATTGGGCGAATTTGAACATCCTGCACCGCCAGTGTCTCTTTAAACAAGATTTAACATTGATTAATTATTTAAGTGTGTAGATAATGTATATGTATATATTTAAGTGAACAATTTCGAAAAATAAAAAAAATAAAAATTCTTCTGTTAATAAAATAAGTATTTTATTAAAATATTTATAATCATCATTTATTTAAAGCTTCTTTCATTTAATAAATTTTTTAAAATTGAGAATTTTATTGTTATTTTTAGTATAATTCTTTATCGTCCCTTTTGGGCTTCCAACTATAAATTCCCTCTTCTTTTTCAAAAATGGTTCAAAGCAAGGGACCAATTTCTATTATAGTATGCATTTTAGGGGTTTTAACATCCTATTTTTTTTAATGGAATTTATTATCAAGATAAGAATTTATTTTTATTTATTTTCTTAGAAAGACGGACTGGTAAGCGAAATAAGTAGGTTATAATGAAAGGCAGTCCATAAATTATTTAAATTTTATTCAAATTCCGACGTTTCGGAGACTTTTTTCTTTCCTTCTTCAGGGTATTGAATAGTTATTGATGGGTGAGTATAACTCGGTTCCCATTTGTCAGTCCTTTCAGTGATAGCAACAATATTGTAATAGTTGATACAATTTTGATGGCGCGAGAACCTATACGGTAGTGTCGATGGCCGGGATTTGGAGATGTGCGCGGGAGCAAAGAACTCTTATAATTGGATGCTGCGCCCAGGAGTAATTAAAAACAATACTTTTATAGAATTTTGTAGGCTGAGATCGGGGTCCCTTCCTTCAGCCGTAAGAACCAGCAGGGGAAGACGACCGGAGGGGCCCCTGATGTGCCGAGCTGGGTGCAGATGAACTGAGACAACGGCGCACATCATCCAATGTTGTGATAGGACCGCGGATAGGCGGGTTAAGAGGCATGACGCTGTGGTACGATGTCTGGCCGATGATTTGATCAAAAAGGGAATGCGTGTCGAGTTGGAGTACTTGTACTCCAGCTCGGCAGGCAATAGAAAGCCAGAGATCGTGGCAAAGGATGCGTCGGGGGTGGTGTGGGTTTTGGACGTCCAGATCGTCTCCGCGCTTGCAGGACTGGGTGTTGCCCACCGAAACAAAATAGAAAAATATAGGGGCAACTCCAGTCTGGTGGACAATATTGCGGAGCGATTTGGCGTCGGCTCAAGTTTGAGTTGTTTGCCATAAAAGAATTTAGTCTTTTTGATTTTAAGTCGATTCTTCCACGTTTTCAGTAGAGGTTGCCATTAATAGTCAAAACATCGAAAATGGAATGCAATAAGGTTATTTCTCTAGTATTAGATAAGAATTGATCGTTATTTTTGATTTTAAGCCGTTTCCTCCATGTCTTCATCAATGGTTACCAATAATAATCGAAGCGTCAAAAATCTAATGTAAAATTGTTATTCCTCGAGTATTCTATGAGAATCGATGGCTATTTTTGATTTTAAGTCGATTCCTCCATGTCTTCAGCAATGGTTACTAATAATAACCGAAACGTCAAAAATCCAATGTAGAATGGTTATTCCTCGACTTTTAAATGAGAATCGATCATTATTTTTGAATTAAAGTCAACATGAACTGCAAATTGTAAGTGATATCTGATTAATAATAAAGGAATAAACATATTTTTTTATTGTTAAAGGATAAATAATTAATATATCCAGTACACACCAAGCCAGCAAAACATATTAATATTTCAAATGAATTTGGATAAAGTTTAGCAACGATCCGTTGCAGTTTATTTATCTTGAGACAGTCTTATAATACAAAAACAGTGCATTATATGGAAAAAAGTTTCACATAAAAGTTTGTTTATATCGAGGGGGAAACTAAACTACGCTAGTGTGTGTCGACCTAGAACAAGCTTTCAAGGATATTTCAATGTCAAGTTCTGTTTTTTAAATAGAACCTTATATTTTTCTATTCTTTTCTCTTCTAAACAAGAGCGGGATTGGGTAGTAGTGGCACATAAACAGCAAAAAGTTTTCGGCTTATTAATTATGAATCCTTATTGTCTGTTCTATATACTCTAGCATTAACTTTTTGCTAGTATTGTCGCGAAACAACTACCTTAAACTAAATATAAGAACAAAGGAATTATTATTTAACGGGTTATAGTGGTGTTTCACAAGAGAAATAAAATTAAAAAAATTAAAAAATCTTTTAAATTATTTTGGAGATTTTTTTATTTATCTCTATACATATTTCGGGCTATGAACCCTTCATAGCCCGAAATATGTATAGAGATAAATAAAAAATCTCCAAAATAATTTAAAAGATTTTTTAATTTTTTAATTTTATTTCCTCTTTGTGAAACACCACTATAACCCGTTAAATAATAATTCCTTTGTTTAATATGTTTCACTATAAACCAACACCGCTTTCCCTAAACTTTATAAATATAAGAATATAAAATAGAAGGGGCGCCACGTAAAATTCGCCCAAGGGCGCCAGAGGGTCTAAGACCGGCGCAGGAGGTACGTTTTGATCATTTTGGACAAAAAAATTTGCCGTCTGATCAACAGTACAAGAGATTTTAAATGTCACAAATATAGTGTTATTCACTTGGAATGTTTTAAATATAACGGTAAATCACTCGTATCCATAATAAGCATTAATTAACAGGAATAGCAGGGAATTGGACAAAAATAAAAAACAGAGTTTTTATTGAATGGGCCAGACGTTTCGTCGATTAATTTCGACTTCCTCAGTGGCTCATTCTATCACTCTTTGTCAAAAGACAATTCCACTACGCGACGAAACATCCTTTAATCCTTTTTATTCAAACTATAATACATTGTTGGATCATGTCCCAATTGCTCAAGAATCTTGAACTTTTACACACTTGAACAATCAAAAAATTAAAAACCTTTAATTAAAATTTATCACAAAAAAATATGTTTCTACTCTTTAAACAGACAGAATGAGCCACTGAGGAAGTCGAAATTAATCGATGAAACGTCTGGCCCATTCAATAAAAACTCTGTTTTTTATTTTTGTCCAATTCCCTGTTAATTAAGTTTTAAATATATTTTTTTAATTATATTATAATACTTCACACTTAATAATTATAAAAGTGCCGCCAATTCTACTATAGAAGACACCACCATTTCATGGCAAAAAATGAATATTAATTAAAAATTAATTAATAAATAAAAACAAATGATGTAGTGTATATTTATTTTCTTTCTTTCGTGATCAAAATCCTTTATTACTTTTAATTTAAACGACAATGACATACAAGTTGAATTAATTTTACAAATGTTGGTACCCTTTACAATTGACATTTATATTGTACACTTCATATAACATATAATATACAATTAGACATTTTTCAAAAGTTTTAAGTAAGTACATATATCTATCGTTTTATATAGAATTTTTATTATTTATCAAAGTTCGATTAATATGTATCTATTTATTTATATACAATTTAATGCTTCTATTTTAGAATTTTAATCATATTTATTATCATCTTCTTCTAAACAGCTTTTCTTTTTTGCAAAATAAACAATAAATAATTTTACCATTGCAAAGTTTAAGGTTTTTTTTTAACTTTTATAAAGTGTTTTAAAACGAAATAATAATTATAAAAATGACTAAACCTAATGAAGAATGGGATCCAATGAAAGAGGATTATGATAATCCTAATTTTAATACCTATATTGATCCAACTGGTGGAAATATTAATTTATTCCTTCCACCTTCTAACACGTAAATAAATATTTATACTATTTCTTAATATAATATATTCACAATTGTGGTGTTTTTTGAGGCTCTTGAAAACCTTGGAAACATATTCCATGATTACTTCAATATTAGATTAAGGTATGGGGATTTGAATTAGGATCTTGTACAAAGGTTAACGAGGGAAATAATTGCGTTAATAAATTCGTTTTAACAATTTATATTTATTAACAACTTGACGATTATTTCTATATATATATACAACAAAAATTTCTGTTATTTCAAACAAATACAAACAACAAACAATTTAGCAACAACTCAACTACCTTAAAAACTAACTTCTTTTGTCCCAAAAACCTGCCAAATCAACACACTTTAAATAAAAATTTTACCTCACCACTTTAGATTTTCTTGAAATTTGGTACACTGATATATTGTGCTAATATGAATGAAAATACAAAATTTCAAATTTTTATCTTGAATAGTTTTTTTTATACGGCCTTGTGAAGTTTTCAAAAAATCGCAAAAAAACCACGAACAAACAATTTTGAAACTGCTCTAAAGGCTGTCTTAATTGAGTTAGAGAGCTGGGACAGGTGTTATTTTGCAGCTTTTTTAATGCTCTTTTCAGAGACATACAACATGACATAGGTTGTAATAAATTTTTTTTTTCAAAATGTAAATCAAATTTTTGATTTTGATTTTTTCTAAAAAATACCACTTTTAAAATTTTCAAAAAAATTTTGTAAATAGATAGTACTTTCATAAACTACTATGCAAAGTATAATGATGGGATGGTAATGGGGTCTATGTTTAAAAAAAATTATTACTGACTCTTGTTTTTCATAAATACCCAGTTTTGACTAAATAATAATGATTTTAATGTAATGAAACGTCATTTTATGAAAAATCACTTTGTGTATATTAAACTATGGTTATGAAATAAACACTCTGTGCTACTCTAGCACAGCATATCAGTGTACCAAATTTCAAGAAAATCTAAAGTGGTGAGGTAAAATGGGTGTGTTGAGTTGACATGGAATGACCCTGCTCATCTCATTTTTTGGAAGTTCAGAGATGCCAACACACAGATTGGCTCATCCAAAAACCCTACACCAAACTCATGGCCCGAATTTGGAGCCATTCTACTTGACAATAATCTTTATTACAGTCAATTACTAATCACAGAGCCTCAAAAAACACCACAATTGTAATTTAAAACATTATAGTAAGGTAACAGCAGCAGTAGTTGACCGTTTAAGGGCCAGTTGTATGTCGCAAAGTAAATGCTTTTTACCACTAACAAAGGGTAGATGGTAAATGGAGGGACTGGGATGGCCAATCAGATGACAGGCACTGAAATCTGAATCTGATTGGCCATCCCAGTCCCTCCATTTACCATCTACCCTGGCTGAGTGCTACTCAACAGTTTTAGTATGTGAGAGGCTTAACTTGTTCCAAAACACAGAGGGGTAAGTTTGAAGAAACTTAGTAACACTTCTCATTTAAGGTAAAAATAAATTCGTTCCAAAATATTAAACCACTGAGATTAGAGAATAGAAAAAACAAACATGTTTGTATGACCTAGTAATTGACCATCAGTGAATAAAAAAAATTCAGTAGTTGACCATGCTATTGAGTCAGTAGTTGACCAGGTGGAAAAAGGACTATAGAAATAATATATTACAAAAGAAATATTTTAGATACAATCTTTTTGATTTCAAAAAATTCAAAAGGCCAAATAAAAAACAAATTGACATGTTAAAAATAATATTCAGAAATTGACCAGCCCCGGTCAATCTCTAGGTAAATTCATGATAACTACATTTAGGGCCGGTTGTATGTCGCAAAGTAAATGCTTTTTACTACTAACCAAGGGTAAATGGTGGCTGGGATGGCCAATCAGATGACAGGCACTGAAAGTTTGGGGGCCAATCAGATGACAGGAACTTTCAGCACCTGCACACATAATTTGTTACTTTACCATACAGGGTATGTTCAAGTATTGTAATCGTGCATGATAAAGTGTTTTTTTCCCTTCTTTTTTTCGAAATATCTCAAAAACGGCTGTAAATATTTTGATTAAAAAAATTGAGCTAAACCATGGCATTTCATTTAAAATCTAAGACGTTTGAGCAAACTCAACCAAATTTTGTATAGATAATTAGTGGACCCCCAGAAGTATAAAAATGCAAAAACTAACCTCCACCCCCTTACATGATTATAAATAATTTTAGGGGCCAGGTTGTATGGTAAAGTCAAGTGGATGGCCACATCAGAACACGTCAGCTTATTTTTTAAGGGAATTCTTCCATTTGGATCCTTATTAAGTAAAGTATTATGTCGAGATGGTCAACTACTGGTGCACAGTCAACTACTGCTGCCGTTACCTTACCGTATCTAATAACATATTCAATTAAACTATAATTTTAAATTTCTTTTTTTTTCTTTTAGAACTAATAATAGCAGAGGAAATGGGAAGAATCTTGAATTATTTGTTGGAAATGTACCACCCGAATTTGATGAGGTATTCTATTATATTTTATAAACAATTATTTTTTAGAAAATCATAAGATGGTGTCATCTCTTAAATCCGATGGAATGGAATATTTTTAAGTAGTAGTAGTAGTTAGAGGCGACTGTGGGTCAGTGGGTAGAGTGCTGGCTCGCTGACTCGAAGATCGCTGGTTCGAGACCGAGTCTCGGCAGATAGATATTT
Organism: Forficula auricularia; assembly: GCA_024734495.1. Taxonomy (NCBI): domain Eukaryota; kingdom Metazoa; phylum Arthropoda; class Insecta; order Dermaptera; family Forficulidae; genus Forficula; species Forficula auricularia. The sequence goes on from JALMQS010000891.1 coordinate 373,557, forward strand.
GCAGTCGCCTCCTCTTGGAAAGTAATGGCAACCTACCAAGAGTATAATTGCCTAGTAACCTCTCCAAATTAGCCGTTCGGAACCGGCGTTAAAAAGTAGGTCCCATATATCTGTGTAAAACAACTAAACACACTCAGCACAGGTATATGTGGAGAGGAGCCGACACCCGTTTCGGGTATGGCACTCGAAGAAGAAGAAGTAGTAGTAGTAGTAATAGGTCAGGAATTTTGCCTTCCTCGAGACACTTGTTTAGGAGTATTAAAAGTGCTATCAGTACATGGATTAAAATGTTGGTATAAAGTAGGGCATTATGGATCCGAAACTATTAAATAAAGAATGGCTGGCCAGAGTGATTGTGTCGTCATGAAATCCAAATTCATTCCAAACAATGAATGTTCGTCAGGCGTGGCTCTTAAAAATTAAAAACCAACAACAGTCTCAAAAAAATAATTCAAATATCTTCGAGGATTGACCAGTCACAATAGAAGAATCAAAAAATAAAAATATCAAAAATTCATGCCGTTTGCGAAAGAAGGACATCTAAAAAAAAAAGTTGTCTCAAATATAAAATTTTTTTTTCTTTTTTTTGGCTTTTCGGCCATGGTAGCCATAAGCCATTTACGATACTATTTATTTTTATTTTTAAATTTGTCTCTACCTCGGGGGTCAGATTTTAGCCGGATGCCTCGAAACTCGGGTCCTCTTGGTTAGCTGGCTGACATGCTACCGCCTAGCCTACCTGACCCCCCATAAAAAAAATTCAAATACAGAGCTCAATTGAAACAATCAAGCTCAAAGCGTGAAGAGGTAAATAAAAGAAATTATTGATAAAACAACAATGACAATCATAGACAAATATTGTCAAAATCAAACATTAATACAGACACAAGAGAGAAAAAAGCAATTAAAATAATCCGATTCTGATTACTTATCAAATAACAAAATGCTAACAGTGTCTGGAATAAAAAAGAACAAAGCATTTAGGCTTATATAATTTATTAAAATTAAAAAAATTGTGGAATATTTACAAATTTAGTTCCACAAGGACTATTGAAAACAATGTCTACGTAGGTATAAAGGACACTTATAAATATGTTTATTCAAAGTTTTAAAAGGATTGCAAGAAAATCGATTTACTAGGAACATCCTTAAATATTTAACAATTTGCCGCCAGAAATTACATTTAAAAAAATTGACTAGATATTACTATTTTATTTCAATTTCTTTCTGACACATTAATGCCTTAAGGTAGTTGTTTCGCGACAATATTAGCAAAAAGTTAATGCTAGAGTATATAGAACAGACAATAAGAATTCATAAGCTCAAAACTTTTTGCTGTTTATGTACCGATTTTAGCCAATCCCGTGCTCGTTTGACAAATCTGGCACCATTGTAAGAAATTGAATATTTTTATATTAAAATGACAGATAAAATACATTTTAAAGGTCGATTTATTTCTATAAAAATCGTTTTGTTATTTTTTAACAAATGTAATCAACGCCTACGTTACACCTTATAAAAATTATAATTTTGAAAAAATCTACCTCATGCGCGCTTTATACATCGATTCCCATTAGATATTAAACAGCAATATTTGAAATAACAATATTTTGTTGACTTAAGGTAGTTATTTCGCGACAATACCAGCAAAAAGTTAATCCTCGAATATATAGAAGAGACAATAAGGATTCATAATTCATAAGCCCAAAACTTTTTTCTGTTTATGTACCGATTCTAGCCAATCCCGTGATCGTTTGATAAATCTGGCACCTTTGTAAGAAATTGAATATTTTTATATTAAAATGACAGATAAAATACATTTTAAAAGTTAAAAAATTTCTATAAAAATCGTTTTGTTATTTTTTAACAAATGTAACAACTCATACGTTACACCTTATGAAAATTATCATTTTGAAAAAATCTAGCGCATGCGCGCTTTATACATCTTTCGCTGGTTAAATAAATGCGCTGTTGCCAAATTGTTTTTAGTGTAAATTTTTCTTTATTTATTCCTTATTATCTCAGAAACTGTGTTGTAACTATGAATCAAAATTCTCTTAAAATATGTATTAGTTATTGTTCAATGTTGGTTTAGTTTTTTATAAAAATGGTAAGAAGGGTTTTTTAATTATAATTAAATATGTATGTAAATTTTCCGATATCCCGTATAGTGCAATGCTAAAGAGTCGGAAAAACTATATTTTTGAAATTTAATATCTCTGGAACTATATTGTTCATAAATTTAGTTTTGCCACCAATCGATGCAGAAGTATTTAAATAATAATCTGTCTAAATTTCAAAAAAATCCTAAGAAAACGCATTTGGCGGAACAACTACCTTAAGGCATTGATTCTATTCTTTTCTATCTAGAGAATTTAAATATAAATATCTTTTTAAATGATACTATTGATTTATATAAATCCATATTTTTTTTTAGGTGGGCATCAATAATATATTTTTAAATTTCGGCAAAATTTTAAGAGTATATAAACCGTCAAGATTTAAAGGCCAACATGGTTATGCATTTGTAACTTTTTCAAATCAGAGGTGAGATTATATTTATATTTATATTAAAAATTGTTCGTAGTATATAAATTTTCAAGTTGATTTTTTTCTGATGAAGGGGTGTTGTAAATAAATTAGACCATCTCTGTGTTCATATTAATATAATTATTTTTAAAAATACAGAAAAATAATAGAAAATGTTTAATTTTGAGTTACCCTCTTTTTAAACAAAAAAATCAATAATCTTATTATATCAGTAATACATGAACATAGCTAATTTAACCCTTTCAAAGTTTTCTATAATTGTGAGTTTTTTATTCGACAGAGGCTTCCTTTACTGGCTGAATCCCTTTCTTTTTTTAACCGACTTTAAAAAAAGGGGGAGGTTATCAATTCATCGGAATCTTTTTTTAATTTATAACATTTGGGAAAAACTATTTATAAATGACATTGATCAAACTATACTGAAAGATTAGACCAGAAGTGTTTAATTTCTTGCTAAGTGTCATTTGTAATGATTTTGTATAAATGAGTATAATCTCGAAACTCGAAGAGAGTAAGAGTTTTCTTTGAAATAAATAAATATTTGCCCCTTGGTTTTTACAACATACATATAAGGTAAAAGGCCCAGTAGTGAACCATTTAAGAACAATTTTTCTATGTTTTCACTGTAAAATTTTCATTTTTACCTGAAACTGCTGTTTGAAGGTTTATATTATTTGCTAATATTTCTTAATTAAAAACTTATATGATAATTTTTTTGCAACGAAAGGAAAGGAGAAAGGATTCCAATAAATTACACCTTATTTGATACGAGCTTTTCGTGCGTGCCTTCGGCACGCCCTCGAAGCTCGGCCCTCCAGGCTGGTGCCCTCCCGGGCAGCGTCTCTGTCCAAAAATTTTATTCCTCTTAAAAAACCACACTCCAAATGTATACCCGTAAACTACCGAAAATACATCGTCTCTTAAAAGTTTCGCCTCCTTAATTTTTGAGTGGCGGGGGGAGGGGGGGGGGGATAATTATGAATATATTTAAATTTAAAATTTAAATTTAAATTTCATTTTTCCTTTTCAAAACAAAAATAATGAAATGATTTATGAACTGCAAAAAATTCGCAGGCTGAATCATGGAAATTATTCAAATTTACGCGGTTCAATTAATTTAATTAATTACAAAAAATATATTTAATGTTTCTTAATTTAAAATGAATTGGAGTCTTTCATTTCAAAATTCGAGTGCAAATTACAATTATATTTCAAATTTGCCTCGTTAATTAATAAATATTTAATGTTTTTTAATTTAAAATTAATTGGTGTTTTTTCATTTTCATTCGAGTTCAAATGAATACAATATTATCTCGACACAAAGTCTAAATCAAAAATTTATAGTTTTAGTAACTGAAATCATGCTATAAATATTAATGGCAGATTGGTCTAGTGGTTAGAACAGACGACCATAGTTCAAGAGTTCGTAGGTTCGATTCTAGTCAAGAGGAGATTTTTTTAGAGAAATTTCTCTAAGCGTTGTTACAAATTAATCTAGATAAATATTATATAGTATGTGTTAATTTTTTCTTTCCTCACTACCTCTGGGCTGCCTTCCATTACATTCAATTAATACTTATATAAAGTTATCCATTTTAATTAAAAAAAATATAAAACCATCTTAATGTTTTGGAGCTAGTAGTGGACCATCTAAAACCTAATAATAGACCATGCTTAGCACTAGTAGTGGACCATCATTAATTAATCTTTATCCAGACATTTAACTTGGCTAGATTAATTAGGGATGGGGTAAATAAGATAAAATAGGATATTAAATAATTTAAAAACAATATAATTAATTAATTATCATTTTATTGAGTAATAAATACAAATTAATTAAATAAGTTTATCTCAGGGACGTCAATTAAATTTCTTGATTTGCTCGTTGACATTTATATTAAACGTGTCATAAGGTTTGCTCTGGTGTGCTCTTTTCTAATCAGTTTGGCTAAGGATTACTGACTGTCCCAATTGAAATATTAACCATTCACTATTTATTTAAGACTTAAACTGCTAGATCCACATAATTTTGTGACTAATGGAACATCGTAATTAACACTTAAATAGCAAAATTAATAAATTCCAATTAATCTAAAAATGACCTTCCCGGTCCATTTCTAGATAAATCTTTAATATTAAGAATCAATAGTGGACCACCCCTTCACTACCTTTTCAGATAAGGTTTTATAGCCAAAATAATACTATTAGATTATTATTCTAAGAATATTAATATATAAAAACTTACATTTAAATAAATAGTGAGTGGTTAATATTTCAATTAAGACAGTCAGTAATCCTTAACCAAATTGTTTAGAAAAGAGCACACTAGAGTAATCCTTACGAAACGCTTCACATAAATGCCAATAATTTAATAAATTGATGAACAGCACGTTTCTATTCGATTTTGCAAAAGAATAGTGATATACTACAGAAATGATCCTGTGAAGTATGACACGTTGGTTGCTAGATATCCCAACTTGAATATACATTTAAAATTGACGCTGCTAAAAGTAACAAATTCTTAATTTATCAACTTTTCTGCCCAAAGGTCCATTACTAGCGCATGGTCCACTACTGGGGTGTTTACCTTATGTGTGTGTTACAAATTTCCGACTACACCTATAAACCCATAATTAAGAAATCTTGAATTTAGAAGTTTTGACTAATAAGTAAAAATATGACATAGGTGATTTTTTAAATTTTTATTTATAGTATTTTCTACCAGTATAATTCGTTTTTTCCAATATTTTTCAAAAACAATTTTCTTAAAAAATATTCAAAAAGTAAGTTCTACAATGATACCTTATGATTAGAGACCGGATTTTTATGCAGTAAAAACTGCCAAAATATGCAGTTGAAAATGCTGAAATATGCAAGTAATATGCAGAATACGGTGAATTAAGCAAATATATACAGTAAAAAATGGCAAAATAATTTTTTTTATGCACTTAAAAAATTTAAATTAAAGACAAAAAGAATATAATTTGAAGAAGTGCTATGAAATAAATAATCTGATAAAGTAAGCTATACACACCAAGTGTCAACTATGTAGATTTATTGCGTAAAAAATTGCACAAAATTCTTATTATATTTTTTTATTTTTTTTATTTTATTTATTTATTTATTGTCACCGGGGTCACAGTCCATTTAGACAGCAAGTAGAGTGTTATTAGTGTTAGTGAGGGAGCCGAGTTTTAGCTGGTAGACATTTTATATGCTAGCAAAGCTCGAACCCGGGCCTCCCTCTTGAACATCGTCATCAACTAATAAATAATGTAAATATTTGACCGGCTATAATCTTATCTCTACACTAATTTACACACACTTCCGCATAGACACGCGAACACTCAATGGTCAAAATCGTCTATAGTTACCAAAGGCCGTTAAAAAAAAAAGAAAGAAAAAATTAACAAAGGATCTCAAAAATAATTAAAATTTGATTGTAATTGTGAATAATTTATGCTTACAAGAATTTTTCTAAATTATCTTTATGTCTTCGGTCACTTAAAATTGATTTCTCCACATCCACAGACATAATGGGGGCAAATTTAAAGGTACTTAAGACCCCCACTTTTACTTTGGAAGAAAAATATTGGAAACTTTTCGTCATTTTTGTGTAGAGGAAAGCTACGTTCACATCCTTTGTAATCTAAACTCCTGCTTCGTAGTCCAACACTCTTGTCGTTGAGGCCTATTTCAGTTTTCTTCGAATTTAAATTGGTGTCCCCCTGTTTTATATATATTTCTTTGTTTTTTTCATTCTTTCTCAGAAAATTTACTTTTAAAAGATCTGTATTTTGCGCGAAATATACAATATTTGACAAAAAATCCTTCAAATATGCAATTTTATGCAATATTACTCAAATATGCAAAAATATCCAGTATAAAATTTAACCCACACAGTATTCTAGATGCATGAATCGTATAGATAATTGATCCCCAGGGTCGTATGTGGCGGCAAACAAAATATGCATTTGCTTAGGAATCCGGTCTCTACTTATGATAAACAGTACTGAAATATTAATTACTTAAGTTCTCCAAAAAATAATTTTTTTACCATTTATCATTAGAAAAATCATGTATAAAGTAGTAGTCTGAAAATTAGTTTCAACTCAAGAATGGACGGACGAATTTTCATTACCGATTATTTAATAAATTCCCTTAATAAAATAAGATGATAGATCTTTCTTCTTCGGTAATAAAAATTCATCACTTTTTGGGAAACAACTTGTCTTCCTGTTTAGTAAAAAATATATTTTTTTCTAATTAATTTCCTATTTTTTTCTTTTTTTTAGTGAGGCAGAAGCTGCAATCCGCGCTTTGGATAAAGTTAGTCCATTTAATCTGCGGGTTAGATATGCTTTAACAAATCAAGAAAAAGATGCTCGTAATAAAAATAAAGAGCATAATGAAAGTGTCATTAAAGCTTTGTCAGAAGAGCCGCCAAATTCAATGCCCACCAAGCCACAAAGAACGTAAAATTCCTCACCATATTGAAAATAATTTCTTCTTATAATTTATTAACTCAATTAATAAAAACATTTATATTTTCTATTTTAGCGGTATTTCGCGTGGTAGAATGATAAATAGATTAGGTTTGGAAACAATAATTAATAATTGCTGGGAGAATCTAAGAAAACCGAATAATGATCCAGTCGGTAAAATGCGTTTCTATCAAAGCTCAAAATATGAAAATTGTAATGCTTTCTTATGTGACATATATTGTAAAATAAGACGACAAATGGACGAAGCCAAATATAATAAAGTTACAATGACCCTTACTCGTGGAAGAGGACATCTTTTATCAACCTCTGAGTAAGTCATGTATATTTATAAATTATAAGAGCCTGAACTCTTAACTTGTAAGTAGAGACCGGATTTTTATGCAGTAAAAACCTGCCAAAATATGCCATAAAATAAAAATTTCCCTGATATTCACTTCGATTCGAATACCATTGCTGAAGACATGGAGGAATCGACTTAAAATCATACTCAAGCTTGAGTTGTTTACTAAAAAAGAATTTAGTCTTTTTGATTTTAAGGCGATTCTTCCACGTTTTCAGTAGAGGTTGCCATTAATAGTCAAAACATCAAAAATGGAATGCAATAAGGTTATTCCTCTAGTATTAGATAAGAATCGATCGCTATTTTTGATTTTAAGTCGATTCCTCCACGTCTTCACCAATGGTTACCAATAATAACCGAAATGTCAAAAATCGAATGTAGAATGGTTATTCCTCGACTATTAAATGAGAATCGATCATTATTTTTGAATTAAAGTCAACATGAACTGCAAATTGCAAGTGATATCTGATTAATAATAAAGGAATAAAAATATTAATATTTCAAATGAATTTGGATAAAGTTTAACAACGATCCGTTGCAGTTTATTTTAAGTTACTCCGAATATAATATTCTAACAAATATTAGTTTTTCACCAAGATGGTGAAAGTCCTTCAATGAAAAAAAATAAAATAATGAACATTTTCCCACCCTTTCCCAATCTACCATATGTAAACAATTCCATTTTTAATCGCAATTATTTCATATGTGGTCGGTAAATCGTCTTCAAATTTTAACAGTGTGTTTTTACTTTACCATACAGGGTATGGTCAAGTATTGTAATCGTGCATGAAAAAAGTGGTATTTTTCCTTCTTTTTTTCGAAATATCTCAAAAACGTCTTAAAATATTTTGATTAAAAAAATTGAGCGAAACCATGGCATTTCACTCTACAAAAAAGCTCTAATAAGTAAACATCGAAAAAATTATATTTTACGAGATAATAATTGTTTTGCCAAAATGTCTGTTAGTTAGTCTGTGCGTTACCAAATTTTTGTGGACGAGCTAGCTCAAAAATTAGTGTGAATATCGAAACCAAATTTCACACATAGTTTTGGTCCATTGATTTTTCGTTTATTGGGCCACGCAGGTGGGGGCCTCCACTAACAAGAAATATTTACATTATCGGGTGAATTTAATTACAGGATTATTTACATGATTATAGGAATATTAACATAATATATTTACAAAAAAAAATTTCTTTTTTCTTTTTTTCTTTTTTATATACAATTTCTATCGCATGGCGATTTCCCTATAAGTTCTCCTGTTGAAGCTGTAAAAATTCATTAAGAGCTGATTAGATTTTGGTGCATATCGACCCAAAATTAGGGGGGGGGGGGTAAAAATAAGAATCTAGGCTATTTGAGCAAACTCAACCAAATTTTGTATACATAATCAGTGCGACCCCAGAAGTCTAAAAATGAAAAAAACTAACCGCCCAAAATGGGGGGGGGGAGGGTCAAAAAATGAAAATATAGGCTCTTGTACCAAACTCAACCAAATTTTGTATACATATTCAGTGGGCCACCAGAAGTCTAAAAATGGAAAAACTAACCCACCTCTCCTACATGATTATAAATAAATTTATTAAATATAAGTGAGGGGCCAGTTGTATGGTAAAGTCAAGTGGATGGCCACATCAGAACACAACAGCTTATTTAATGACTTATATTCCAAGTTTCGAAGACTTCTTTAATTTTTGCATTTGTGAAAGAACTACCTTAAAACAACTTTTAATTAGAATAGTTTTAAGAGACTATTTTTAAAAAATAATTCCTTTCACATCTGCCCTATATTTTTAATAAATTTCGTTTTATTACATTTTATATGAATTTAATAATTAAAAATTATCTTTTTTTCAGATTAACATTGAATAAAGGTGAAGAAATTATTAATATTAAGAATGTAAGTAATATAATTATTATTTCATTTGTTTTTAATTAAAGAAAAGTATAAGTCGAAACTCTTTTTGTATTTAATATAATTTCTTCTATAGGTTCCTCAATATACTGGAATTCCACCACCAAACTATTCTAGGATGGACTGTGCTTGGTGTGGCTTTTTATCTCCTCTGGAATGCCCCAGATGTAAATCACCATATTGTACGAGTTCATGTTACACAATTGATTCTTCTGAACATGAATTAGAATGCAAGTAAGTAAAGAATAATTATAATCTAATTATATTACAAGTTTGGAGTATTTTTTGGAGACGGGCTGATAGTGAAATTGAGTGGATATTGATGAGGCAGTCCAAAAAAAGAAAATAATTTATACTATCTTTTTATTCATAAACCGACGTTTCGGAGGCTATTCCCTTCTTCTTCAGGGTTTTCACTGACTTTTCAAAACCCTGAAGAAGGAGGGAATAAGCCTCCGAAACGTCGGTTTATGAATAAAAAGATAGTGTAAATTATCTTCTTTTTTGGACTGCCTCATCAATATCAACTCAATATTACAAGTGTTTAAAAAAATATAGAGGAAAATTGTCAATTGGGGCCCACTAATTTGTTTTTAGATGATAAACAAAAAATATACAATTGATATCAAAATATTCTAAGTTGAATTTGTGAGCAGAATCCATGTTAATAGCCCAAGAGCCCACGACTGCCAGACCTTCGTTATTTTATAAAAGCTGAAAGTTTTTCTGTGCATGTCCCCTATACAGGTAAGAACGACCAGCGACTATAGAGTTTGGGTTGTGGTTACTTTGGCAGGTAACAGGTAATAAAGGTGTATAAAATAGTACTTTAAATTTGTTAAAGTATAAAGCTCAATTTTTTTATATTTTCTTCGGGATAACTTTAGAAATCTCGTCATCCATTGCCGGACACTTATGACAGTTGCTACCCCTGCCAGACACCCCTAAACTTTAAGAAACTCAAGCTTGAGTGGTTTGCCATAAAAGAATTTAGTCTTTTTGATTTTAAGTCGATTCTTCCACGTTTTCAGTAGAAGTTGTCATTAATAGTCAAAACAACAAAAATGGAATGCAATAAGGTTATTCCTCTAGTATTAGATAAGAATCGATGGTTATTTTTGATTTTAAGTCGATTCCTCCATGTCTTCACCAATGGTTATCAATAATAACCGAAATGTCAAAAATCTATGTAAAAACCATTAAAACTGTCCGCCTATTGAGGTAACATTTTTTTATAGGTCGCCAAGTAACATATATAAAATTTATCTTTTATATTATAACGAAAGTATAATTATAATTTATTAAAGTTTAGGGGTGTCTGGCAGGGGTAGCAACTGTCATAAGTGTCCGGCAATGGATGACGAGATTTCTAAAGTTATCCCGAAGAAAATATAAAAAAATTGAGCTTTATACTTTAACGAATTTAAAGTACTATTTTATACACCTTTATTACCTGTTACCTGCCAAAGTAACCACAACCCAAACTCTATAGTCGCTGGTCGTTCTTACCTGTATAGGGGACATGCACAGAAAAACTTTCAGCTTTTATAAAATACCGAAGGTCTGGCAGTCGTGGGCTCTTGATCTATAAGAAATGTAATTGAAAAAAAAATATCAGAATTTATGAAATACTATTATTTTTCGAAATATTTCGAGTTATGTAGGTAAAATGGCTCCTCATGTATGAAGGAAATATAGTACAAGCATTTATCGTCAAAAATGGCCAATATTGAATTCCCTTTCTGCTCTAGCACATTCATTATGTGCCCCCAGCTAGCATTTCAGCCAAATTTGCCCAATAGGCCTTCAGGAAAATGTCCTTCGCAAAAGATGGAAATTGCATAAGTATTTTAGGAACTTAAGGTAGTTGTTTCGCGACAATACTAGCAAAAAGTTAATGCTAGAGTATATAGAACAGACAATAAGAATTCATAAGCCCAAAACTTTTTCCTGTGTATGTACCGATTCTAGCCAATCCCGTGCTCATTTGACAAATCTGACACCATTGTAAGAGATTGAATATTTTTATATTAAAATGACAGATAAAATACATTTTAAAAGTTAAAAAATTTCTATAAAAATCGTTTTGTTATTTTTTAACAAATGTAATCAACTCATACGTTACACCTTATGAAAATTATAATTTTGAAAAAATCTAGCGCATGCGCGCTTTATACATCTTTCGCTGGTTAAATAAATGCGCTGTTGCCAAATTGTTTTTAGTGTAAATTTTTTGTATACATTTTTCATTATTTATTCGTATTATCTCAGAAACTGTGTTATAACCATGAATCCAAATTGTCTTAAAAATGTATTGGTTATTGTTTAATGTTGGTTTAGTTTTTTATAAAAATGGTAAGAAGGGTTTCTTAATTATAATTAAATATGTATGTAAACTTTCCGATATCCCGTATAGTGCAATGTTAAAGAGTCTGAAAAACTTTATCTTTGGAATTTAATATCTCCGGAACAATATTGTTCATAAATTTCGTTTTGCCACCAATCAATGCAGAAGTATTTAAATAATAATCTGTCTAAGTTTCGAAAAAATCCTAAGAAAACCCATTTGGCGGAACAACTACCTTAAGCATTAGGAAAACTTACTTTTAGATTTGACAACTCGTCCTAGTTTCTATCTCTATATCTATTTCCTAGGAACATGTGAGTCCGCATATATGTAGGGTGACCTGATATTTAAAGTAGGACCATGTCTGTAGCCAGGAATGAATATTAGACCGGATTTTATAGGGGGCTCAGAAAAAATAAGCTTTTAAATCAATTATCTCTTTAACTTCCAGAATAAACTGGAACTAAACTTTATTTACGAATATTTTTATACACTTAATTCATTTGACAGGCAGGATTTTAATAGATACTAAATTTTATTCTTAAATTATGTTATTGGTTAAGCATAAACGTTCTTTTAATATTGTAGTTATTATTATTAGCTATATACACTCATGGACAAAATTAGCGGAACGTTGGAAAAAAGCCTGAAAAATATGCTTATTTTATATAAATATATATATATTTTTTTAGTACATTTATTTTTTAAGTGATTTTGATCATTTTGAACTAATTTTGATATTAATTAACAAATTGCAAAATTTTAAAATAATCTAAAATTAAAAAATATGTCTTATCTGAAATTAAGTGATTTAATGTTTGACTGTATTTTTTTTCTTTATAAAAAATTTAAATTGTTTTAATAATTTATAGGTATTCCCCTCCCCTGGCTCTGAAAACACATTTAACTCTCCTAGGCATGCTCATAATTGTGTTATCAATGAATTTTTGATGTATTCGATACGCTTCCTCAAGATGTGCATTTTTCAGATCCTCTAGTTAACAGGAGCTAGAGATCTCTTCTTCAATGGCCTTCCCAACATGTCCCAAACAAGCTCAATCGGATTTAAATCTGCAGAGCGTGCAGGCCAAATCATTGACGACAAATTCACTGCTGACATATAGCGACAAACTTTCTGGGCATGTGAGGGCGAGCGTTATCGTGCATTAGAATAAATTGGTCTCCAATGTATGGTGCGAAGGGCATTCCATAATCTTCCAGAATGTCTGAAATATATCTTTCAGTATTCATTGACCCATTTTCCACGATGTATAATTCCGTACGTGCCCCCAACGAAATGCCAACCCAAACCATAACAGAGCTCCCACCGAAAGTCGTCCGCGGAAGAATGTTCCATTGATGGTACCCCTGATTGCGACCTCTCCACACTCTCACCCTTCCATCGTCTGGCTTCAGACAAAATTTTGATTCGTCTGTGAACAAAACATGGCTCCAATCCATCTCAGACCAATTCTCATGGTTTTTTGCAAATTGTGGACGCTCTACTCGATGACGTGTCTCTAAAAGGGGACCCTTGGCCGGTCTTCGCGATAATAATCCAGCTTCGTTAAGTCTTCTTTTAACTGTCTTAACAGACACTGTCACCTGTCTCACTTCTTTCAGTTGATTTCGGATGTCACTTCCGGTATGGGCACGATTTCTCAGAGCAGAGCTAACAATAAATCTATCGTCTCTAGTGGATGTAGCCCTTTTTCTAACTTGGCCTTCACGTCTCTTTTACTGCCCAATGTTGCGACATCGTTTTATAGTAAATTTCGATACACCAAGCATTTCAGCCACTTCTTGGTACGTCCTTTTGTTGTTTTCAATTAACGTAACAGTTCTGGCGACCTCAACTTCGCTCAGGTCCGTCATTTTGCATTTAATGTCGAGTTTAATGTCTGACAAGCCAATTTTAATGATATATCAACTTTGTTCAATCAATGTTTAAAAAACCCATCTAATTCTAAGTGAATAACCAATTTTATACAATGTACCTAATAAAGATAAATTTTATAAAATTTAAATAAAATATGATATTTGAGGTAAAATCAATATTTATGTGAGTTATTAAGTAAAATTTGGTTTAAAAATAATATTTTAACAAATTAATAAAGAAACTAAAATATAAGAGTCCCTTAAATCAGTGGTGCCCAACCCTTTTTTGTCCGCGGGCCGGATTCAACATGACATACGATCTCGCGGGCCGGATTCTTTATAATTGTATATCTTAGCGGCACCTTTAATTAAAAAACGCAACATTTTCAATGAATTCATGAATATTTTTGTGCTGATTCACTTTTTTTTCAAAATATTTGTAAATTTAATGAAGATATTGCGTTTTTGAATTAATGGTCCGGCTAAAATATACAATCCTTTTTATTAGGATATTATTAAGATATCTAGTTGTTTTTTAATCAACTTGTAATTTGAATTAAAGATTGCTGATACCTGAATTAAACGAAATCATAAATTTGGCTTAAGATTTAAAAAAAGACAAAATCTGTAGTCACGATTTATTAATGTGAAGTCTGATGTTGCTTTTCAGAAACTAATTTTTGAATATTTGGTTCAAGTTGGGTAACGTTTCTCCTTAATATGGAATGAAGGTGATCATCTGAAAGCCGAGCGCGAGACGCTGGTTTAGCTCTTTTTAAAGTAGAAAATGTTTGTTCACAAATTATATGTACTTGCAAACGCCGTCGTCATTTTCATTCCAAAAATAATCTGGTAAAGATTTCTCGGGAAAAAGATCTTGTAATGGCGTTTGGCATTGTAATTCTATTAATTCTAGTTGAATTTTAATAATAAATATATATTTTTTTAATATATTATTAAATAATATATTAAAAAATAATAAATTAAATAATAATTATTTAATTTATCGATAAGTAAATATTTTAAAATAAAATTTCTGTACTTGTCTAATTTGTCCTCGCATTTAAATAAACGTCAAATGATCCGACAACAAGACCGAACTGCGGCGCAATTTGAACTATATTTTTACAAGATTGTCAGTGACACTAAAAATATTGATGTACATAAAAAATGTAGAAATTTTTGATTTTAATTATCAATATGATTTATAATTTTTTTAGATATTTTACAAAAAATACATATTTAGTGTCAACTCGCTCGCGGGCCGGTTGAGCCTCTTCGCGGGCCGGATCCGGCCCGCGGGCCGTAGGTTGGGCACCGCTGCTTTAAATCGAATTATAGCTTTATTTTTTGTTGTTCCGCTAATTTTGTCCATGAGTGTATAATTAGATTAATATATTTATTTATTTATTTTATTTATTAATATATACACGGGCAGAAAGCCCAATTTTAATCAATTTATACAATAGAGTAGTGAGAAAGAAAAAAATGTTTAACAATAATTTTAGATATTAACACAAAACAAATACGAGAAAAACAGAACTATAAAATATAGATTCAGATACAGATACAAATATAATCACAAATATGAATACAAATCTAGATATGTAGAATGTAGATATAATTACAGAATTAGACATGAATACAAAATATAAGCATATATAAATATAAGTACAAGTACATACAACGAAAAAACAACAAATATTATAAATATAAATATATTATGTAAATAATTCATAAATAATATAATTATATTGGACAAACAGCTATTATATCCCAGTGGATTTTTAAACAGTAGAGTTAAGATAGTCTCCTTTTAAACTGTTTATCTCTATTTGTTAGCGAGAAAGATGTTTAAAAATGAAAATTTAAAATGAGCAAATACGAGAATCTTAGTACGAAAAAAAAACAAGAGAATTCCCGTCCCAAAGACAAAGAAATAATGTATAATAATTGGTGGAAAGTGTTTGCTGTAAATATGCCCTATAATTCTAGAACGGGCTCAACGCCCTTCGAGTTAGATCGAGAAGACTACATTAACAGCGTGGATATTTAACTCTTTATATTTTAAATAAGAAAATGATGTTTTTTTTACAGGCATTCAGATTTAAACAACGGTTTTATAAAACTTACTAAAATAAATGGCGTAACAAAAGATAATTCTCATGCTTTGAAATTAAATGAAATTATGGATATTATCATTATAATGCAATACAGTGCTAATCAATATTGGGTCATCAAAAAAGAGCATTTAAAAGCTCTCACTAATATAAATGAAAAACTTCAAAAATACGCCATCAATGCCCCGGGTTGTGAATTAAATATGGGCGAATTTTGTGCTGTTCAAGTTGAAGGAATTTGGTAATTATTATAACTCCTATTATTATTATAATATAATAGAAATATTTTAGGTTAAAAATACAGAAATAAATATTTTGAAATAAACTCTTGATTGTTTATTGTATTGAATGAATTCAGTAACTGATTGAAAACAATCCTCAACTTTAATAAACATTTTATGAAATTAAAAATAAATTACTAGGTACAGGGTGACCATAAAATTTCCGAAATTAAACGGTATAAAAATATCAGTACAGTAGGTACAAATAAATAAATCAACACAACTAAATGAATAATAAGTTTTATTTAATCGATAACAATAGCCTTAAATAAAAAAGTTACAATATGTGCTCAAAATTGCTACCATGGACTACAATATATTTACGTAGTCGCTTGCGAAAATCGCCAACGATGGTCGCACACTGTGATTTATACCGTTGAACTTCACAATCGCCGAGATCGCCGGCAGTTGCTCAAAAAAGGCCAGCAGAAGACGCCGGCCGCAAAACCATCGGTCACAGCCATTTTCCGACCTCGATCTGCGCCAACGGTAAGGCCCCGCTGAAATGTCAAAATCAATGCCGCCAGCTATCAGCAACGAGTTCTCGACGCACTGGAGTCCTCGGCGTCGCAGCACTTCGGCCCAGAAGATTCGGGCCTCAACAAGACTGGGCGCCGGCGGATTCGTCCAACTCGAGAATCGCCTTCTTCGAAGAGCTGTTTCCCGGCTTTTGGGGCAAGGATGTTTGGCCGCCCAACTCAATGGATCACAACTCGGTGGGAACCACCTTGGAAGAAAATGTCTCGGCTACTCGATACGCTACAGTGGGGCATCTGATAATGGCGTTGACTCGTCCTTGGGTCGAGATTACGGTGGAACGGGCGACTGTGGGTCAGTGGATAGAGTGTCGGGTCGCTGGACTCAAAGTACGCTGGTTCGAGACTGAGTCTCGGCAGATCAGATATTTGCAGACGCCTCCTCTTGGAAAGCAATGGCAACCTACCAAGCGTATAATTGCCTAGCAACCTCTCCAAACTAGCCATTCTGAACCGGCGTTAAAAAGTAGGTCCCGTATATCTGTGTAAAACAACTAAACACACTCATCACAGGTATAATGTGGAGAGGAGCCGAAACGACACTTAGAAGAAGAAGTGTGCGGCCATCGTCGGCAATTTTCGCAAACGACTACGTAACTATATTGTTGTCCAGGGTGGCAATTTTGAGCACATATTGTAACTTTTTTGTTTAATGCTATTGTTATCGATTAAATAAAACTTATTATTCGTTTAGTTGTGTTAATTTATTTATTTGTACCTACGGTACGATATTTTTATACCGTTTAAGTATTTAAAAAAAATTCTGGAATTTTATGGTCAACCTGTCTACATATGTATATGTTTATTTCTATCAACCAGAAGACAATCTCATTGATTTCTCTTTATAAATAATACAATCAACAACTTATATATTCGCAGGTCGACAAAAAAAAAATTTTCCTTGTCCTAAGATTTATTTCATGATTTTTCTATTCAGTGTGCATCAAAATAAAGGAAAAATACCTATAATCCACTATAAAGTTTGCTTTTGTAGTGGTTATAATAATAATAAACGACGAAAAATGCCATTTAGACATATTTTCGATTCCCATTAGATATTAAACAGCAATATTTGAAATCACAATATTTTGTTGACTTAAGGTAGTTATTTCGCGACAATACCAGCAAAAAGTTAATGCTCGAGTATATAGAACAGACAATAAGGATTCATAATTCATAAGCCAAAACTTTTTGCTGTGTATGTACCGATTCTAGCCAATCCCGTGATCGTTTGATAAATTCCGGCACCTTTGTAAGAAATTGAATATGTAATCAACTCATACGTTACACCTTATGAAAATTATAATTTTGAAAAAATCTAGCGCATGCGCGCTTTATACATCTTTCGCTGGTTAAATAAATGCGCTGTTGCCAAATTGTTTTTAGTGTAAATTTTTTGTATACATTTTTCATTATTTATTCATTATTATCTCAGAAACTGTGTTATAACCATGAATCCAAATTGTCTTAAAAAATGTATTGGTTATTGTTTAATGTTGGTTTAGTTTTTTATAAAAATGGTAAGAAGGGTTTCTTAATTATAATTAAATATGTATATAAACTTTCCGATATTCCGTATAGTGCAATGTTAAAGAGTCTGAAAAAATCTATCTTTGAAATTTAATATCTCCGGAACTATATTGTTCATAAATTTCGTTTTGCCACTAATCGATGCAGAAGTATTTAAATAATAATCTATCTAAATTTCAAAAAAATCCTAAGAAAACCCATTTGGCGTAACAACTATTTTAATTTATTATATTTTAAAATATATTAAGAAGAAGAAACAAATATTGTATTCAACCGAATTTGAATTAATGACTTGACGCATTTTAACTAAACGCCCATACGACTTCGTAAACTAGTTACTCTGGGATTAGTTACAATTTATTTGAGTAACTAAATTTTTACCATAGATAAGAAAAATCATATCTATCAAATATCGAAAATCAAATTTAAAAAAATCCTAAGAAAAACCCATTTGGCGGAACAACTGCCTTAATAAAAAACAGTTTCCTCTTGATTTTCAAATTACTACTTGTTTGTAGTTCAATAGAATTCGTGTTATAACTAACAAACTAACACCCTATGTTTTTATCTATATTTATTATCCTTTATAATCACATAGTTTTAGTTTTCTAGTTATAACTCGAGTTCTAATTGATCTAAAAACAAGTGGTAATTTGAAAATCAAGGAGGAGGAAGCTGTTTTCCACTACTCCAACAAAATATTTTGATTTCAAATATTGCTCTTTAATATTTAATGGGACTCAAAAATAGGTCAAAATGGCCTTTTTCGTCGTTTTGACCAATAATATCTCGAAACTCTGACCTGTTGTAAAAAATCGGGAAATTGCATGAAAATCAGCCTATGAAAACTCTACTGGAATCCATTGTTAGGTTTACGGAGACAAATTTTTGTCGACCTGTGTTATTATAAACACCTAACTGGATTCAAAGTATAATATATTATATAAAATACTAAATATATTTATTAAATAGGAAACGAAATTATAAAAATATAATTTTTAGGTTTCGGGGACAAATAATAGCATTGTTACCCAAATTAATGGTGCGATTGATTGATTATGGTGACGACCATTTGGTCCTTCCCACGCAAATTAAAAAATTATCTTCTGAGGAAAAAAAAATTCCCGAGTTTGTAAGTATATACAATTATAATTTTTTTTTAATATCTATTTAAAATCTTTTTTTTTATATATTATTCAGGCTTTTCGAATTAAATTAAAAGTGGATCATGATCTAAAAGAAGGAAAAGAAATCAAAATCAAAATATTGAAAAAGGTAATTTAATTTTATAATTTTACTAAATAACTAAGCCTTATAAATTTTTTACTTTCACTTATTTGGAATGGAGATGGACTTTTTAATTCATCTAATTCCAATATTTTAAATTTGACTTTCACTTTTTAATACTTAATACAGTGATTCTCAAGCACTGTGCCGCGGAACTTTAGTGTGCCGCGAGATTCTTCAAGTGTGCCGCCACTGCTAGGCAGAGGTCCCTCCCGAATTGAAAATTATTCATTTTTCTTTTACATTTCTTTATCAATTGACATTACATTTAATCTGAATATTTATTTGATCATTTAAACTGAAGAGGTAGTAACATTTTACAGGATGCAGAATGTCCTATGATAATTTTATAGGTACATCAATCAATAAACCAAATAAAATTGTATTATTTTATTTTATTGTTTAGTGTGCCGACAAATTTTTTAAATTATTAAAAGTGTGCCGTGACGATAAAAAGGTTGAGAATCACTGACTTAATACAATAACACGATATCCTTTATAGTTAATATGATTAATATAATTTTTACCAAACAGACTGGCTTTATTTAGAGCATAAAAGCCATATTCTGCTTATAACTAGGGATATGAAATTTTTAACTTAGTTTAGCTATCGTCTCGAAATAGGGTGATCCAATTTGAGCTTCCTACATTTGCAGTCCTGTAAATCAGACAGCTGTCAATAATCACACATGTTCAAAGTGTCAAATGTTAGGTTCCAACAACACAATTATTAAATAGATTAACCACCGCTCAACGCCTTAAAATTTTATTCAATTGTTCTAACAATTCTGTACGATCTGTGTATCGAAAGATTATGGTCAATTTAATCTTCCTACTGAGAGAGCAATTTGAAATTTAAGTAAACAATTTGAAGAGACAAAGTCTTGGAGATAGGGTAATTTTTAAAAACTAACTTTACTAATTTTTTGTTAATAAACTTCCATTGTAACTACACGTTTTGCACTTTATTTCAATCCAATACGTTTAAAATTGACAGTTTGACAAGTATTTTAAAACCACCCGACACAGTTTGACAAGTATTTTAAAACCACCGATCCATCTGCACCACCCTGTATATATCAAATATAAATAAGAGTAAACGCTCCAGTAGTGGGGCTGTACCTGTAGTGGGCCAGATGCAAGAAAAGTGTAAAAATTAGATTATCCAACTTTAAAAATAAGGCCACATATAGCCCATGGCATGAGCTATATATAGCGCAATTTTTCAAAGTTGGGTAAGCTAATTTTTACACTTTTCTTGCATCTGGCCTATTACAGGTACAGCCCCACTACTGGAGCGTTTACCTTGTGTATATATATAATTTATTTGTAAGACTATAGTATCGAAGATTTGACCTTCATCATCAGTCTTTTTAAGGTAGTTATTTCGCGACAATACCAGCAAAAAGTTAATGCTAGAGTATATAGAACAGACAATAAGGATTGATAATTCATAAGCCCAAAACTTTTTGCTGTTTATGTACCGATTTTAGCCAATCCCGTGCTCGTTTGACAAATCTGGCACCATTGTATGAGATTGAATATTTTTATATTAAAATGACAGATAAAATACATTTTAAAAGTTAAAAAATTTCTATAAAAATCGTTTTGTTATTTTTGTAATCAACTCATACGTTACACCTTATGAAAATTATAATTTTGAAAAAATCTAGCGCATGCGCGCTTTATAAATCTTTCGCTGGTTAAATAAATGCGCTGTTGCCAAATTGTTTTTAGTGTACATTTTTTTTATACATGTTTCATTATTTATTCATTATTATCTCAGAAACTGTGTTGTAACTATGAATCAAAATTTTCTTAAAATATGTATTGGTTATTGTTTAATGTTGGTTTAGTTTTTTATAAAAATGGTAAGAAGGGTTTCTTAATTATAATTAAATATGTATGTAAACTTTCCGATATCCCGTATAGTGCAATGTTAAAGAGTCTGAAAAAATCTATTTTTGAAATTTAATTTCTCCGGAACTATATTGTTCATAAATTTCGTTTTGCCACCAATCGATGCAGAAGTATTTAAATAATAATCTGTCTAAATTTCAAAAAAATCCTAAGAAAAGCCTTATGGTGAAATAACTACCTTAATTCGAAATATTTTATTTTTTATTTCTTTTGGGTTCATATTTGTTTGTTATCTGACCTGTTCGCTATAACATCAAATCGAACCCTAAGGGCCGGTTGTATGTCGTAAAGTAAATGCTTTTTACCACTAACACAGGGTAGATGGTAAATGAAGGGACTAGGATGTCAGTTTCTGGCATCTGATTGGCCATCCCAGTCCCTTCATTTACCATCTACCATGTGTTAGTGGTAAAAAGCATTTACTTTGCGACATACAACCGGTCCTAAGTGTAAGTCATGTGTTGGTAACTAACACGCCAGAAAAGTTTGGGCTTTTGAAAATAATATTTATTATGGGATTTTTGATATTAATGTGAAAGTCTTTATAATTTATATTTTAACAAAAAGTATAAAATTCGTTTTTATTTTGTATCTATTTATTAAATTTATATATTTTCCATAAAAACATTTTCATAAAATTAATCATATACATATCTCTGTATTTATGTTTCAGAGCTCTCAAGGATATTATAAAGCCCATTTGTTACCTCGAAAAGAAAAGAATGAATCTACAACAATTGAATTTAAAGATCATAAGTATTTATTTCCTAAAACTCAAAAACCGCCAACTAGTGTTTTAAATCAGCCAATAAAAAATTCGCTGGGAAAATTGAAATTTGTTCGGCAAATGCGTGGAAAACGTTCTGGCACAGTTATTTTGACCTATTCAAAATTTGAATCAATACAGAATGAACTTGCCAAACTACCTAGTGATGTAGGCAATATGCCAGAAAATCCACCAAACTGGAGGTATATATTTAAAATATATATTACTATATTATCTCATTAAAATTATTCTTTTTTAACCGACTTCAAAAAAAGGAGGAGGTTCTCTATTCGACTGAATTTTTTTTTTTTTGTGCCTATGTTACCTCATATCTCCGCCAATTGTCAACCGATTTTGAAAAATTTTTTTGCATTGGGTCAGTCTAGAGTCCGATTGGTCCCATTTTTTTTTCGTTTTTTTTTCATAGGTATTAGACCTTTTTTATTAGGTTTGTTTAGACCTAACCTCTTTGTTTATGAACCGATTTCGATGGTTCTTTTTTTATCCGAAAGGGGGTGTCTTAGGGATGGTGTCATATTAATTTGGTCAAGTTCTGATGATATGATCACTATTAATAACATCACTAAAAAGAGAAAAATAAAAATAATTTTTAAGAAAAAAATAAAAACCGACTTCAAAAAATTAAATGCAACAAATAAAATACACTAAAAGGTATAAAATAATTATTATCTTATTTAGTTACAACTAAACGGCGAAATATTAACATGAAATTACTTTTTGAAGTTGGTGCCAAACATATACCTTTTATGAATCGCACTCGACGGATCTTACTTAGTACGTTTGGCGGGTACGCTCGCTTATAGGTATAGTTTGTTTGGTACCGACTTCAAAAAGTAATTTCATGTTAATATTTCGCCATTTAGTTGTAACTAAATGGGATAATAATTGTTTTATACCTTTTAGTGTATTTTATTTGTTGCATTTAATTTTTTGAAGTCGGTTTTTATTTTTTTCTTAAAAATTATTTTTATTAAAATACAGTGTGCTTAAAAGGTAACGGAAACGACAAACTGTTTCTTATGGCAACCTAACCGCAATTAAATATATTTCATATGTTTAATCAAGAATTATGTTCTTATTTAATTTCTTGGATTACCTTTTTAGTCCAGTTAAATTGTTCTCTAAAGAGCCCCTCGCGAAAGTTTTGGGGTAGTTTTAAATATGACGTTTTGACGCATAATTTCCTGTCATGGAAAATGCTGGATATCTTTAAATCTAAGAGTTTTAAGTTTTTAGTGGACCAAGTAAACGTTGAAGTCAACAAAATTTCCTAGAGAATGAGATAGAAATCAAGTTTCTAGGATAACTGGTTTTGATTTTATGAAAAACTGCGATTTTTGCCAAAAATTGCAGTTTTTCAAAAATTCAAACTCATTGCGGCACGGATCACCACTATCCAATTAAGATGAAACTTTGTTTGAATTGTATCAAATTTAATCTAGTTTAAAAATGTATAGAGTGGTCTTTGTCGAAAATGTGCTCTTTCATGGTCAAATGGGAAAAAATCGAAAAAAGTGCGAGTTTTTGGGATTTGCTGAAACAGAAAAAATACGCCAATTTTCAGCTAGCGCTTGAGCCAGAACGGTTGGTCGTAGAAACACCCTAAATGATGAAATTTGTATGAAATTCTATGACCTTTAATTTTGAATAGGAAGGTTATTTTCGAAAAGTTGATGGTTTTCGAGTTATAAGCAAAAAACCGCCAAAAATGAGATATTTTTACCTTTTTTAGCATTTTTGACAATGTTCCGTCACGAAATTTTGTAAGCAAACCTCTTATTCGCATTCAACACACCCAAAAATGTATAGGGTCGAAGAAATTAGAATTACACCAAAACTTTCGGTGTAAAAACACAATTTAACTGGATTATTTGTTTTAGTAAAAAAAATTCCCCCTAAATATTTTTGATTTGTGGATTGACCCCCCCCCCCCCCGCCCTATGAAAATTTTCTGGCTACGCCACTGTACAGAATACGTTTTATTTCGGACTAAAACGTATCCTGTATTATAATTAAAAAGATTTGATTCTTTTAATTTAAATTTAGCCACTCCATTCTCCCTGAGTCTACAAGTAACTTCTTGAATATTTATTTTTCTTCTCTTAAATTATTATTATTGTACTGCTTCGTAAAATTAATCTTAATAATATTTTAAATACAGTCTATCGTTAAATTTTTAACTCCTTCCTAGTTACTCGGTACACCTGGGAGTCAAAGTTCACTCTAAAATTTCCAATTTTATTTTTTGCCTATTGTGTTAAAAAATATCTGGAACGTGGCGAAAAATCATTTTCAACCATGATTTTTGAATATTATCTTATCTTATTATATTAAACGAGCAATTATTGTATATATATACCGGGTGAGTTTTTTATCTTGAGACTGTCTTATAACTCAAAAACAGTGCATTATATGAAAAAAGTTTCAAATAAAAGTTTATTTATATGGAGGGGAAACTGAACTACGCTATTGATTGTTTACCTAGAACAAGCTTTCAAAGGGTATTTCGTAGCAACTTTATTTTTTTAAATAGAACACCCCGTATATTAACACGTTTTTAGAACCGCCCTTTTATTAAAATACTTTTTTGTTAATATTGTCCTATACCTATCTCTATCGGTTTTCGAGATAAAAAATAATTTGTGTTAAATATGGTCCAAAACATGGCCCTAATTAAACTTAAATAAATTAGTGCTCTCAATTCATGAAAAGTTGATATTTTGGTGGTAGTTTAGACACACCCGAAGTATTTAATTTATGCCGAAAAATCGACTCCATATTATACAGGGCGTGCTAAGATTACTATTATTTCCGGTATTCATAAAAGGGGTCAAAAGTTCGTTTTTTTCAAATAAGACCCCCTGTATATTACTCAATAAATTGAAAGACGAAGAAAAATGCTTTAAGACGATATATCATGTCCCTATACCTAAAACATCAAGTTTTCTTAATAAAGCCGCTTTTTCGTGAAAAATTACATTTTAATGAATTTAATTTTAACTAACCATGGAAATATCAAGCTTATGACAGTTTGTTGACTATTTATAAAAAACTTATAAAGAGTTTATTGACGGTGTTCAAAAAAATCTCCCAAATTGACCGCAAATATTGATTATTCAAACGAAGTTCTTATGGAATTATTTATTTTTTGTACCATAAGAGACTTCTTAGCTGAATAAAAGATTTCACTGTCGATGGTAACAGAATTGTTTTTTATTTTTAGGTTAAAAAATAAAAATAAAATGAGAGAGTCTTCGTGTTTTTAATAAACAGAAGACTCTCTCATTTTATTTTATTTTTTAACCTAACATAAAGAACTTCGGTTTGAAATTATTTATTTTGTACTATATATTTTTTTTTAAGTTGACCTTGAAATACTCTTGTGAAAGCTTGTTCTAGGTCCACAAACAATAGCGTAGTTTAGTTTCCCCCTCGATATAAATAAACTTTTATTTGAAACTTTTTTAATATAATGCACTGTTTCTGAGTTATAATACTGTCTCAAGATAAAAAACTCACCCGGTATATATATATATATATATATATATATATAAACCATCCAGTGGACATACTCTTAAATTTATTCTTATAAATGTCTAGCTCTATCTAAAAAGTAGATATTTGTTGAATTCATTTTATTTAAGTTTTTTTCTTGTTTTGCTAGATATGTACCAACTTTTTCCAAAAAATGATCCTTCTTTTCACTATCTGTATATATTTTAAATTTAATATTCTTTAAATATTTTTTTTTATAGACCCCGTCCTGATTTGTTGATAGCCGCACATTGGTCTGGCAACTGGTATCGAGGATATGTCCTTGGATTCGTTGGAGAAGTTTATGTCGTAGCTTTATGTGACAAGGGCATCGTAATTTTAACGAAGTTAATTCGACCAGGACCAAAACACTTCCAAGAAGTTCCAGAATTGAGTGTCTTTTGTACCATTCCAGATAATGAAACTATCACATGGGATCCGACTCAAGTAAATAATAGAAATATATTAAATTTACAAATAAATAATCCAAAATTTTCATACATATTCAAGATCTATTTAAAAACATGCAGTCAAGGTGTGTGTAGGACTCGATTATTGCGAGTTTCATAGTTATTTCAACTACAATCTAAATGATTAAAAATTATTATTTAATAGCAACCAAAATAGTGACTATATCGTACACCCACATTAAGGTAGTTGTTTCGCGACAATACTAGCAAAAAGTTAATCCTAGAGTATATAGAACAGACAATAAGGATTCATAGTTCATAATCCCGAAACTTTTTGCTGTTTATGTACCACTTCTAGCCAATCCCGTTCTCATTTGACAAATCTGGCAACATTGTCCTTGCTTGAATATTTTTATCATAGAATTGACAGATAAAATACTTTATAAAGGTCGATTTATAAAACAAAAAGTTCTTAATAAGCGATTGAAAATGGCTGGTGCGAAAAAACGTCAAAAAAGTACTAAAGTTAACCCACTTTTTAGGTTAAATACATGCGTTGTTGTCAGCTTGTTTTTAGTGTAAATTTTTCATTATTTATTCATTATTATCTCAGAAACTGTGTTGTTACTATGAATTAAAATTTTCTTAAAAAATATATTAGTTATTGTTTAATGTTGGTTTATTTTTTTATAACAATGGTAAGAAGAGTTTCTTAATTATAATTAAATATGTATGTAAACTTTCCGATATTCCGTATAGTGCAATGTATAAGAGTCTGAAAAACTCTATCTTTGGAATTGAATATCTCCGTAACTATATTGTTCATAAATTTCGTTTTGCCTACAATCGATGCAGAAGTATTTAAATAATAATCTGTCTAAATTTCAAAAAAATCCTAAGAAAACCCATATGGTGAAACATACTACCTTAAACTACTCTCATCAATTTTTACAATTTTTTTAAACAAAGCGTTGCATTATTTGAGCAATATCTTCTTAGTGCCTTTGTAGGCTAAATGAAAATTACTCAAACAATCTAGAAAGGTTTATTAAAAAATTCAGGAGAAATTGTTCCTTTATCA
Organism: Forficula auricularia; assembly: GCA_024734495.1. Taxonomy (NCBI): domain Eukaryota; kingdom Metazoa; phylum Arthropoda; class Insecta; order Dermaptera; family Forficulidae; genus Forficula; species Forficula auricularia. Next base: position 400,579 of record JALMQS010000891.1, read on the forward strand.
ATGGAAATTTAAAAAAAATAGTTGCTTTAAAAAAGACTAGATAGAATAGGAAAAATAGCTTTAAATTCATGTACCCGTTATGTCTTACACCTAAAACTAGTTTGATTAAACCGACCAGGGTTGTATCAGTTTTGACTCTTAAAGCTGGGATCGCTCATAAATGAAGCACATCCGCTGCTGTGGCCAAAGCCGAACCGGTTCGGCAAGACTACATTGTTGTCAAACTCCATCAACCGGAACCCCCCTGGACCCAATTCCAACACCACATCCCCAAAATCAAAGTACTCATAGGTTTAACAGAAAGGTTGTTAGCTATTCCCTCATCTGTGAACTAAAAATTCCATACCGAGAATAACCAAGGTGGGGTTATTTATTGGTTTGTTCTCCATGGATGGACTACCTCCTTTCTTGGGATTGTTCCCTAAATGAATTGTTGGAGGGCTGATTAATGAGGGGGAATTTTCTTTAGTGTTATTTATGGTATTAATAACTTTGGAACGCCTGGATTTTTTAATAACCGTTTCTATGTAGATTGTTCTAATAAAAAAATTGTATTTATTAAATTATTCATTTAATTCAATTCATTCTGGAAATAAATACAGTAGAATCTCGTTTTATCCGAACTAACTGGGACCAAAGGCAAACCGGATAATCGATAATCCGGATACATGGGTAAAAAAACAATTCCTCAAATAAGCGAATTTGAATTTATTACGATAAAAAAAACATGTTTATATCAAAATTACATAGAATTGTTTAAAAAAATACATAGACTATAGTTTCGAAGACTTGGTCTTCATCATCAGTCTTCAATTATAAATGTTGACGCCAAGTTTTCAATATCCATATGATATTGACTCCATGAAAAACATTTATAAGAAATGAAGAAAGACTGATGATGAAGACCAAGTCTTCGAAACTATAGTCTCAAACAAATAAATAATATATATACAGATATATCATCTCGTTATATATATATATGTGTGTATGTTTATTTGCATCAAGCAGAGGACAACCTCTTTTTTCTCTTTGTGAATCCACAACTCTGCTACTCTCAGCAAAACAAAAACTTTTCAATTAAATTTATTTATTTATCTATTCTTTTTCTACAATAACCATTTAATTTAAATATGTCTCTTTTAGGAATACGATTGTAAAATAGTTTATAGTGAAAATGACTTGTATATTTGTCAAATATTAATTAACGAAGAACCAATCGCTTCGCTAGAGTTGGAAAGATGGAAACCGCGAGTCGAAGATTTTGGTTACCATTTACTTACGATTCCAAATAATTCAGAAGTTTCTATTTCATGTTATCATTCGCAAAATTGGGTCTCAGTACGTCCATATGATCCAACGATTAACGGCGAATTTTTGAGAATGACGATGGACATTAATACGCATTGCATGTATGGTAAATATTTATCTTTCTTTTTAACTTATTCTTTCTCTCTAGAATTCCGTAAAAACACATCACTGTAGCTTTTACACTAAATAAGATTCAGACTTGAAATTTACAAGTGATAAGTATTGATTTAACTTAAAATAACAAAACTTTATCTTATCTTATTATATTAAACGAGCAAATCTTGTATATATATCTATATTAGCTGACGACCGAGGCCTTCGGCCGCGTCTGATGGCGAGGACGTACTCGTTCATACCAATTTAATAATTGAAGTTTATTAAATCTTACTGTAAGTATCGAAAGAATGTTGCTGAAGATGAAATTGATTCAAAAATAAGGAAGATATTAAGGAAATATTTAACACATTGCTAGTACGATCCTATTGACAATCAGAATCGTTCTAATAATTTAGCTTTCGGCATTAGCAGCACTAGCCAATCAGATCGATTTATACATACGAGCACATACTTTTACTATCTCGATATATATGTTCGATAGATAGATAGACTAGATATCCCATCTTTCAGCAGAAGCAAAAAGTTACCGAGCATCGCTCGGTGGCCAGGTACTAACTTGTTACCTTTTAATGAGATATAGTTTCTTCAGGGAAATATGTTGTTTCACATTTTTAATTAAATATAACAAATCTTATGATATATTAAAACACTTTAATACCCCCTAAACTCTAAAATTGAAATTTGTGGGGTACATTACCCTCCCTACAAAAAAAAAATTAAAAATCAAAGTCACATATTAGCTTACAAAAAGAAGGGAAATTCTACCTAAAATATTTTTGAGTAAAAATAAATTTAAAGGAGACAATAAAAGAGGGTGTCTGGAAAAATAAATTTCTAATTTATTTATAAAGAGACTATAGTTTCGAAGACTTTGCCCTCTTCATCAGTCTATTACAAGTGATTCACAGGAATTGAAGTAAAAATTTGTTTTTCCAGCAGAAGACACACTCTTGAATTGAATCGGTGAGTTGAAAAGGTACACATTCCAAGCGCATAAACTTTCGGAAAACTAAAAAAAAAACTGATTTTTGAAAAAAATAATTTTTTTACAAAAAAGTTGTCAATGGCAAATTTGTAGATCTCAGTGTGGCAAACAAAATTGCACATATAAACAAATTATTTTAAACATAATTGTTTTTTAAAATCAGTTTTTTTTTAGTTTTCCGAAAGTTTGTGCGCTTGGAATGTGTACCTTTTTCAACTCACCGATTCAATTGTCTCCTTTAATTTATAAAAATTCTGCAGATAATGTCACCGGGTTGTGGATATGCTCCATAAATAAATATTTGAAATTTACTATTTTCTCTAAAAGGATGCTATAAAAAAAATCATTTCGTTGGTGGTTGGATGGTGAGAGGATTTTTTGATTTAGGGAACATAAATTTATATATGTATTTATTTGGATTTCCATATTGGAGAAATTTCTTTTTCAACCTTTCATCATTATCCCATATTGGATCTTCAGTTTTCCAATAATTCCACTCAGTTTATTATACATCCACCGTCCTCATTATCGTCTCAAATACTAAAATCACATATCTTTATTACTTGAAATTCTTTAAACAGGCTATCAATATTCCGATTCCGAGCCTGTCTAAATTTTAGAATTCCGATATCAGGAACGTAACTTTTCGGCAAGGTTTTAAGGGAAAGGTGCATAATACTCTTGACCAGTGATTCCCAACCTGGGGTCGATCGCCCCCCAAGGGGTCGATTTGGGTTATTAGGAGAAAAAACCTAAATGATGAAATTTATAGGAAATTTTATGAACTTTCATTTTGCATAGGAAGATTATTTACAAAAAGTTGATAGTTTTCCAGTTATAAGCAAAAAACCGCCAAAAAATTAGATTTTTCACCTTTTTTTGGCATTTTTGACAATGTTTCGTCACTAAATTTTGTTAGCAAACATAAGATTGGGATTCAGCACACCAAAAAACATGAAGGGTCGAAGAAATTACAACTAGCCCAAAACCTTCCGAGTAAAAACACAATTTAACTGGACTAAGTATTTGTTTTAATAAAAAAAAATTCCCACTAAATATTTTGCTTTGTGGATTGACCCCCCCCCCCCCTGAAAATTTTCCAGCTCCTCACAAAACATTATTATTTACACTTTACTTCAAATTAAAATTAGGCATACAATGAAAATGAAAAGGGGGCGATAGGTGTTAGTCAACCTCCAGAAAGGGGCGATGAGCCACAAAAGGTTGGGAACCACTGCTCTTGACGTTTTGAAATTTTATGGATGCATCCATGGACCTCACGCCACTGTTAGCTACCTTTCCAAACTTTGCCTTTTTTCCACCCAAGAGTTTTGGGATTCTCTTCATCAACTTGACCACTAAAGTCTTTTTATACTTTACTCAAATTCTTTCGCATTTATTTATTTATTTCAGCGGATAATTTAGATCGCCCTCCATATATTGGCGAGCTGGTGGCCTGTCGTTTTGAAGCCGATGGCAATTGGTATCGTTCTTATATCAATCGTATTGAAAAAGAAAATGTGCATATTGTACATATCGATTACGGCAATCATGATATCGTTTCAATTAAACAGATCAAGCCTCTTTCAGCCAGATTAAAACTTGTAATTATTTAACTTATTATTATTCTATATTTAATTTATTTCAAATAATATGTGGATTTTTTCATTTTAATAATATACTTATTTTTTGTTTTCAGCGAGCTGTACAATCGATGCTAATTGAACTTGATGATATACCCGATGGATATATTAATTATGATATCATTAGTTATTTCTATGATTTGATTGTAAACAAGACCCCATTAAAAATAGTAAGTCTTTTTTTAACAAAAAATCAAAGTGTGTCCTCTACTTGATTTTTAAAAAAAAACAAAATAAATTGTCGTCTTCTACTTACACTGGGAATTACTTATTTTGATGAAAATCACAAATTAGGGGCTTTTTCAATCGATCTGTCTGAGTATATATATACCGGGTGAGTTTTTTATATTGAGACAGTCTTATAACTCAAAAACAGGGCATTATTTGAAAAAAGTTTCAAATAAAAGTTTATTTATATCGAGGGGGAAACTAAGCTACTATATTGTTTGTCGACCTAGAACAAGCTTTCAAGGGTATTTCGAGGTCAAGTTCTGTTTTTTAAATGGAACCCTATATTTTTCTATACGTCTACTTAATCTACAAAAAAAACTGAACAACTTTTATTAAGAACTATTTTTTATACGATATCAAATAATACAAAATACATCAATCAATTAGATCTCAAAAAATCTTAATAATCATTTTTAACAATCATTTAACTTAATTATCAAATAATAATGATTAAATAATTAATTATCAAATAAATAATCATTAAATCGAAAAGTCACAACAATGAAAATAAGTGTTTATAATGATATTAAAACTTCATTATACTCAGATTTAAGAGATCATTTTCTACTTAATAGTTTTATTTTAAATTCTTGAGTTTAAAAAAGTTTATTTCTCGTGTCAATCCAGTAGATAGTTATATTGTATTACTTATTATAATAAAAATGGAGCATTTTTTGTTGAAGACAGAATTGAAATGGTCTTAATTTATGCGGTGAATATGGAAGAAGTGTAATGGGGCTACCATTGAAATGAATGCCGAGCGTTTTCCTGATAGGAATGCACCCTCACAAGCTTCATTTTATTGTGTTGTATAATCTGTTTAAAAAAAAAAAAATGTAAAGGTTACGAAGAAACTGGAACAGGCCAAAATAAGGAAATTGGAACTGGAATTCATCCAGAAGACTTGCGATACACTCTGGAATGTCTCAGAACAGTGTCTTAAAATTATTAAATTATTTATTTAATAATTATTATTTGATAATTAATTTAAATAATTGTTAAAAATAATTATTAAGAATTTTTTTGAGATCTAATTGATTCATGTATATTTTGTTTATTTGATGTCGAATAAAAAAATAGTTCTTATGGAAGTTGTACAGTTTTTTTTTGTAGATTAATTAGACGTATAGAAAAATATAGTTTCATTTAAAAAACAGAACTTGACATTGAAATACCCTTGAAAGCTTTTTCTAGGTCGACAAACAATAGCGTAGTTTAGTTTCCCCCTCGATATAAACAAACTTTTATTTGAAACTTTTTTCCATATAATGCACTGTTTTTGAGTTATAAGACTGTTCAAGATAAAAAACTGGTATTCTTCATTTTCGTCTTATTTTGGTTAGTACTATAAGAATCCATCGTCAGATCGCGGCGCCACAGTTACCGTAGAATTGCCTCTTTAACAAATAAATTATATTGAAAGATTCTTTTTGCCGAAGAGTAGCAGAATTTTTATAAATTGAAGGTGGCAATAAAAGAGTGTGTCTTCTTCTTGAAAAATAATTTTTTCAATTTATTTATAACGAGAGTATTGCCCACTTCATCAGTCTATTACAATTGATTCACAGGAATTGATTTGTGAAAAACTAATTTTTTTATATATAAAATTTATACTCGTTATATTTATTTTCAGACAGAGGAAAACCTCTTTGATTTATCTTTAAAAACATTCTTAAAAAATACTTTTTATTTTCTAGAATTATTCACCAAAACAAATTGATATACCAGCTAAACTTTATATGACAAAGCGTAACAATAATGCATTATGTACAGAGAGTACTATCAATTCTGAAATAAAAGATTTGATGCAACCAAAATGGAAGAAACTGTTGGATAGTGGAAAAAATCCTGCTGGTATTTAAGATTTTTTATTTATTATTTTTTTTCTTCTACTCTACCATTGTGTAATAAAGGATAGGTTTTCTAATTATGTATAAAAAAAAAAGTTAAGTTTAAAATTCTTTCGAGTAAAAAAAGGTTTTTAGAAAATCGTCAATAAAAATCGTCATGTATGCGTGGTCTAATTTCAACCAAAATCTAATTTCTCGGAATATTTTTTTTGGCTTTTCGGCCTTTCTAGCCATAGGCCAATTTACACTATAAAAAGATTTAAGGTAGTTGTTTCACCAAATGGGTTTTCTTAGGATTTTTTTGAAATTTAGAGAGATTATTATTTAAATATTTCTGCATCGATTGGTAGCAAAACGAAATTTATGAACAATATAGTTCCGGAGATATTAAATTCCAAAGATAGAATTTTTCAGACTCTTATACATTGGACTATACGGGATATCGGAAAGTTTACATACATATTTAATTATAATTAAGAAACTCTTCTTACCATTGTTATAAAAAACTAAACCAATATTAAACAATAACTAATACATTTTTTAAGAAAATTTTAATTCATAGTTACAACACAGTTTCTGAGATAATAATGAAAAATGTACACTAAAAACAAGCTGGCAACAACGCATTTATTTAACCTAAAAAGTGCGTTAACTTTAGTAATTTTTTTGACGTTTTTTCGCTTCAGCCATTGTCACAACAGCTTTCAATCCTTTATTAAGAACTTTTTGTTTAATAAATCGAACTTTATAATGTATTTTATCTGTGAATTCTATGATAAAAATGTTCAAGCTCGGACAATGTCGCCACATTTGTCAAACGGGCACGGGATTGACTAGTAGTTGTACATAAACAGCAAAAAGTTTTGGCCTTATGAATTATGAATCCTTATTGTCTGTTCTATATACTCTAGCATTAACTTTTTTACTTGAATTGTCGCGAAATAACTACCTTAACTATACTAATATTCATTCCTGGCTACAGACATGGTCCTACTTTGAATATCAGGTCACCCTAGATATATGCGGACTCACATGTTCCAATGAAATGGATATAGAGATAGAAACTAGGACGAGTTGTCAAATCTAAAAGTAAGTTTTCCTAATGCTTAAGGTAGTTGTTCCGCCAAATGGGTTTTCTTAGGATTTTTTCGAAACTTAGAGAGATTATTATTTAAATACTTCTGCATTGATTGGTGGCAAAACGAAATTTATGAACAATATTGTTCCGGAGATATTAAATTCCAAAGATAAAGTTTTTTAGACTCTTTAACATTGCACTATACGGGATATCGGAAAGTTTACATACATATTTAATTATAATTAAGAAACCCTTCTTACCATTTTTATAAAAAACTAAACCAACATTAAACAATAACCAATACATTTTTTAAGACAATTTGGATTCATGGTTATAACACAGTTTCTGAGATAATACGAATAAATAATGAAAAATGTATACAAAAAATTTACACTAAAAACAATTTGGCAACAGCGCATTTATTTAACCAGCGAAAGATGTATAAAGCGTGCATGTGCTAGATTTTTTCAAAATTATAATTTTCATAAGGTGTAACGTATGAGTTGATTACATTTGTTAAAAAATAACAAAACGATTTTTATAGAAATTTTTTAACTTTTAAAATGTATTTTATCTGTCATTTTAATATAAAAATATTCAATCTCTTACAATGGTGTCAGATTTGTCATACGAGCACGGGATTGGCTAGTAGTTGTACATAAACAGCAAAAAGTTTTGGGCTTATGAATTATGAATCCTTATGGTCTGACCTATATACTCTAGCATTAACTTTTTGCTAGTATTTTCTCGAAACAACTACCTTAATAGGCAAAAGTTCATCCATTGGTGCTACAGGAAATAATTTTTGAGAAAAAAATTCAAAAAGTTATCACCCTACTACCCATATTTTGTATTATTTCTAGTGAATATAATCGGAGGTCTATGGTACTCGTCACCCTCGTTAAGGGTTCACTAAGTCATACAGAAAATATTATTAAATCGTAATCAATTAATTTTTTTTTCAGATAAGGTTTTTATGATAGAAAAAAATGACATCACGTTAAAGATTTCGAAACGGGAAACATTTCCTTTAGTATTTTTAACATATCTCGATGATCAACAATTTTATGGTGTTCGTTTCGATACTGATATAACATTTACAGTTTTGGAAAAATTAAACGAAGATATGGGAGCCTATTTCAAAGCTGTCCCAGAAGAGCCCTATGTGCCTCGACCAAATGAAATTGCCATTGTCTACTATTATAAAGGTATACAATTATTTGCTAATATACAGGGTGGTGACTTGGCCGACGCAGCATAGCGATTACAATGTTAATTTTTGAATGTGCATTTATCTGCTCCCCTAATTATTTTAGAGTTAAAGTTCTTATAGATTTTTTGTAGAGAAAAAATACTGAATCCGAACATATTTTTGTTTTCAAATTTTGAAATTTCAGAACCGTAATTTTTGAACTATTCTGTCAACCGTTGTACCAGCTGGAATTGGCTGATTCGGATATTTAACGCTAAACAAGGAACTCACTTGCCGAGCACTATTTCCAGCATAAAAATACTTAATTATTTCAACTTTTTCTTGTAATGAATACATTGTAATAAGAACTGACTTTAAAAAGTTAAGTTTTGTTTTATAATCATAGATTTGTTCACCAATATGAATCCATTTTGAGACTAGTATAAACAATAAAACTTAAACAATCGACAACAATAAAAGTTTTGAATTTAAATTTTTTAAATAAATATCTACATTTTTAAAATCGTTTTTTTGGACTTTTAAATTATGAATTAGACAAAATCTGATGTAATTAGCTTTTAGAATTTTAATTCTGCTCAGTTTTTTGTATTCTAATTATGCTCTAAAATAATCACTAAAGACATCTCTATTAAACATCAAATAGAAACAACTAATGAAAATGCCTTGTTTGTTTTAATAATTCCATGGCCTCAGTGATTTTTGTAAAAATACACTTATTTATAATGTTGATTATTACGGTTCTGAAATTTCAAAATTTGAAAACAAAAATATGTTCGGATTCAGTATTTTTTTCTCTACAAAAAACCTATAAGAACTTAAACTCTAAAATAATTAGGGGAGCAAATAAATGCATATTCAAAAATTAACATTGTAATTGCTATGCTGCGTCGGCCAAGGGGTTTTGGGGATTAATATATAGCTTTTAACTGAAGCAAAAAGTTACCAAGCATCGCTTGGGGGCCAGGTACTTAGTATTCAGCGTATAAAGAACTAAACAATTATTGAATTTTTTTTCATTTTTATTTTTTGTCATCTTATATGTATTTGCTACAGTCCAAGTGATTTATTTAATGCAACAATAACGTAGTTCTGGAAGAAATTTAATAAATAACGATATCTTTCAATTATATTAAAGGATTTTACTTATTAATCTCTCATATATTTCAGAAGATAGATATTATCGTGCTGTGAATGTCGAATCTTTCTCAAATACATGTCGAATAACTTTTTTCGATACCGGCCTGCAGGAGGAAATTGAGTATATCAATATAAGAAAAATGATCCCTGAATTTATGGAACTTCCTAATATTGGAATTCTTTGTCAATTACATGGTAAGATATTATAATTTTCCTTTTTATTTTCAATTATTAAGGCGGTTCTTTCGAGACAATCCACACAAAAAGTTTTAGGCTCGTAACCACTATAAATTTGAACGGTGCTAAAATTTTAGGTTATGTTTTTTAACGGGACTATACTTTTTACACTACTATATTCTCTTTATGAATGGATCGTTTCCAATCCATTGATATTATATCCCCTCCACTAAAAATAATCGCCCAAATATGTTGTTTTTTTTATTAAAACTACCTGTTAAATAATTTCAATTTTTTTTAAGTTACTCCGAATATAATATTCTAACAAATATTAATTTATCATCAAGATGGTGAAAGTCCTTCAATTAAAAAATAATAAAATAATGATCATTTTCCCATCCTTTTCCAATCTACCATATGTAAACAATTTCATTTTTATTCGCAATTATTTCATGTTTGGTGTGTTAAATCGTCTTCAAATAGGAACATGGGATTATATTTATTTATTTATTATTATTATAAGTTGTAATTGAAAAGATACTTGCAGTTCTTTATAATTTTTTGTTTTTTAATTTCTCAACATTAAAATATAAATATGTACATAATATAAAAGAAGCTCTGGTTTATTTAAATGACTCTCCTTTCAAATTAGATACTGGAATACAAAGATCATTTAATATTAAAGAAATATTGTGCTTAAGGAGGTTATTTCGCAACAATCCACACAAAAAGTTTTAGCCTCGTAACCACTCTATAAATATGAACGGTGCTAAAATTTTAGGTTATGTTTTTTAACGGGACTATACTTTTTACACTACTATATTCTCTTTATGAATGGATCGTTTCCAATCCATTGATATTATATCCCTCCACTAAAAATAATCGCCCATATTTATTTTTTATCAAAACTACCAGGTAAATAATTTCAATTTTTTTTAAGTTACTCCGAATATATTATTCTAACAAATATTAGTTTTTCATCAAGAAAGTGAAAGTCCTTCAATGAAGAAATAAAATAATGATCATTTTCCCACCCTTTCTCAATCTACCTTATATAAAAAATTTCATTTTTAATTGCAATTATTTCATGTTTGGTCTGGTAAATCGTCTTCAAATTTTAACAGTCTGTTTATTATGCTTTTAATGACTTATATTCCAAGTTTCGAAGACTTCTTGAATTTTTGCATTTGTGAAAGAACTACCTTAAACATGAAACTTTTTGAAAAATATATTTAAATTCCTAATAAATTATAATTAAACATAAAAATTATCATTAATTTAATGAAAAGAGAGTGATTCCATTTCTTTGCTCGTGAGTGTACTATAATTTATTGTATTGTTCAAATTTAATATTTGTACTATAAGTTTTTCTTCTGAGACCGACTTGTAGATTTATAACTGATGTTATTCGATAAAAAATACTTGGTAGGTTTCACATTAAGATATAAAAAATAAAACGAATTTATTTTTGGAGAATCTTTAATCTCGATATATATATTTCGGGTGACTAACCCATCTTCAGGAGAAACTCCAACCACCAACACCAAATTCCTTAAAAACTATTATAACTGATGGTTTAATGTAAAGCAGTCCAGGAATAAATAAAAAGAATATTTCCAATAAAAGAGTATTTAATTGGAAGGTTTTCTTTATACAATTTTTGAACTGGAAGTCTCTCCTTCTTCGGGGTTCAAAGGGTCATTTAAGGAATCAGGTAATATTTTTCCTTTCTGACCTCTTTTTCAATGCTCGTTGGTATTGAGAAATTATTTTTAGTCTTTTCGCTCTTAAAAAGGAGACAAGAAGGAAAATTACATGCTTTTTTGCTTAACCCTTTGAACCCTGAAGAAGAAGGGAAGATCCTCCGAAACGTCAGTTCAAAAACTGTAAAAAGAAATCCTTACAATAAATACTCTTTGATTTGAAATATTATTATCTTATCTTATCTTATTATACTAAACAAGCAATTCTTGTATATATATATATAAATATATAGAATCGGTTTCTCGAAAACGGCTCTAACGATTTGGATGAAATTCACGGGTTAGGGGGTTTTTGGGTTGATATTTCGATCCGTCACGGTCTCATCTTCGGCTAAGTTGTTTTTGATGGGTTTTTTGCTAATTGAAATAATTATTGACAGGTGGTTGTTTGAATAAAAATGTATAATTACATTTTTTCAATTGTTTTTTTTATTTTAAATTCCACTAATAGATCATTAGAAATATTATATATTAGAATTTGCCAATTTAATTAATTAAAGGTATTTTTCTATAAAATAATTTATTAGAATATCAATTTCATAATCTTAAAAAATCCGACAATTCGAAGAATCGTGCCTCCTTCTTCAGGAACTAAAAGGGTCAACGAAAGAACCACCGTGTATATTAATATTATTTTTAATTTGTAATTACATTCAAAACTTTGTGGCCAGTGATACGTGTTGATGATGGCCATAGCGGGTTAAAACCTTGGTAAAAATATAAATTAAGTTTTATTTCAATTTTATTTTATTTTGGCTGCGAAAATCGACCTTTTTACCTGAATTTAAAATTAATAATAATATTAATATATCGCTTTTAACTGAATAAAAAATTACCGAGCATCGCTTGGTGTTCCAGGTACTGTTTATTTATTCCTGGACTGCTGTGTGCCTTCCATTCAATCCTCAATTAATATTTCTAATTTCCATTCAATATTTTATATTTCGATTAAAAAGTGTTTTATTTTATTTTATTTATTTTTTTTTTTTTATTTTAGGTTTGCGAGAAAATTTGAAACCTTCCGAATGGACTGAAATAACCACAATGATTCTTCCAAACACTATCTATTCGGCTGAGGTTGTTTCTGTTGAGGATGACGTCGCTTTTATCGATCTACTGGATATGCACGATCAATTGGAGAAATTCAAAGAATAATTTATTCTTTTCATTTTATATATGTATATATAGGTATATATAAGAATGAAAATTTTGATTTTTAAATTCCGTATTTTTGCCAATAGTATTAGTAATTTTAATTTATAAGAAATATATTAATTAATTCTTATTATAAATATTTCCCAGTGCAAAGAAATTCTTCCAAACTACGCAAAAAGTTAATTTAATTCTTATTAAATATTCCAATTAATTTCCATTGTGAATTATTTATATTAGGCTGAAATAATATTCTTTTCACTTCAAATCAGAATTAATCAAATTGGGAATACTTATTGTTAGTCATTTTATTTATTTTTATTTTAAAAATACTTAATCTCAATTTAAGGTAAAAGCACCAGTAGTGGGCCATGTACCAGTAGTGGGCCACATGCAAGAAAAGTGCAAAAATTAGCTTATCCAACTTTGAAAAATTGCTCTATATATAGCTCATGCCATCGGCTATATATACAGGGTGCATAGGAAGGTCTCTTTAACCTGAAAATGCTTGCGAACGGAGAGTGCTACAGCCACGCATGTGAGGTGACGGTATAGTAAAGCGACTATGCCCGACCTAATGCAAACGACACCGGCGCCCCTAGTGGCGAAATGTGGAAGTTGACTATTGCAAATCGAAAACGAAAAGAGATAGAGCAAAATTTCCAATTAGAAAGTTTTAGAGCATCAATTAATTAGTACGAAACGATATTTGGTTTACACGGAAAGGATAAATTACTGCCTGTATCCAAAAATGTCCGTAATCCGTTTGTATCAAGCGAGCGCCAACACCTTTTAAACTAAAATTTTAAATGCATTGGAAATTAAAGTTTTCAGACATTACAGTACAGTACAAAGTCACAAACTGCATTTGCACACTGCTACATTTCCGAAATGTAAATATGTAGAGTAGAACAGTCGCGCATAGATTACGGACATTTTTGGATACAGGCAGTAATTTGTCCTTTCCGTGTAAACCAAATATCGTTTCATACTAATTAATTGATGTTCTAAAACTTTCTAATTGGAAATTTTGCTCTATCTCTTTTCATTTTCGATTTGCAATGGCTAACTTCCACATTTCACCACTAGGGGCGCTGGTATCGTTTGCATTAGGTCGGGCATAGTCGCTTTACTATACCGTTGCCTCACTTGCGTGGCTGTAGCACTCTCCGTTCGCAAGTGTTTTCAGGCTAAAGGGACTTTCCTATGCACCCTGTATAGCTCATGCCATCGGCTATATATATCGCTATTTTTCAGAGTTGGATAGGCTAATTTTTGCACTTTTCTTGCATGTGGCCCACTACTGATACATCCCCCACTACTGGTGCTTTTACCTTAAAGTTGAAAAGTTATAATCTTGTAAATAAATAAAAATATTTCTATTAATCAGAAAGCACATTTTTTTTATTTATTTCTAAGTTATTGAATTTATATCGTCCTAGAATATGTCGGCATAAAAATTTTAATTCGAAAAATTTTAATATTAATCGATAGTGTAAATAAATAAATAAATAAATAAATCATATATTTTATATTAAAAAAAAGGTATAATCGGTTGAAAATTGAACATTTGAAATAATTGACGTGGCGTATCTTCAAATATATACCTTATATATAAATATTTATTTTGATATATTTATTTACATCATGCATAAGAGACATTCCTTGATTTATTCTTATAAATCAACAACAGTCTTAGGGCCAGTTGTATGTCTGTTGGTAAACTCTTTTTAAAAACCTTAGAATTCACCTTGTGCCCGGCGGGATGGCCAATCAGATGAAAGTGCCTTATTTTAAAAGAGTTTACCAACCGACATACAACTAGCTCTAAATCAGAGGCCTTAACAGGGAAATAAATGTATTGTACTTATGGGAAAATAAATTTTGTTTCCCCGATAACTTTTTGCCAGATGTCAATGTAATTATTAATTCTATATATCTCAAAGAGATGTCACGCCTGTTGTGATTTTCGGCAATTCTTGGTGAATAAGCTTTTTTTTTATTTTAAAAAAATATACATATTTTCAGGGCTGGAGCAACTAATATTTTTCAAGGCCTTCAAAATTCAAAATAAAACTGGACAAGAAAATAAAATCAATTTTATTTTATATTCTATAAATTATAACATTTATTTATTTCACAGAAACTTTACGCGCTTCAACATTCACAAATTCAGTTAATATGAGGCCCCTAAAATGCGAGGCCCGGGGCAGCTGCCCCCTCTTGTCCTCTTGATAAGCCCTGCACATATATATGTATATCTGTGGCGTGCAGTCCGTCCGTGGATGCGGTGCATCCCTAAAATTTCAAAACAATCTGAGTATTTTCATACCGTGTCATAAAAAATCTAATGTTAAATTTGTAAAATATCGTAAAATTCTACGATGCCATTACATACATAATTACCATATTTGCTAAAAGGAGCAAAGAATAAAAATATATAAAAAAAATGATGGGGGTTTTTGGACTGCACATCCCCTGTTTGATTAATAAATACTTCTATTTTTATTCTAAATATATTTTTTTTTATATAAAAATACAGAATGATATTTATTTTTATTATTTAAGATTTGTTTCTTTTACATAATGAAAAATAATTCGTTCATTTCAATGCGAGGGATGAACCGCAATTGGAATTAGGTGTCACTCAGGAGTCGAATCCAAGCGCCAAGTCTGCTTTTCTGGCAGTTTTAGACTCCTGCGGGGACGACTGACATAATATAAACATAGATATCTACCAAAATCTAAGAATTTGGACTTCTGTTCTGAATTATGTGGAATTATTTTGGAATTCATTAGATAATCTATTGTCTTCTACTTGGAAATGAAAGTGGAAGTAGGTGTACAAGATATTAGGTCGCGGTTCACCCCTCGTTTTAATGTGATCTAAATATTAGATCTAAAAAGACATTTATTCAAGAGAAAATTCCTATTAATGTGTTCCCTAGATTTATCGACTTATATTTAAAAAATATTTTGTCATATAACTTATATTGAAAGTTTCTTTTTGTCGAGAGTAGCAGACTTTTTATAAATTAAAGGAGACAATAAAAGAGTGGAAAATAAATCGTTATAAATAAATAAAAAAAATAAGAACACACACTCTTTTATAATCTCCTTTAATATACTCGTATTATATTATATTGTATACTAAATATCGAGGGGTGAACCGGATTGGAATTAGGTGTACACCGTCTTTGGAATTCATTAGATAATGCTCCTTCATCTATTGTCTTCTACTTTGAAATGAAAGTGGAAGTAGGTGTACACGATATTAGGTCGCGGTTCACCCCTCGCTAAATATAAAAATCACCACAAAAAGAAATTATATTTTTATATTTTTTATATATTGTTAATTATATTTTAATTAGTCTATATAAATATATATTATTTATAATAATAAAAATTGAGTTTTATTTCTTTTTTTGTGAAACCTACCTCGGATCTTGCTCAAGTTTTATTATTAAATTAAAATGTTTCACCTAGAACCAACACCTAACTCCTTAAAAATTATATATTATTTAGTCTTTTTTTTATCTATATAAAGGTTCACTAAATAAATAAAGCCATAATAATGATTCAATTCAAACATGATTAAATTAAATACATAGCTAGTTTCAGGTGACAGGTGACAGGCACTGAAAGTTCTTGTCATCTGATTGGCCATCCCAGCCCCTCCATTTACCATCTACCTTGGTTAGCATTTACTTTGCGTCATGCAACCGGCCCTTAGAGATTCAGGGCTAGATCGGTGTCGAAACTTAGGCCCGGCGCAAATTGAACCCCTACCACGCACACCCCACGGTCAATCTGTCTCTGTACTTGACCACGCGTGGGCTGGACGTGGATTGGGTTCAATTTGCGGGGGACCTTATAGTTGTGCCGGATCTTGAAGGAATGAATATTGTAAAATGTAAGAAGCATAGACTAATATAGAGAGGAAAGCTACTGTATATCGAAAAAGCGCTCTCTAGCGACTGCAGGGCGAAAACTCTTAGTTCTTAAGAGCTAATAAAGATAAGAGTAAATAAATATTTTATTTGATATGGATTTACTATGAGTTAAGGATACTGGGTCACTTATTTCACATTAAAATTAAAAAATTAAAAGATATAAAATTTTTTTTCTTTTTCAATATATATATTTCGGGCTATCAACCCATCTTCAGGAAATACAGAAAGTAACTAATTTAACTTATTGAATAACAGGCTATATATGTGTTTATTGAACAGAGAGACAGAATTTATAAAATTATTTTAAAAAAGGACGCTTTCTCTTAAGCTATTGTTAAGAAAGAATATCAGGTTGACCTTTATTTACATAGGATTGTTTGGGTAAAAGGCAAGTTAGTAAGGTCATTGACTTATGTCTCTGGGTTGGGGATGATTTTTTCATTTGGATATTAAAAAATCTTAAGAGCTATCCAAAGATCATGGAACATTCAAAGCCTTTATCATAGTTAAAAGATACATACACTTGATGTTATATATATAATTATATATATAAGCGCATTTTTACTCTTGATAAAATATTTTGAATCATCATCTACCTGTATGTAACGTCACCAAAATTCGCCCCGAAGAGAGCGGTTTCCGCCATTTTATTGTCCAATGGTCTCGCTAGAGAGCTCTGTAACTCGTATACGCTAAAATACATTGGCTCCTTATAGAGCCTTCCACTCTATATTACTCTATGGTAAGAAGAAGGAAGCAAGTAGGCAGTTTCACTCTCTAAAAGTCATAACGCTAATGGAATTAGCGCATTTTTTTGTTCGAATCGTATCCAATTTGACCGCGGACCAGTGGCGGATTTTTTTTTTTTTTTTTTTTATAATGATATTGACACAAGAAGAAGTTGCACCAAGAAGGTACAACTTGGAGCACTTGGAGGCCCCAGGCGTAATTCAATTTTGAAACTTCTACTAAATACTTTCGCTACCATTAGTGTGTCTTTTTTTACGCATTCTAGATTTAGGTTTGCGCTTACAATCATATTTTTTTTTCTTTTTTTGAGACCTAAGGTTTGAGGCCCCTTAGATTTAAGGACGTTCCCTAATAAATCGATTTTCTTACAATCCTTTTAAATCTGAATACACATATTTATAAGTATTCTTTATACGTAGAAATTTTTTAATAGTCCTTGCGGCATTAAATTTGTAAATATTGTCTTTTGAAATTTGCATATTTAACACGCGAAACCCTATCCTGATTAATGTTAAAGCGACTGTTTCATTAAATAACAATCGTAATTTTCTTGAAATTATTTTGAAAAAATGGGAATCATTAACTGAAGATATAACAAATATTTTTCTGTTAAAATAATTGTATCAAGCGGTATTCGTTTTATATGAAAAATGTTAAAAGTTAGGTACTTTTGATGGTTTTCGTTTTTTTCTCTTATGGCATGGCAGGTGAGATATGGCTCCTTGGCAACGTCGCATAAAATCACTCAATTTTTCCATATCTGAAAAACTTCTGCAGCTGGTGCATTTGAAATTTTTAGCTAATTCTCTCAACCTAACTATACTGTTCTCATCTGGAATTTCTCATTGAGCTGTTTTTTTTTATTCTTTGTCTTTTAGCGTTGGTAAGAATGCAATGTTGCCAGATCCGAGAAACGACGCAGTGAAAATATTTTTACCTTTCTGCGCATTTGAGAGTAGGGGAAAGAGCGAACTGCATCTGAGCTATATTAGGGAACGAACGTCCTTTCCTTAAGAGGCCTCCTCGTGCGCCTGTGGGTAAATCCGTCAAGGATTGTTGAATCTTTGAAAATCATGGTAATATCCATAATAAAGGGAAAGGCCGGAGACGCTTGTTCGATGTCCCAGGGAATTGAGGGAGCTAGTTAAAAATGGATTATTATTCCTTGCTTCTAATTTGTAACCAGGCTGAGAAGAGAAAGATTGCAGTCTTCTCCACAAGTGCATTTCATAAATTCAAAGATTCCCCAATTAATTATTCTAAGAATATATTTTTTTATTAAGTGGATATCGATGAGGCAGTCCAAAAAAAGAAGATAATTTACACTATCTTTTTATTCATAAAACCGACGTTTCAGACTCTATTCCCTCCTTCTTCATGGTCTGTAATTAATTAAAATGGGATTTGGCCATCATTACAATCAAGATCATTACAAATTATTTTTTTATATAAATACAATTAATATATAATTATATGGAATACAATTTTTTAATCAATAATATTCTACTCACTTTGAAAAATCAGTGAAGGAAATCCAATGCGGCATTCCCCTCTGTCTCCTCTTTCAGTGGCAGTAACAATAATATCTTGTATTTCATTCTCAGCAGAATTATAATGTAATAATGATAGCCAAATCCCATTTTAATTAATTACAGACCCCGAAGAAGGAGGGAATAGCCTCCGAAACGTCGGTTTTATGAATAAAAAGATAGTGTAAATTATCTTCTTCTTTTTTTGGACTGCCTCATCGATATCCACTTAATTCACTTATCAGTCCGTCTCCAAAAATTACTCCAATCTTATTATTTTTTTATTTTTCAAGGAAACATTGGATATTGGTTTAGAGATTTAGAGGGTATATAAGTGTTGTATATTATTATTATCTATTTTTTATTATTATACATTGACTCTTGCAGTCTACAGAAATTTTATCGGTCGTTGTTATGCACTCATTAGAGAGTGTAGGTGCCGATTTAGGTTGTTGACAGTCTTATCGTCCTACTCACCTAACTAAATTAATAATGAATTAAAGCTTTGGTGGTTGAATAATTTAATAGAATGCTTTGATAAAAACCACATTATGCAGTGTTAAATATATTTATTAACACAAACAAATACAACATAAATACACTACTATAAAGGAATTCCTTCCCACATCGGCCGAGCCTAATCCCAAATAAGATCTGAAGGGATAGGTGTCCAGCATCCAAGTGCAATAACTCTGATAATAATAATAATATAGGTATATAAAGAGAGATGGTCCTACTACTAGATATCGCCATTTGGCTTTTTATTCAAAAATCGTCAATTGCCATTCGATTTTTTTAAATTCTCAAAACATTCTAATCAAAATATATGTTTTGACTGTATGTTAAGATTTAGAATTAAGGTAGTTGTTTCACCATATGGGCTTTCTTAGGATTTTTTTGAAATTTAGACAGATTATTATTTAAATAATTCTGCATCGATTGGTGGCAAAACGAAATTTATGAACAATATAGTTCCGGAGATATTAAATTCCAAAGATAGAGTTTTTCAGACTCTTATACATACATTGCACTATACGGGATATCGGAAAATTTACATACATTTTAATTAAGAAACTCTTCTTACCATTTTTCTGTATGATTTTCATGTGATTGTTCTTTTATTGTTAATTAATTATATTTATTGTTCGAGTATAGATTATTGTATTTTTTATTTCATTGTTTATATATGATTTTGATGTTTTATTTTGTAATTCTTATTAAAAAAATTTTTTTATTTTTTTATTTTTCTTGACATAACACTCATTATACACTTATTTGACATTTTTGTAAGTGGACTACTAGTCCGTAAAATTATCTAAATAAATAAATAAAAAACTAAACCAACATTAAAACTAATATATTTTTTAAGAAAATTTTAATTCATAGTTACAACACAGTTTCTGAGATAATAATGAATAAATAATGAAAAATTTACACTAAAAACAAGCTGGCAACAACACATTTATTTAACCTAAAAAGTGGGTAAACTTTAGTAATTTTTTTGACGTTTTTTCGCTTCAGCCATTGTCGCAACATCTTTCAATCGCTTATAAGGAATTTTTTGTTTTATAAATCTCCCTTTATAATGTACTTTATCTGAAATTCCTATGATAAAATATATACAAGCTCGGACAGTGTTGCCAGATTTGTCAAACAAGCACGGGATTGGCTAGTAGTGGTACATAAACAGCAAAAAGTTTAGGGCTTATGAATTATGAATCCTTATTGTCTGTTCTATATACTCTAGCTTTAACCTTTTGCTAGTATTGTCGCGAAACAACTACCTTAAGTAACTGCAAAAATTTGTATTGATTAACATTTATTCTTTGAAAAAAATTTTGTATATATGTATATGTCATATTTGGTTCACCTCGGAGGACGGCAAGTGCCTGGATTGCACTTTTGGCATTTGGGTTCGATTCCCGAAGAAGTAAAACAGCCCTTCTGATATAATATCTCAGATTTATTAGCAAACCATCTCTCTTGAATTTCTCTAGTAAATACATGACTTTTCGATCTCTAAACCTGAGGTAGATAGGTTCCTTCAGGCCGCCGTCTAGTTATCTCAAACTTGAAAGTGTGATCGAAACGCCGTCTATTTATGTTTGTGTTAATAAATATGTATATTTAACAGTGCATAATGTGATTTTTATCATTAAATTTAACTAAATTATTAAGTCGTGGACAAATCGTCTTCCCAGGCCGATCCTATCGAAATATTTGCCTGGTTAAAAAGTCTGTAGTTTGTCGGAATTCTTGCCCATTTGTGAGAGTTGAGTGTTACAGATTACAATAAACACAACAATATACAAAGAAAAACAATTGTTTGTAAAAATTACTCGTTTTTTTTTAATTAAAAAAAAAATCTGAACACTTGAAATTCCCTCACGACTCGTATTTATGTACAGTAGGGTGGAAGGAAAAAGCCCGACCCCCCAAAAAAAATTTTGCTCAATTTATTAGGCCGTATGCGGAAAAGTTTCCACCTATAAGTGTAATCATGTGTGTGAAATTTGAACTTCCTACGATGCAATCTTAAGGTGCCTCTTTGGCACAACAAAAATTTGGGACTTTTTTCAGATTTTTTTCTTATAATTCGAAAACCATGGGTCCTACGGAAAATTTTACTCTTACTAAAATGAAAGAGCATAGAATTTCGCGTTGAATAACCTACTGAAAAGTTAAAATCAGTTTAGCCGCTTAGCCACAATCGATCGTCAAGTTTTACCAACTATGCGTAAAAGTGAATTATATCATGTGATCACAAGAAACCACTTTTCGAATTTTGCTGCTGACCCCCATAATAGTTGCCAATTGTCTAAAAATGATAATTGGACAACGGTAACCCGTGCCGCAATAAGGTCGGATCATGTCCTGTCTTGGAAAATTCTGGATATCTTCAAATCTAAAAGTTTTAACAAAAAAGTGGCTCAAGTAAAACTTCAAGATAACAAAATTTCTTAGAAAATGAAACAAGAATCAAGTTTCTAGGATGAGTGTTTTTCATTTTATGAATGAAAAACTCAAATTTTTTCAACCTCATCACGGGTTACCGTTGTCCAATTAAGATGAATGATTGCCAATCTCGATTTTTAGCCAATTGGTAACAATTCTGGGGCTCAGCGACGCAAAAATTTGAAGAGATGTTTCTTGTGACCACCTAATGAACATACCAAATTCACTTTGGTAAAAATTGCCTATTATGGCTAAACGGCTGAAGCAATTTTAACTTATAAGTAGATTATTCGACGCGTAATGTTATGTTCTTTCATTTTGTTAAGAGTAAAATTTTCTATTGGACGCATTATTTTCAGGTTATAAGCAAAATATGAAAAAAGTCCACAATTTTCGTAGATTTTAGTCCCTCAAAAATTTATCACCAGCTAGAAACCATCGAAAACTCATATACTCTTATTTGGAATTCTTAACGTCGATTAAAATTATTTCCATCTTGTGCAATGTGCATTTTTATAGACCAGCGCTGCATTTTTTCGGTGGTTTTCAGAGAGAAATCATCAGTGCATTCGCGACGAGCCGGCGCAATACACCCTTGAAGGGGCCCTTAAAATATAATTTGATTTACCTGAGATTTTGTATTAAAAATAGACTTTGTATTAGGCAACTTTTCCGCATTCGGGCGTTTCAAATTTTTTATTTTAGTTTTTTCACTCCACCATAGAATACAGCTCTCCTATTCGCCGATTTTTTTTTCCTTCCTGATTAACTTGGCTATTTTTGTTTTTAGCCTCCTTATTCACTTTCTCCATAGCTTTTAGTCTTTAGTTAAATTCTTATAGGATAGCATTCACTTGTATCCATTTCATATATTCTGACACTCTTGTATATAGATCCGGAAAGGCTGGCACTACTGCACATCCGGTCACTCCAAAACTTACTATTCCAATAAGGATGTCTGCCCCGTATGCATTCTCTATAGTTAATGGACCTCCGCTGTCTCCCTAAAATAAAAAGAAATTAAACAAATTTTTTGATATTGATATTTCAAATCTATTGTATTGAGTTTAATCATTATTATAATTATATTTATTATAAGTTTCCTATATTTGATTCGATCGCAAATCGAATGCTGGTGATTTTTGTCAGATATTGAGTGAAAATAATATCCGAATTTATATATTTCTAACTTGAAATAATGAAGTAAATAATTTTATTATTTTCTCATTAATATGAATAATTAACATATTAACAAGAATTGTTTTTGATCGCGTTTTTTAAACAAGATATATATATCGCGAGACCTGCTGATTTAGGCAATTGGAGTCTGCTGTATCTTAAGTCTGGACCAAGAGAGAATGAAAAAGATGTGATCCATCTAGCTAGCTATGATCCAGCATCATTTCGCGATTAGCCACATGACGCTTTTTATATCAAACACTGATATGGTCCACCAAATGAATTTGAAATCTGAGATGTTATATATTCAATCCGCCCAGTCCAGCGCCATTTTAATATTATTTTTAATTTAAAATTTTGATAAAAAGGTCGATTTTTATTTGAGAGCCGTTTTCAAATTAAAAAAAAATACAAATATATATAGTATTCGCCCACTGTACCCCCACCCCCACCCCGCTTGACCCCACCCCCGAAACCTCGCCCTACCCCGGATCCCCCACCACTGCACCCCACCTCCTGCACCTGTTTTGATTCAACCAAATGATTCATTTTTATTCATCCAATTGTTAATAAATAAAACCTATCAAAATGTGTTGTTTTTTCAGAAAATTGAGACCTGCTTATGCGAAATATATTTTTTAAATAAATTCTTGATTATTTTTTATTCTATTAAATAAATAAAGTTCTTTATAAAAACAATTATAAAACGTTTATTAATATTTCTAACGTTTATGGAGAACAAAATATGTTAAAATCCACAATCACAATACTTCTTCAAGGCCTTTTAGAACAATGAATTAAGGCAACCCATTGTCTGCCTGGGTACAAAAGGAAAAGAGTAACCTTTTTTAAAACCTTAAGAATGGGATTTGTCTACCTGAGAATAATTAATTTGATTACGAAAAAACCCATCAAAAACAATTTTGTCGAAGATGAGACCGTGACAGATCGAATTGTCACCCCAAAAAACCCCCTAACTTGTGAATTTCATCAAAATCGGTAGAGTCGTTTTCAAAATATAACCAAGATACAAATATACAAACAATAATATGTAGAAATAAATATACAATTTTTGCTCGTTTAATAAGTGTAGATATATTTTTTTCTCCCAAAACGTTTGAATTACACAGGCCAACGATAAAAAAAACTTTTCTGTCTTATTTGGAGTGCTGATTCCGAAAATAATAATAAAAATGGCGTTCAATTTCTCACATTTTGGAACATAGTGGAAAACTTATGCTGTTGCTCATTCAGTCCATATGAAGGAAACTAAGAATATCTTAATATAATTTTACAAAAAATTAACTAAACAGCTTATGATTGGATGCTGTGTGGAGATTTAAAAGTTATCTCCATGCCCCTTGGGCAACAAAAGGGATTTACAAAGTTTCCATGTTTTATATGTGAGTGGGACAGCAGAGCAAGGGATCTACATTGGTCCCAAAAACAATGCCCCGTAAGAAAAACTAATATTCGCATTTTAGTAATTTAATATTATTGTAAGTAAAAATTGTAACTTAATAAAAAAACTATGATTTTTAATTTTTATATATCAAATTTTCCCTATTTTTTAAAATATATAATCGATGTCATATTGTGCGAAAATTGTGGATGATAAAAAAACCTGATAGCAAATACAGTTTTAGCATCCAAAAATACATAAGATTAAGGCAAATTGGTTTAAAAAGCTTTTACAAACATTTTTTTGATGGCCTGTGTTAATAATAAACGTTTTATGATTGTTTTGATAAAGAACTATTCAATTAAGAGAATAAAAAATAATCAAGAATTTATTTATTTCCTCAAAATAAATTATATATCAATTTTGCGAAAAAATACTTTGATAGGTTTTTTAATTAAACTAATTATTAACAGGTGGTTGAATAAAAATGAATCTTGTGAATGAATCAAAACAAAACATGTGGTTGATTAAATAAACAAATTATTTGCGAGCGAAACTCGGTCCTCCAGCTAAGTAGTGATTTATAATAAGAGAATTCTTTAGATCAATACAACATTTTGTTAATACTTACAAAACATGTGCCTTGGAGAGAGGTAGGTGTTGCACAAATCATTCCTAATCCGACAGGTTCTTCAATTAATCGAGAACATTGAAAATTGGAAATTGTCTCTACTTCTAGCTTTTGAAGAATTGGACTTGGCTCTCCCATTGGGAACGAGGTGATTCCCCATCCGACGACAGTCCCTCGTAAACCTGTATATGATTCACCTGCAATTTTGTTATATTTAAATTAAAGTAGTTTTTGGAGACGGACTGATAAGTGAATTGAGTGGATAATGATGAGGCAGTCCAAAAAAAAACCCACTATAATTCTGCTGAGAATGAAATACGATATATTATTGTTCCTGCCACTGAATAAAAATAATTTTTAAGAAAAAAATAAAAACCGACTTCAAAAAATTAAATGCAACAAATAAAATACACTAAAAGGTATAAAATAATTATTATCTTGTTTAGTTACAACTAAACGACGAAGTATTAACATGAAATTACTTTTTGAAGTCGGTACCAAACAAACTATACCTATAAGCGAGCGTACCCGCCAAACGTACTAAGTAAGATCCGTCGAGTGCGATTCATAAAAGGTATATTGTTTGGCACCGACTTCAAAAAGTAATTTCATGTTAATACTTCGTCGTTTAGTTGTAACTAAATAAGATAATAATTATTTTATACCTTTTAGTGTATTTTATTTGTTGCATTTAATTTTTTGAAGTCGGTTTTATTTTTTCTTAAAAATTATTTTTATTTTTCTCTTTTAGTGATGTTATTAATAGTGATCATATCATCAGAACTTGACCAAATTAATATGACACCATCCCTAAGACACCCCCTTTCGGATAAAAAAAGAACCACCGAAATCGGTTCATAAACAAAGAGGTTAGGTCTAAACAAACCTAATAAAAAAGGTCTAATACCTTTGAAAAAAAAACGAAAAAAAATGGGACCAATCAGAAGCTAGACTGGACCCAATGCGAAAAAATTTTCAAAATCGATTGACAATTGGCGGAGATATGAGGTAACATAGGCACAAAAAAAAAAAATTCAGTCGAATAGAGAACCTCCTCCTTTTTTGAAGTCGGGTTAAAAAGGAGGCAGAGGGGAATGTCCCATTGGATTTCCATCACTAACTTTTCAAAACCCTGAAGAAGGAGGAATAGCCCCCGAAACGCCAGTTAATGAATAAAAAGATAGTATAAATTATCTTCTTTTTTTGGACTGCCTCATCATTATCCACTCAATTTAAATCAAACTTCATTAAAATATATATATGTGTGTAAATTATTTCTAAGTTAAGAAATATATACTACTCTTTTTATACAATTCAATGAAATTGTGCGAAATTTCAGGCAATTAATTAGCTTTCTCCTTTTATAATCTGACAATTTTTTTTCTCATTTTCTGTATTTTTCAATCAAGTTTTTAGAATTACAAAATTTCGGACATACACATTTATTTATACATCTTTTCGTTCTTGAGTTATTGTCAGTAGGGAATTCGACTCGAAATTTTACTCAAAGCGGACTTTCCGAAATACATTATGAAAAGAATAGTCTTCTTTTATCAGTCTTTTTAAAATTCATTCATAAATTATTATTGTTGTTGTAGAATGTTGAGGTATTTCGGAAAAAAGTACAATACGGATGGTAGGTATATAGTAAAAAAACTTTTAATAAAAACCACATTAAAAGTTTTTTACTATATACCTACCATCTACGTACTAAAATTTTAGGTTATGTTTTTGACGTGACTGTACTTTTTACACTACTATATTCTCTTTATAAATAGTTCGTTTACAAGTCATTGATCTTATATCCCCTCCACTAAAAATAATCGCCCAAATATGTTTTTTATTTTTTTATCAAAACTACGAGGTAAATAATTTCAATTTTTTTTTAAGTTATTATAATTTTCCCACCCTATTCCAATCTGCCACATGTAAAAAATTTCATTTTTAATTGCAATTATTTCATGTTTTATGTGGTAAATCGTCTTCAAATTTTAACAGTGTGTTTATTATGCCTTTAATGACTTATATTCCAAGTTTCGAAGACTTCTTGAATTTTTGCATTTGTGAAAGAACTACCTTAAGGGTTGAAGGGCTGATCACAAAAATCATTTCAGGCCGCTAAAATATTTTCCCATGATAAAGAGAATATGTATAACCATATACATATACATATACAACCATTATTTTAAAAATCTGTCCACACTGATATTTCGCCTTCGTAGCGGTCATGCTCCACACCGTCTCACCTAAATAGACTGGGAGTCAGGGATACTCCATTTTGCGTGTGTGGTGGTGAAAATATTGGGGATTATGATCATATATATTTGAACTGTGATAGATATAAGATCAAAATTGACAAATTTTACACTGATATTACTAAAGAAAAAATTTTCCTACCAACACGAATGACAACAATTCTTCTCCATTATACAAATGTTAAATCGGACATTACCAAGATAATAATAATAGGGCATATTTTGTCTATTGGATGGTTTTGGAATAACACTTGACATACTACTCCATATCTCATTTAATCATTACTTATTATGAATTCCTTAAAGCCATTTCATAACTTATTCATAGTCTTCGACAATGATCCTTTGAGACCTTTTACATCTTAGGCCTCAGTTTTTATACTAAGGATCAAGGCAGGAACTTTTTGTGGCCCGGGCGGCGTGTGCCGCGGGTACTCCTATTGCTGTGCTGTGGGGGCGCCCCTCTGGTGTGATATTGGTCCTTGTTAAAGGGTAAAAAATAAAATTTTTAATACAAGGCCAGGGAGGGAAAAAAAGAGAACATGTTTCGCATAATAGTACATTTTCTATTTAACTATTCATTGATTGTACATATATATTTACAAAAAATTGTATCTATTTCTTATTTGAAAAATAAATAAGTAAATATTGTGGAATTTACCAGACTGTGGGAGGCAGACGGGCCGGACTCCTCTTGAGAAAGTGACCGGCTTGGCCAGCCTTAGCATGGCGATGTCGTTGCTTAAGAGAAACGGGTGGAAATGCGAATGGAACATTACCGATCTTACTTTCCGTCGAATATGATACGTTTCATTTACAGATGTCAAATCATGATCCCCTAACAACACGACTAATTGATGAATGGGCGTGTCTCTCCTAAAAAATATAGTACTTCATTTTACTATCAATTATTTTATTCTTGATTCATTATCTTTAAATCGATGATAATATAATATGTTTCGAGCTTCTTCTGAACCCATCTTCGGTGGTGATTTTATTTCATTGAAAGGGCTAACCCAAATAGACCCAGAGACGCTGTCGGGAGATGTAGGCAGAGTTTTCTGTTCTGTATGAGCGTTCGAGTTCCAGGAAACTCGAATGCTCCGGGTAAGCAGAGTTTTCTGTTCTGTATGAGCGTTCCAATTCCAGGGAACTCGGACGCTCATACAGAACAGAAAACTCTGCCTACATCTCCCGACAGTGTCTCCGGGTAAGCAGAGTTTTCTGTTCTGTATGAGCGTTCGCATTCCAGGGAACTCGGACGCTCATACAGAACAGAAAACTCTGCCTACCCGGAGACGCTGTCGGGAGATGTAGGCAGAGTTTTCTGTTCTGTATGAGCGTTCGAGTTCCCTGGAATTCGAACCCTCATACAGAACAGAAAACTCTGCTTACCCGGAGACACTGTCGGGAGATGTAGGCAGAGTTTTTCTGTTCTGTATGAGCGTCCGAGTTCCCTGGAATTCGAACGCTCATACAGAACAGAAAACTCTGCTTACCCGGAGACATTGTCGGGAGATGTAGGCAGAGTTTTCTGTTCTGTATGAGCGTTCGAATTCCAGGAAACTCGAATGCTCCGGGTAAGCAGAGTTTTCTGTTCTGTATGAGCGTTCCAATTCCAGGGAACTCGGACGCTCATACAGAACAGAAAACTCTGCCTACATCTCTCGACAGCGTCTCCGGGTCTATTTGGGTTACCCCGAGAGTAGCAGAGTTATTGATTCATAAAGAGAAATCAATGAGGTTGTCATCTGCTTGATTCAATTCATCATATACATATATACAGGTATCGGCGCTCGAAGTGTTACCATCTACCGTGAAAAGATTTTAAACGATGCTTTGTTACCTTGGGCACGTAAACAATTTGGTAGAAACCATTGGACGTTTCAACAAGACTCGGCCACCATCCCATAAAGTCCGTGAAACCCAACGTTTTTTACAAGAAAAAGTTCCCAGCTTCATTTCTTCACAACAATGGCCACCATATTCCTCGGACTTAAACCCAATGGATTTTTCCATATGGTCCATTCTTGAGGCCAAAGTATCAACTAAAAAATATCAGACGGTCAACAGCTTAGAGATTGCTCTTTGCGAAATACCATCAGACCCACAGTCGTGCAGCGTGTGAAGCCATTGCCGGACAGACTCGATGCTATTATCCTCGCTAAAGGTGGTTACATCGAACAATAACATATTTTTCTTAAAATTTGAAATGTTTTTACGATATACTGAAGTTTTTAAATAAACAAAAATAAAAATTGACAAAATTACAGCATTTTTAATTGCTAACACTTCGAGCGCCGACCTCTTTATATTATATACTGGGGCTTCCGCAGAAAATATTTTCAGGAGGGGACAAAGTTTGAAGATCAAATAATTACATTATTAAATTTTCATTTAAATATGTAATTTTTTGAGCTTTTTACTTTACCATACAGGGTATGGTCAAGTATTGTAATCGTGCATGAAAAAAGTTTTTTTTCCTTCTTTTTTTCGAAATATCTCAAAAAACGGCTGAAACTATTTTGATTAAAAAAATTGAGCGAAACCATGGCATTTCGCTCTACAAAAAAGCTCTAATAAGTGAACATCGAAAAAATTATATTTTTCGAGATAATAATTGTTTTGTCAAAATGTCTGTTAGTCTGTTAGTTAGTCTGTGCGCTACCAAATTTTTGTGGACGAGCTAGCTCAAAAACTAGTGGGAATATCGAAACCAAATTTCACACGTAGTTTTGATCCATTTAGATTAAGAGCTGATTAGATTTTGGTGCATATCGACCCAAAATTAAGGGGGGTGGAGGGGGGTTAAAAATTAAAAATCTAGATCATTTGAGCAAACTCAACCAAATTTTGTATACACAATCAGTGGGACCCCAGAAATCTAAAAATTCAAAAACTAACCGCCCAAAATGGGGTGGGGGGGGGGGGGGTGTATGGTCAAAAAATGAAAATCTTGGCCATTTACCAAACTCAACGAAATTTTGTATACATTATCATTGGGACCTCAAAAGTCTAAAAATGCAAAAATTAACCGCCCAAAGGGGGGGGGGTGGAGGGTCAAAAAATGAAAATCTAGGCCCTTGTACCAAACTCAACCAAATTTTGTATACATAATCAGTGGGCACACAGTAATCTAAAAATGCAAAAATTAACCGCCCGAAGGGTGGGGAGTGGAGGGTAAAAAAATGAAAATCTAGGCCCTTGTACCAAACTCAACTAAATTTTGTATACATAATCAGTGGGCACACAGTAATCTAAAAATGCAAAAACTAACCCCCGCCCCTCCTCTACATGATTATAAATAATTTTATTAAATATTAAATATAAGGAGAGGGTCCAGGTTGTATGCTAAAGTCAAGTGGATGGCCACATCAGAACACGTCAGCTTATTTAGTTTTGGCCGTAGAGCTAGGATTTGCATTCAAAAGAACGTTTTGTTTTGCTGGTTGCATCATCAGGCGCGGTCTATTAAAACATTACTTAATGTGCGTTAATTAAATTTTAAATAATTTTAAAAATAATAATAGTTGATTAGAGCATTTTAGTGTTTTATAATTTTTATTTTATACTTGTTCTCACGGGGCGGAGTTTTTTGGCCGCTCTATACGAATAATATCTATACAGTTAAAAAAGTGAGCTTATGTGGATTAGGCTCACACATAATTTTTGTTTATAGTTGCTTTATATTTTTTTCTTAAACTATTTTTTTAAAAAAAAAAAATTCTTAAAAATATAATTGATAAGGGAAAAATTCTCCTGAAACGTTTGGACTTCAATTAAAAGTTTTCAGATTCTTTTTTCAGGCAAATTACCTGAAAAAATTCCATAAACAGGAAATAATTCCGGGTAAAGATTTTATTGCTGTAATACCTTTATTGGTACTCCAATATTACTACTCTAAGTTTTCGCCCGAAATCTGTGTAGTGGAAATTTTCTACGCGCCTCAAAATAAGAAAATTTCGGAGTTTTTTCAGTTTTTCTTGAAAAACGACTTATCAAATCAAAAATATATCCATTAGATAAATTAAAGCTCTTTGAATTACGAGTAAAATCACAACAATTTCATCTATTTAGGTTCAGTAGATCAGGTACTAGCTCCTATCAAAAACAGCCCCCGGGATCACTTTTGAATATCCCTAAAACTCTTTATTTTTTTCGGTTTTTCCCATTTTGACCATGAAGGAGCACGTTTTCGACAAAGACGTCTCTATACATTTTTCAACTAGATTAAATTTGCTACAATGTATCAAGTTTTATTCTAATTGGATAATGGTAACATGAGGTTGAAGTTTTGAAAAAATGCAATTTTCTAGGAAATTTCGTTGACTTGAACGTTTTTTTGGACAACTTTTTTGATAAAACTCTTAGATTTATAGATATCCAGCATTTTTCTAGACAATGAGATAGAAATCAAGTTTCTAGGATGAGTGGTTTTCATTTTGTGAAGGAAAAACTGCGATTTTTTGCAAAAAATTGCATTTTTTCAAAACTTCAACCTCATGTTACTATTATCCAATTAGAATAAAACTTTATTTAAATTATAGCAAATTTAATCTAGTTTAAAAATAGAGTGGTCTTTGTCGAAAACGTGCTCCTTCATGGTCAAAATGGGGAAAAATCAAAAAAAGTACGAGTTTTAGGTAAATTCAAAAGTGATGCCGGGGCTATTTTTGACCAGCGCTAGTATCAGTTCTACTGATCCTAAATATATTGAATTGTTATCATTTTACTCGTAATTTAAAGAGCTTTAATTTATCTAAGAGATACCTTTTGGATTTGATAAGCCGTTTTAGAGTTATTCAAGAAAAACTGAAAATATTCCGAAATTTTCTCATTTTGAGACGAGTAGAAAAATTTACAGAACAAAGATTTGGGGGAAAACTTAAGGTAGTAATATTGGAGTACCAATAAAGATATTACAGCAATAAAATCTTTACCGGGAATTATTTCCTGTTAAAATCGTAATTTGCCTGAACTATTATTTATAATCCCTATATTTTATGAAGTTTTGAGTTTTCTTGAGAATGCATAAATACTTAAAATATATTACGTCATAAAGCAATGGGCAGCAGTCAGTATGAATTGATCATTAATAAGGGCTCCTCCGCAAAAGAAGAGTTCTTCAAGAAAGATGGCCACCTGCCAGGGAAACTCGTTGATTTCCGCGTCTGAACCTCCGACAATTCGTCTATTATTATTAGCAATAGTGTTTGCACTAAGTGAATTTATCAAATCTCTTTTTGTTGAACCTAAAAATATGAGAATAATTAAAAACAGATGAGAAATCAGTTTTACCGTTGGGGGGAGATCTTACCATAATAGAAGGTGTTGAAAATTGGCTCTGGAAATGACCACCAGATGTGATCGGGGAGGAAGATCGGGTCTCCATATCGACGCCACTCACATGCACTATTCCGGTACCGAAACGTCTCCAACGACCATCGGGCCAGATGGCAAAAAAAGTTGCCGGCGGAGTATTCATTGAACTTTGCTTATGATTATCATTTAATTCATATTCGCTATTTTTCGGCTTTTTTCGACCACATGAATTCGGTTCTAGAGATAAGACAAAAAAAACAACAAAAACTTAAAATGGAACATTTTACAAAAGAGCAAAACGAAAAAGGGTTAACAGAATTATTGATATACAGGGTGGCGCAGAGAAACGGGGAAATAATTAGAAAAAATGAAGGAAACTTAGAAAACTTTATTTGATACTAAAAATGTATTCTACAAGAGGGGAAATTTTATTATTGAACATCACTTTTTAAAAAATTACATCATTTAAGTGCTGTCCATTTCGTCGAACACATTCAGGAAGACGATTCTGAAGATTTTGCACAGGACGGCGCAATGTATTCTCCGGGATGTTGGCGATGTTTTCTTCAATTCTTGCTTTGAGCTGGGCAAAGTTTATTGGTCTAGTCCAGGGGTCGGCAACCCGTGGCTCGCGAGCCACTTGCGGCTATTTCAATGTGAAGATGCGGCTTTATTTTAAATCAAAAATCAAATTTATATGCTTTTAATCCTAATCAAATAATATAATAATATTGAATTAAATATGTTAGTAGCTCTTTAAAAACTGGGAAATTTTGTAAATGGTAACTTTTGACTTTCCCGTCTCAAAAGGTTGCCGACCCCTGGTCTAGTCTGATACACAAAGCTCTTCAGAAGTCCCCATAAAATCATCGCCAACATCCTGGAGAACTCACTTTGCGCCGTGCTATACAAAATCTTCAGAATCGACTTACTGAATGTGTTCGACGAAATGGACACACCTCACTGACTTAATTTTTAAAAAATTAAGATTATTCTTTGTGACGTGACAACGTCTTATAATTCGATGAAGCCGGCTGCACTCTCGAAAAAACATGACTCATCTGAGGCGTTCCATTTAAGGCTTGAAGTGCAAGCGAGAGCGCGTAATGAGCAATGATCTAAGGAGGAACAGCTAGGCTAGAAAAGCAGGAGTGGGGGTGTCTCCAGTCAAGACAGGCATTTCCCCTCCAGCCGCCATCGTGTGAAGGGCACAAAACCTTCTCTTCCCATCTGAACGTATGTTAATAGTATCCATCTTTAAGACAGTTCTTTTTATTATTAACAGTGATAAAAACAAGTTTGATTTTCTTTATATATTTTTTGTTTTTTATTAAAAGTGTGTGTAGGAAAGCCGAATCAATTATTAGAGAGGCGTTAAATGACAGTGGAGGAAAATTTATGAAAAAAAAAATACAATGAAATATATTTGACTAATTCTTTAATGATGGACTTTAATGAATCACACTCGAATATTTTCTCTTCATTAAATAACCATATTTTAAATAATCTCCCAATGGAAAACCATATAGTATTACTAATTAAAAATATTTCAAAATATTATTTTAAAATAAGATTACACTAGAGTTATGTAGACAAAAGTAAATCGAAAAGAATATTTTTTAACAAGTTAACCCATTTTCAAGGATATTAAATATAATTAATCGTTTCAACTTTTTCTTACAATCGTACCTGATTTAAAAACTATATTTTTGGTATTTCTATAATATATATTTAAATTTTTTTACTTGTTTTATAACTTAATTAATTCTTAATCTATGAATTGTGTAAAAAACATTGGTTTAATAAATAAATAAAAAATCGGTTGTCTGTAAAGTCGGTTTACTGACGATAGTTGAACGTGACAACGTCATAAGAAAATACCATTCCATCAGTATTTTCTTATGACGTTGTCACGTTCAACTATCGTGAGTAAACCGACTTTACAGACAACCGATTTTTTATAAAAAACAACCTTCAAGCTTTTATTAGAATATCAAACGTTTTGGGGGGAAATTCTCCCTTTATCAATGGCAATTTTAACAAATGTGAAAAAATGTGACGGGCCATAATATAGAACAGACGAAACATTATTTAATATCAAAAATTTACGAACATAAATATTCAATTAGAAAAAGAAGAAATGTTGAATGTACTATATTCTAATAATAACCTGGGACACAATTTTGATTTTTCCAATCTCAAAATTTAGCCAAACTTAGAAAAAAGATTAATTTTAGAAATGTTTGAAATTTTGAGCCACAAAAATTAAATTAACAAAACGTCAGATGGAGGGTTGAAAATCTTTATTTGATGATAAAATTGATAACTAATTAATATTTTATTTCCTTTAATAAAATTAACTTTTCTGAGAAAAATTACCTGGGAGGGATAAACAATTTAACAAAAAATTCCACCCCCGCCCGGCAGGAAAAATCAATTGAGTTACTTCTAATTTATTTGAAAATTTCAGCTTTTCAGCTCAACATTACCTACTAGTCAAAATTTAAATCGAAATCTGGACTAGTCTAGTTTATATTTCACGATTATTAATATTATTTTTACTAGAAAATCATAAGATGGTGTCATCTATTAAATCCGATGGAATGGAATATTTTTAATTATATGTCAGGGGGTTGTTTTTCACCCCATCGGGTTCGATTCCCGAGAGGGTGAGAAACAACCCCTCTGACATACAATTAAAAATATTCCATTCCATCGGATTTAATAGATGACACCATCTTATGATTTTCTAGTAAATTTGAATCTATTACCATCGGCAAATTAATATCTTTCATATTAAATTAGGAAAAGTCATTCCATTGCCCTTCGAATTTTGAATTTCTTCAAAATTCGAAACACTCAACCACCTTTATTTAAATTATATGGCATGGCTATATGTTTAAATTTAGAATCACTATCTCGCGAAATTTTACAAATTAAGATAACAATCTTTGAGTAAAATATTTTACGCGTTTACATATGTCAGAGAGGTTCGTATCCCGCAGGTGAGCCAGATGGCCCGGATTGCTGTTACTGGCACTCGGGTTCGATTCCCGAGGGGGTGAAAAACAACCCCTCTGACATATAATTAAAAATATTCCATTCCATCGGATTTAATAGATGACACCATCTTATGATTTTCTAGTAAATTTGAATCTATTACCATCGGCAAATTAATATCTTTCATATTATTTTTAATCTATTTTCTTAAAATTCAATTTATTAGAAATATTATCGTTATCGAGTCTACTAAAATATTTCCATATTCAAGTATAACATTATCCGAACCTCAACTTATTGATAACCGCTTAATTTAATTTCAACAGGTTTCTTTTTCTCTGATAAAAATGACACTTTCAGAAAAAATGAAAATATTTTATATATTTCAAAATAAAAAGAAATTTTTAATATACCTCTCAAATTATTGAGTTCATTGCAATGCAATTGACGTAAACGGATATTCCAAAAGTAATATGCTTCATTTTGTATTAGTAATGCAACTTTCACCGGTTTCTCCTGATTTGGGTGAACTGCGAGGGTGGCTGAAATAAAACAAAACAAGGTCAGTAGCTCTTAGACTAAAATAATCATAGAAATATTTCAAATGACTAGGGATAAAGTCTAGCTACGGTTCGTTACAATTTATTTGAACATGTAATATAAGTATGTGTGGGTGATCATACTACTGTATCCAGTTAGCGGCCCACATTGGCCTGTGGTGGGTCCATCGACACTATTCAAAATGAACAGTTGGTCTATATCGCACACTCCGCCCAACTTTCTCGCCAGTTGGACACGGATATAGTCAATTCGCACAGCACAGATATCCTCTTGGATAGCGATATCATAGTCACAGGCGAGGGAACCCGTTGTAGGAACTGGGAAGCTCGGCGATTGCAGGTACACGATCGGCTCACTAGTGATATCGCCACAGCTCAACTCAACTATAATAGATCGAAAAACAAACAAAAAACATGACTTATCATTATCAGGAATTGGAATTAATGTTTTTAATACAGTACACTCTCGACAATTCGAAATCCAAGGGACTACAAGAAAAATTCGATTTATTGAGACTTCGAATTTTCAAGAAGTTTGAATTAGGGTCAATCCATTTCAAATCACCCAGGTGATGTTGCTCATGATTTTATATTTTCCTGATTTTTTTATCATGAGTTCCCTATAGGTAGACAGTCACAAAACCGTACTTGAAAAAAATTTATATGCCATAGTTTTTTTTGGCAGCCATTTTAAAATGGTGGTTGGGCATATTTTGGTGAAAGGCGTGGTTTGCGGAAAGTTTAATTGCCAAGTTATTTTTAAAGATAGCAGAATAATTCAAAAACTAGAGTATTCACCATGAAATGAACTTCAGGTATACATTATTTTAATTTTTCTATCATGAAAGAGAATCAGTCAAACTATTCCTGAAAAAACTCGGAAAAAATGTATAAATCGTGTTAGGGCTCTCGTGAGGTGAGTGCTGTGTGGCGCTTTGATGCCGCGCCCCCCATCAAGTCGATGAGGTCCTAACAATCTGTTGAGTGCAGGTTGTAGGTTGCGTGTTCATATAGGGTGTGTGCAGGGGAGGGGCTGCTGGTTGGCGTTTGGCCCCTCCAGATTCGAATGTCCGAATCCGTTCGTTTGGTCCCTCCAGATTAGAAAGTCCGAATCCGTTCGCTTCCCCAGTCGAATCGAGTCGCTTTAATTATAGCATGGGTGATAATATCTCACTCATGCAAAAACGACGCAACGATCCGACTGAGTCATCTAGCGGCCGTGTCTCAAGGCTCGTCGCCATGAGCAAGAGCGGACCGCTACAAATCGTTACTTTTTAAATCCATAAATTTTTATGAAGAAAAAGAGACTCACTAATAATAAGTTATTTCTGTGTTGTATACTTATATAACTACCTGCAGTATAAGTTGTAGTTCTGGGAATGCACTCATTTTTTTTCTAGAGCTTTTCAAAAATGACCAAAACCCTTTAAATGTCTATTTTCACAGGTCAATATCTGAAAAGGGAGTGAATGAAAAAAATTGAAAATTTTACATAATGTTCGTTATACAAATAGGAATATCTCACAAAAAAATTATGACTGATATTCAACTACATTTAGAGTAATAGAGCAGTGAATTTCAGTAAAAACGCTACCCTGCTACACGATCATGCAGTGTCAAGCTTGCAAATAAGGGCTTGAAATTATTACAATTGACATTAGTCGAATGATGATTAAATCATACATACTATAAATGAACAAATATTTCTTAATTTAAATAAAAATGGCCAGTGATAACAATAGGAGTTCTGATTCTTTAACTTGATTTACCGATACATTTGTTGTACTACACTTGCGTACAGAATACACACAATCAGAGGCGTAGCAACGGGGGGGGGGGGGGTGTCAGAATTAATGAAAATGATGAGAGAAGGAGTTACACTAAAAAGGTGCATCCCCTAAAGGCCTAAAAATATAAAATCATGAGCAACAAATTTTATTTATATTGGGCGATTTGAAATGGATTGACCCATTATCAAGAGGAAAGAAAAAATTCGAATTATTAAGAGTTTTTATTATATTTTTGAAAATATGTATGAACTTAACATAAATTTTATATATAGCCTCAAGTAAAAAAGTAAAAATAATTAAAATCAAAATACTCAGCATTTTTTTGATTTACCAAAGTTAACAGCTGAATAGTTCGAATTATCGAAAAATTTTAATTATCGAGAGGCGACTGTATCTACACTGTATTCAAAAGAATAGGCTTAGAACGACCTAAACCTTTTAATCGATTTCTACGAAATTTCGCATATGCATCCTAACGACCTTATGAAAATGGCTCGCTATATGTGAAATTGATAGTGGTCAGAAATAGTTGGGGGAGGGGGATCAAAAATATTTTCTAACAAAAAGCTGATATCACATACTACTAAAGGGGATTTGAGAGTCGGCGGGATGGAGAGTGGTTGGAGATGGAGGAGAGGGAGTGTTCAAGTGACGGGGGGGGGGGGGGTCCAGGGGACGAAGCCCTTTGGCTAGCAAGAGGACCACCGAAGGCGTGCCTTGCAGCTAGTTTCTAATAAAATAGTCTCAAAATTAAAAGGAGAAATTATTAATTGGTAATGGGCCCAAAATTAATTAACATAAAACCATAAACTTATAACATTCAGATTTATATAGTACTTACTAGAAAAGATATTTGCCCTAATCATTTTTTACTGAAAAGTTTAAAAAAAATAAAATAAAATATTAAATTTGAAACTATATTTCAAGATTTCCTGAAAAATAATCACCATTTTAGTCTATTTTCGACTCCA
The DNA here is from genome assembly GCA_024734495.1 of Forficula auricularia. NCBI lineage: Eukaryota > Metazoa > Arthropoda > Insecta > Dermaptera > Forficulidae > Forficula > Forficula auricularia. The sequence goes on from JALMQS010000891.1 coordinate 439,530, forward strand.
TTTTCATTAGATATAAATTGTTTACCTGCAAACTTCCTGATTGAATCTTTCAAAAATATAATTTACAAAAAATAAAAAATTATTTCTCTCACCATGAGGTAAAAAAATAAAAAGTTCATATTTTTTAACTAGCAATCTTCATCTAATAAATTTAAAATATTTATTATTTCAGAAATTAAAACTTCTTGATGTTTTATAATTAGGATTTAAAACAAAAATTCTGAACAAATAGAAATCAAAGATTTTATTATGCTATCCCATTTTTTATTCTTTTCTTGATTGATTATAGTATCTTTATTTTGGAGTTTTTTTTTTTTTTTTATTAATAAAAACACTAGAATTAGTATATTTTTTATATGCGGCCCGAGGCAATTTTTTTCTTAAAATGTGGGCCATTTAAGCCAAAAGTTAGATCTAGATGCTAATAATCCTATCCCAGAAAGACATTATTAGCATAATCTATATATATAAAATTCTTTGCCCGTTACACTCACTCACTCATCATCAAAACAGCCAGAACCACTGGACATAGAAATATGAAATTTGTAGAGGATATTACATCTATGACATAGGGGCTCACTAAGAAAGGATTTTTCGAAATTCGACCCCTAAGGGGGTCAAAGGGGGCAAAGTGTCTTTTCACTGATTATGCGATATCTCTTAAGGACCATAAAATATCTACTTGCTTTTTACTCATAAAAATACTAAATTAAAATATCTAAAAACTAATTTCAGGATTTTTTGAAATTCGATCCCTAACGGGGTCAAAGGGGGCAAAATATCTTTGCAATGTGTTTCCACTAATTATACATTTTCAATTAAGAACGATAAGATATCTAATTGATTTTTACTTAATAAAATTCTAAATACAAATATCTAAAAAGTAATCAAAATTGACTGTATTGGGGCGAGGGGGGGGGGGGGGGGCAAATTAAAGAAATTTTTAGCTTTTTAGTACATTTACTCTTTAGAAAACTGTGGATTATTTATTTGCAAATATATAAAAAATAATTTCAAGATTTTTCGTAATCCGACCCCCCCTCCCTCAACTATCCAAAATGTGAGTGGGGGCAAAAATTAATACTCTCTCCGATCTTGATCAAATTTTGTAGAGTTATTCTTTATTACTTTAAGCAACTATTCCTGTAAAATCAACTATCAAAATTGACTGTATGGGGGCGAAGGGGGGGGGGGGGGGGCAAAATATAGAAATTTTTAGTTTTTTTCTACATTTACTCTTTAGAAAACTGAGAGTTATTTATTTGCAAATATCTAAAAAATAATTTCAGCCTCCCAAAATGTGAGTGGGGGCAAAAAAATAATACTCTCTCCGATCTATATATTATATTAGATCAAATTTTGTAATGTTAGTTTATAAGACTATATAAAATGTATGCTGTAAAAATCAATAGCCAAAATGAGTGCGTGGGGGCGAAAGAGGTAATGAATTTTGGAGAACTAAAAATCACATTCTGAGACGCCGCCCGCCAGGGCCACCTGCCCGGAGGGCCGAGCTGTAGAGGGCGTGCCGAAGGCACGCCTGGAGCAGCTCGTATTATATAAATCAGACATTTGTCCTGAACTCTTAAATACTAACAAATGGCCTGTTATGGGTTCTTTGAATTGCCCCTAGGGGATCGCACAGCTCACGATTCCTCTATCTTGTTGCCCAATGTTAAATGGGAATATATGAATAGTCTCTATTAAATTTCAACTCTTGGAAACGAGAATATTAAAAGAATGAAAAGTTTTGTTCAGCTATATTTATGATTAGCCTTCTTCGATGAGTTTATCGAAACAAAAACATTCATCGATAAACTGGAATCGTGACTTTTAAATAAAATAAATCAATTATTCCAATACAAGATGACTAAGAACTTGTTGCCCGGGGCGCTCCTGTTCTCTTGGTCAGAAATAATAATAAATAATTTTTTTTTATCTAAAATTTAATTTTTAATTCCAACTCATATTCATTTCTTAAAACAAATATGTTTTCACATTTCTTGAAATTCCATTAATAAAGAGGGAAATTATCACGAAATGTTTCAAGAAAAAAATGACACTGCCCTGGTTAAAAATTTTAATTTATATATTAGATATAGTGTGCTTGACGAACTAGATTTACCGGGCTGCGTGATGAATATTGAATTCACTCAAAAATTTGTTTTATTTTTATTACTTTACCATAAAGGGTATGGTCAAGTATTGTAATCGTGCATGAAAAAAGTGGTTTTTTTTCCTTCTTTTTTTTCGAAATATCTCAAAAACGGCTTAAACTATTTTGATTAAAAAAATTGGTGAAACCAGGGCATTTCGATATATAAAAAAGCCCTAATAAGTAAACATCGAAAAAATTATATTTTTCGAGATAATAATTGTTTTGTCAAAATGTCTGTTTGTCTGTGCGTTACAAAATTTTGTGGACGAGCTAGCTCAAAAACTAGTGTGAATATCGAATCCAAATTTCACACATTGTTTTGGTCCATTGAGATTAAGAGCTGATTAGATTTTGGTGCATATCGACCTAAAACCAAGGGGGTGTGGAGGGGGGGGGGGGTTAAAAATTAAAAATCTAGGCCGTTTGAGCAAACTCAACCAAATTTTGTATACATAATCAGTGGGATCCCAGAAGTCTAAAAATGCAAAAACTAACCGCCCAAAATGGTGGGGGGTGTAGGGTCAAAAAATGAAAATCTAGGCTCTTGTACCAAACTCAAACAAATTTTGTATACATAATCAGTGGGCACACAGTAATCTAAAAATGCAAAAACTAACCGCACAAAATGGGGGGGGGGAGTATAGGGTAAAAAAATGAAAATATAGGTTCTTGTACTGAACTCAACCAAATTTTGGATACATATCATTGCGACCTCAGTTTGTATGGTAAAATCAAGGGGATGGCCACATCAGAACACGTCAGCTTATTTTTATTCCTGTTTAGAAATGTCTGAAAAATGAAGATATCATTATTTTTTTTGGATTCCGATAGCCTCGATAAAGCGAACAAAGAAGTTCGTATAAAGCTCGTTCTGGTATGAGCTAAAATGTTCTCAAGAAAATATTAGATTTTTAACTTTTACAAATTCTGCTGAAAAATCAGAAAAATTCAAATCTTTATATAATATATAGATGCTCTTAAACACTCATAGCTAGTGAGCTGAAATTTGGTACATAAGAGGGTTTTTTTTATAATAAGTTGCACTGTTATGTTAGCTTTCAATTTTCTATATCTCAAGCTATTTGCTAACAAATAAATGGCCGAATCAGCGAAATTTGCGGAGAGCGTACCAAATCTTGAAAAAGTATTCTTTAGACTGGTCGTTAAAAATTAAATTTTTTCCGACGACCCCTAAAAAACTTCCTTTTGATGAAAAAACGCAAGTAATTTTTTTATTAAAAACAACACAAAACGATCTAAGCTCATTTTTTGATAAAATCATGTTTTTTTGGAAATTTCTTATCACAAATAAATAAATAAATAAAGGATTGTAACAACACTATAGTCAATGATTTGTACAGTACAACTAAGAGAAATTTCGCGACATATTTTTATAGAACCTATAGACTTATGAAAAGGTCGGTAATTTAATAAATATAGATAATGATTGTACAATGTACATTAACATGTTAGCTAACTTACCGATAGGAAATTTACTTGGGAAATTAATTCAAATTTATTGATGAAAATAATAATAATAATAATTTAACATTGTTAATAATATACAATTATCATAAAATTATTATTATTGGATATCTCAACCAAAACATTCTGTGAAAAAACAGGCCAAGTTCGAAAAAGTAGTGAAATCTAGTGTGTAGCCAAATTAAATTCGCCAAAAATAATTAATTTCTTGATTAGTTTTTGAGAATTTTTAATTTATATATACAGGGTGTCCCAAAAGTCAAGGATCAAACGTGAACACGAAATAGGTGAGTTCAGGATTGTCCAAAATAAAAAAAATTAATAAAACTCTCTTAGTTTTCGAGTTATGGGCATTTTTTTGAAAACCGTGAAAAATCGCTACCCTGCTCTAAATAGTTGAATGCTGTGGCTACGAATTTTCATATTTTATAATTCTAATTTTTGTTACGGAATCCTGAATAATACTGCTATCGTCCACAAAACAGAAAATAACTAAGAGTATTATACTTTTTGAGAAAAAATATTTTTGTCAGATTCATGTGTCAAAAAATTTTAATCAGTTAACTTTGACTCTTGATATCTTAAAAAAACTGTATCAAACAATAATGGAAAATTATCTAAAAAATTGACGGATTTAATCAAGATTTCAAAATGGTATAAAACATTCCACTTTTTTAAAAAACAAAAACTAATATTTGCATTTTTATGCGAAAGGAACTAATTTCAAAACACAATTCGTAATTGGCTAAAGGATTATTATCCAGGTGTATAACCTTAAATCCGCTGTTTGCTCATCGATGGCGCTAGTGCTCGTATTGAACTACCATGGACACGCCATACATTTTATTTCATGAGTTTAACGTCTGACAACATTAATCAGTGATCATTGTTAACAATTTCATAACACAAAGTCTGTTTTTCCTTGGGTAATCATGTCCAGTTTTGTGCCAGAAAAAGAGCATATGCGGGAAGCTCTGCTTTTCTGCTTCAGTTTGAAGAAATCTGCTGCCGAATCGCATCGAATGCTTGTGGAGGCCTATGGCGACAGTGCTTTATCGGAAACGACCTGCAGGGATTGGTTTCGGCGGTTCAAAGATGGCAATTTTGACCTGTGGGACAAGAAGCGTGAAAATCGGCCCAAGAAGGTTGAGGACCATCAATTGCAGGCTCTTTTGGACGAGGACGATACGCAATCGCAGAAAATGCTTGCCGAGCAATTGGGTGTTACTCAACCAGCCATTTCTAAGCGGCTACGTGCTATGGGAAAGGTTCAAAAGATCGGAAAATGGGTGCCGCATGAATTGAACGACAGGCAGATGGAGCGACGCCAAAACACATGCGAAATCTTGCTTGCCAGACAAAAAAGAAAGTCGTTCCTGCATCGGATTGTGACAGGCGATGAAAAGTGGGTATATTTCGAAAACCCTAAACGCAAAAAATCATGGGTTGAGCCCGGCCAACCATCAACATCTTTCTCAAGACCAAATCGCTTCGGACGGAAGAGACGATGCTGTGCGTTTGGTGGGATCAGCAGGAATCGTTTACTATGAGACGTTGAAACGCCGACGGCTCCCACCAACAACTGATCAAATTGCACCGTGCTCTGCGTGAAAAAAGACCGTATTATCAACAAAGACATGAAAAGCTGATTTTCTCCACGACAACGCACCATCGCACACGTCAAAAATGGTCCAAAATTACATGGAGACACTCAACTGGGAGCTGCTACCCCATCCCGCTTATTCACCAGACTTGGCCCCATCAGACTACCACCTGTTTTCGTCAATGGGCCACGCGTTCGCTGAGCAGCACTTCGATTCATACAAAGACGTCCGAAAATGGCTTGATGAGTGGTTTGCCTCAAAAGAGAAGGGATTTTTTTGGCGTGGTATCCACAAATTGCCCGAGAGATGGGAGAAATGTGTAGCTAGCGAGGGCAAGTACTTTGAATAAATTTGATTTTGCTTACTATGAAAAAACCATGTTTTTTGATTTAAAAACAGCGGATTTAAGGTTATACACCTAGTACATTAAGTTGAGAAAATAGTAGATCTCTCAACTTAATTATTCTTATATATATATATATATATGTATAACCAAACTTCTTGAGGATACAAATTCTCTTTTAAATAGGTGTTGGTTTTATTCTTTTTGTCAGAAAAACTCATTTTTATCTTTTATTTTTCTTTATTTTATTTCTATTGTTACCAGGAACGTTTCGACATTTTAAATATGTCATCATCGTCTAAAACATTTCAATCATTACACAATTTATATACACTGACAATTTCTCATCAAACAACAACAAGTCAAAAATTATTTTTGAGTTGTTGTTATGTGATGAGAAATTGTCATTGTAAATAAATTGTGTAATGATTGAAATGTTTTAGGCTGATGATGACATATTTGAAAATGTCGAAACGTTCCTGGGTAACAATAAAATAAAATAAAGAAAAATAAAAGATAAAAATCAGTTTTTCTGTCAAAAAAGAATAAAACCAACACCTATTTAATAGAGAATTTTGTATCCTCAAGAAGTTTGGTTATACCTATATATATATATATATCTCAGAATAACTAATCGAGAGATCTACTATTTTCTCAACTCAATTATTCTTGGCGAATTTAATTTGGCTACACACTAGATTTCACTACTTTTTCGAAATTGGCCTGTTTTTTCACAGAATGTTTTGGTTGTGAATTCTCTGCTTTTTGTAAGCTCTGAGGAAGCCTGTTGGTCCAAAGGGCTAGAATTTTCATTTTTGACCCCCCCCCCCATTTTCGGTGGTTAGTTTTTGCATTTCTAGCCTTCTGGGGCCCCACAGAATAAGTATACACACAATTTGGTTGAGTTTGGTCCAACGGGCTATAATTTTTATTTTAGACCCTCCACCCCATTTTGAAGGGGTTGAAAGATAGAAAGTTTGGATTTTTGAAATTTTTCCTTTGTTTCTGTCCCAATCTCTGCTGAGATGATTGGAAGTACCCTAGAGGTTTTAATGACCTGTCAGTGAGTGAGTGAGTGCCCAAATTAGCTATTTTCTCAGGTCTATCCATTTCTTAGAATTTATTAAACCTATATATTATTGAAATTTGGTACTCTCTTCAAGATGGATTACATAATTACATGTGTATAATTTTAGCTCTGTATCTCAAATGGATTCCGAGCTGCAGGTGGGTCGAAATTGGCTCGAAATGGTTCGTGTAAATAGCGTGCAGCGTGTACGGCCAAGCCAAAATGCTCGAACTTGGCCTGCGCACCCTGTGCGCTTTGATTTAATGATAAATTTCCAAAAAACATGATTTTACCAAAAAATGAACTTAGATCGTCTTAGAACGATTTGTTTTTAATAAAAAAAAATTACCTCGCGTTTTTTCATCAAAAGGGATCTTTTTAGGGGGGTTGTAAAAATTTAATTTTTAACCACCAATCTAGTGTTCTTCTATTTATTATTTATGATTGATATCTTCTGCTAAAATCAAGAGGCTTTCATTAATTCCTCCCATTTCCTTTCTCACCATCAGAGCTTGAAATTGGATCTCTTAGGCAAGTGCCTATATTTTCGACATCACGCGAGCATTCTTTACCCTTGATATCGCAAGTTCAAGTTCATCGGAGTCCATTTAAGCTTTGTACGAATTTTTATTTATTTGTTTTGTTTTTTTTATTTTGACACATGTTTGAAATTCTCTCATATTTACGTCAAAGAGAGAAAAACTGCTGAATAGGAATTTCTTTTTCGACGTTCCTCTTCGCGTGGAGAGAAAAATTCTCTTGATTGTAATTTAAACTCCTAGGTAGGCTATCGTTTTCAAGACGACATTTAAACTGTCGTTAACATATTTTGAAGAATTTTTTTTCTTTTTGATAAATATTATATTATGATGTGATAACAAATATCTTAGGTAGTCATATTCTCCAATTGCAGGATGTCAAATATTATCTTTTCTCTCTCTCGCTCTTTCTTTTCTAATGTTATTAAACCTGAAAAAATAAACAAGATATCTTTTTTGCAACTAAGCTGAAATTCTCCAAATTTCTTAATTACAAATAGTGTACCTACAATATGCGCCATTCCACACCTAAACAAACAATAATTTGAAAAAATTGAATATTTGATTTGCTTGATTTCTCAACATTTTTTTACTTTACCATACATGTTAAAATAAATGGGTTGGGTCAAGTATTGTAATCGTGCATAAAAAAAGTGTTTTTTTTCTTATTTTTTTCGAAATATCTCAAAAACGGTTAAAACTATTTTGATTAAAAAAATTGAGCAAAACCATGACATTTCGCTCTACAAGAAAGCTCTAATAGGTGAACATCGAAAAAATTATATTTTTCGAGATAATAATTGTTTTGTCAAAATGTCTGTTAGTCTGTCTGGTTGTCTGGTTGTCTGTGCGTTAACAAATTTTTGTGGACGAGCTATCTCAAAAACTAGTTTGAATATCGAAACCAAATTTCACACGTAGTTTTTGTCCATTGAGATTAAGAGCTGATTTGATTTTAAACTCAACCAAATTTTGTATACATAATCAGTGCACCACCAGAAGTCTAAAAATGCAAAAACTAACCTCCCAAAACGGGGAGGAGGGGGGTGCAGGGTCAAAAAATAAAAATCTTGTCCATTTACCAAATTCAACCAAATTTTGTATACATAATCAGTGGGACCCCAGAAGTATAAAAATGCAAAAACTAACCCCCCCCTACATGATTAGAAATGATTTTAGGGGCTAGGTTGTATGGTAAAGTCAAATGGATGGCCACATCAGAACACTTCAGCTTATTGTACTTTATGTACAAAAATTCTAAGTAAATTTACAAATTTTTTCAACAACTACTTTTTTTAAACTTTTTTATCAATAACTTCTTGAAAAATGCCCCAATATTAGATCATTTTTTCACAGTTTCACGCCTATCCCCTGTTCACGGTTTATCGTTGTGATACGGGAGACCATGTATACTTTTAAGTATTTTTTTTTATAAATGATTTTAACTTTTAGAAAGGTTAATAAAAATTGTATAATTTTAACGACTCTGATATTACTGCATTATATCCAAATTTTTCCTTAGGCCAGTCGTCCACTGGAAGCTATATCGTTCTATGGAAATGAAGCGCGACAATGGGCGAATACTCTATTTACTAAATACTACTACTAATACTACTCTACTCCATTTCCGTAGCGCGTTGTCGCTTCCAGTGGACGACTTGGGTTAATGTGTCAATTACTGGTACTTTCGCCCCATTGCCTAAGCTAAATTTACAAATAAACTATAGGGTCTAGAGCTGTAGAGGTAGTGAAAATAATTAGTTGTAGGCCTCAAAATAGAATATAATAATAAAACTAAGATACGAGAGTTCACAAAAAAGAAATAAAACAAAATTGAGTTTTGAATTCGATATATTTCGAGTTAGCCCATCATCAGGAGTCTAAGAAAACTGATTACAAATTCTTACTTGTAAAACTATTTTTCCAATATGTAATCAGTTTTCTTAGACTCCTGATGATGGACTAACCCCCGAAATATATCGAATTCAAAACTCAATTTGTTTTATTTCTTTTTGTGAAACCTACCTCGTATCTTAGTTTTATTATTATATTAAAATGTTTCACCTAGAACCAACACCGAACTCCTTAAAAGTTACTCAAAATAGAACTCCGCCTGGGGTCTCTCAAATGCTAAGTCCGCCACTGCTCTAAGCCAGATTTGGAGCACATTTTGCATACTTACTTGAAATGTCATAAAACATAAATGATTACGAACTAATGAACAATATATTACTTTTTACGAGGAGGTTAAGTTCAAATATTGCCTGAGGAAGGAGAAAAATATACTGCGAAACGTGGCAACATTTTGAAAATGTAACTTCTAATTTTATTTCAAGTCCATCAAGTACCCAATAACCAGCCACAAAGATAAATGATTATAAATTTGATTTTGATACGAGAAGGGGGGACAAACTTACATACGCAACAAATGAGTTGTCCGGTTCCTCCTGGACAAAGATCCGCCGTTTTTTCCGCCTCTACGATTGCACTCTCTCCTGGAGTAACAAACACCGTCTCGGTTGCCCCCACCGGCGATGCATCGCTCCCCCAAAGACATTTCCTCAAGCTCCGTTTGATAAGGTAAAGCGTATACCTCGCCCTCGACTTCGCCATGCTCCACATCCAAGTGATTCGAGATCTCGTCTTCCTCGAAGTCGTCGTCGTCTTTTGGAATCTTAACCGGACGAAAGCCCGCTCGTTTCGGCGGATTTGGCGTAGTCGTCGTCTTAGGTTCATCATCTAGCTCTACTTCTAGTATAATTGCCGACGTGGAATTCTCATCATCGTCACAGACTATCCCCTCAAAGAGCAATAACCTAGCAAAAATAATAAGACATTTTTTAAAAATATAAAAAACAATAAAACAATTGTGCAGGCAACTCTGACTTTCACTTACCCATTCTTTGATAATAAACATCACTTAATATTTTAATATTTACATACGAGCTTTTCGTGCGTGCCTTCGGCACGCCCTCGAAGCTCGGCCCTCCGGGCTGGTGCCCTGGCGGGCAGCGTCTCGGTCCAAAAATTTTATTCCTCTTAAAAAACCACACTCCAAATGTATACCCGTAAACTACCGAAAATACATCGTCTCTTAAAAGTTTCGCCTCTTTAATTTTTGAGTGGCGGGGGGGGGGGGGAGGAATAATTATGAATATATTTAAATTTAAATTTCATTTTTCCTTTTTCAAAACAAAAACAATGAAACGATTTATGAACTGCAAAAAATTCGCTTGCTGAATCATGGAAATTATTCAAATTTACTCGGTTCAATTAATTTAATTAATTACAAAAAATATATTTAATGTTTCTTAATTTAAAATGAATTCGGAGTCTTTCATTTTAAAATTACAATTATATTTCAAATTTGCCTGGTTAATGAAAATCGATTGGAGCCATCAGTTTAAAATCCGAGCTGACAATTATATTTCAAATTTGCCTCGTTAATTAATATATATTTAATGTTTCTTAATTTAAAATCTATTGGTGTTTTTTCATTTTCATTCGAGCTCAAATGAATACAATATTATCTCGACACAAAGTCTAAATCAAAAATTTATAGTTTTAGTAACAGAAATCATGGTATATATATTAATCGTTAGATTGGTCTGGTGGTTAAAACTAATGACCTTAGTTCGTAGGTTCGATTCTAGGCAAGAGGAATTTTTTTAGAGAAATTTCTCTTAGCGTTGTTACAAATTAATCTCAGACAAATATATATAGTATATGAAATTCTGGTCCCTAAACCGCTGTCAGGAATCTTTTTATGAGAAGGAATTAAGAACCAAGAACTTTGAATTACAAATCGTTATTTTATGCTCCAATAACAATTCACTTTCCGAACGTTGCATAGAGAATGGATAATTAAACAGTACCTAATATTTATTGATTCGTATAATTTTGTTTTAAAACTATGGGCGGATTAAAATAGATATATTTATACCTACCTAGATTCATCATATGAAGAATAATAAACTCAACAAATTAAATTTAAGTAATAAAGCCATTAATCTCGTTCATAATTAATCATCCTTTCTGTTGATATATTAAAAAATAATTAGCGTAAGTTTAAGCTTTGAGTTCAGTGATTAATATAACTATATGAAAAAAACTACAAATTTTTTCTATAAAAACAGTCTTCAAACGTTTATTGAAATACGATACTTTTCTTCAGAATTTCTCCCTTTATCAAGGAATTTTTAGAAATTTTAAACAAGAAACAAGTTGCTTTATGAAATGAATTTACAACACTGTGCTGCTTTATATTTATTTTTAAAAAGTAACTTTTTTTTTATTTTTTAAAAATCCTAGAAATTCCATTGATAAAGGAGAAATTCTTTTGAAACGTTTGATATTTCAATAAACGTCTGAAGGTTATTTTTGTTATTAAAAATAACTCGTGGATTCTAGAGGAGAATATATTTAATTATAAAATTTTTTTTTCTTTACAATAATGTAAACTGAATTAGATGAAGGAGGAGGTATCAGCCAAATTTGGAATCACTGGTTTCAATAAAACACCTTTAATAAAACGTTTCGGCCTGAATTTATTTGGCCATCTTCAGTTAATTAGGAGTTATACACAAAATTCCGGTACACATATGAGATCGAACCAAGCCTTGTCAAAAATAAAATTTTTTAGCTTCATGTAAATTTATAACGTGCCTGGACCCAAAAGTTTCAGAACTTTAATTCTGATGAAAATCGATTGGAGCCATCAGTTTAAAATCCGCGCTGACAATTATATTTCAAATTTGCCTCGTTAATTAATATATATTTAATGTTTCTTAATTTAAAATCTATTGGTGTTTTTTCATTTTCATTCTAGTTCAAATGAATACAATATTATCTCGACACAAAGTCTAAATCAAAAATATATAGTTTTAGTAACAGAAATCAAGTTACAAATATTAATGTTGCAATGGTGTAATCGCTAGAGCTAATGCCCATAGTTCAAGAGTTCGTCGGTTCGATTCTAGGCAAGAGCGTAATGTTTTTAGTGAAATCTCTCTAAGCGTTGTTACAAATTAATCTAGACATATATATATATATTATTCATTATTATATTCATTATTATATTCACATATTATTAATAGTATTCATGCAGGGTTCATTTGCTTCTTTCATTTTCAATTCTACATATTTTGATAATTCAATTGAGATTTCTTTTATAAATTTTTCATCCTGCCATGATAATATCATTCACGTATAAGCCAAATATAGCAAATTCATTATTTTTTTCAATTTTATACACACAAGGGGCACAGTCCATTTCTTTAAATTTGATTTCTTTTAATATTTGATCTATTTTCTTATACCACCATCTTCCTGATTGTGGTAATCCGTAAAGACTCTAACAATTTACAAACCATATTATTATTATTTATATAAGGTCAGGTGGGGTAACTGGGCCAGCTTCTTTTGTTTTCCCAAGGATAGTACTCCATATTTTTGGCTATAACTAAGCTTCCTCACAATTTATAGATCTCGTGACTATATTAATTGAAAGATGAAATTTTCTTCAAATAATCATGATACTTTCAACTTTTGATTATTCAAAATTTTGGAATTATCTTAAGTTGAATGTAAAGTTTTGCGGTTGGCCCAGTTAAACGCGTTGTGGGGTAATTGGACCAGCCCAGCCTATTTGCTGTTTTTTTAATTTTTAACATCTTTTGAGCAGTTGGACATGTTCCCCTATTCCTCAAGGCCCTGGCCGTAGGTAGAATTAGTCTCATTTGTATATGGATTAAAAATAATCAAAGATGTAAGCGATTCGGGGTAATTGGGCCCTGACTAGGCTGGCCCAGTTGCACCAAGACCTCTATTTTTTTATTCTATTGAATTTTTTAATGTAGATAAGTTTAAACGCTAAGTATAATTTTTAAAATCGATTTTTATTACAGAAAATTCAAAAAAAAGTATCATAAATCAAACAACTAAACAAAATAATTTCATTTTACCCATTGAAACAAAGTTATATAAGTTCCTTATGCTTAAGAAAGCCTTAATTAAGTACTTACTCAAGTCTCAATATTTTCAAGGAACTGGGTAAGGCAACTAGGTAAGAAGTAAGCACATAACTTGGTAAATAAATAAATAAGTAATTAACTTAATTAAGTACTTAAGTATAAAATAAACTTAAAGAAATTCTCTAATTCAGGAACACTGAAAATTTCCCACCAATATGAAAAAGTGAATTGCGCTAAAAAATGCTGTTAAATTAAAAAGCTCTGGGGTTACAGGACCTCTGGCCCAGTTACCCCGGCCCCAGTTACCCCACCTGACCTTATTATTTATATCACAATGAATAACATTTTGAATATAACTATCGTGTTCATTTGATTTTACCTATTTAATAAATCTTAAAATAATTACCTAAATATATTTGTTTGTTTATTTTCAACAATTGATTGAATAAATAAATATTACTTAATTTTACTAATAATTAGTTTTTTAAACAATTATTTTTGCGTTTTAATATATTTTTGTTCATTTTTAAATTAGTTTCTCATTTGTATTAAATATATGATATCTCATTCATGTGTCGTCATCTGCAGTCAATAAAATAACTAGTTTACATTTCTCGGGGATTTATTGATTTTGAGATATCGTTACCATTGATACATATCCTTAAATACATATTTGTAAGTGCAGACAATATCTGAATATGGTGTTATTGTCTTCAGAGAATCTTGGAAATGATCTGGTGAAAGCTTGGACTTCGAATTATTAGGTAGGTATATAAGATAGAAGTTCGAATAAGTGAAATTAAAATGATTAATTTGTAATTACTAACTTTTTTATCTAACTTGTTTTCAGTTTCAAATATCTGGTTCAATTTCGACCCATTCTCTACACATACCTGATCGACTTGAAATTTTTCATACAAACATAAATCTGAAGGCAATACCTAATTCAAGTTGATTTCAACTCGAGATTCTGATCGGGCACGGATTCTTATATTATCCGACAACCTCAGCATAATACCTAATTATCTTGGGAAAATTCTCAGTAAGTAGAAATTACCCTAAAGTCGATTTCTCCCCATCTTTTCTTATTCAGAGATTTTCATTTTCAAATATCTCCAGAAATATGAATTTCTATGGACAGGTTATTAATATTAGGTAGATTTGTTACACTTTCCAATTCAACTTCAAAATAGGGATTTTTTTAAAAAGGATTCTTTTATTTCGAAATGTACCTATTAAAAAGTAGAAAAAAACAAACATTTTTGACGTGACAACGTCTTATAATTCGATGGAGCCGGCTGCACGCACGAAAAAACATGACTCATGCGGCGTTACCTCGCTCTGAGGCGTTCCATTTAAGGCTTGAAGTGCAAGCGAGAGCGCGGAACGAGCGACAAAGATTGAGGCGGGCTTTTTAAAAGCTACAGTTACAAAAATTTTAATGATGTTTCCAAATTTTAAATTTTAAATTTAAGATTTATGAACAATAATTTAATCACAGTTTATTCTTATAATAAATTATTCAAAATTATTACTTTTTTACAACAAATTACAATTAAATTTGCAAAAATAATTAAGTAACTAATTGAACAACAACTTTTATTCAGTTTACTTGCTGAAAGAAATAATGTCAATACAAAATTTATTATTATAAAATAATAAAATCAAAAATTAAATTTTAACAGTCGAGTAGAAATTTAAACAATAAATTTTATTCAAGTATTTTGTAAATTTAAAATGATTTTCTGAACGAAGAATTTTATGAAAAAAATCGGTTGTCTGTAAAGTCGGTTTACTGACGATAGTTGAACGTGACAACGTCATAAGAAAATACCATTCCATCAGTATTTTCTTATGACGTTGTCACGTTCAACTATCGTCAGTAAACCGACTTTACAGACAACCGATTTTTTTCTTTAAGTACCGACATAACGTCTATACTCATATAACTAAAAATAAAATCGTAGGGTATTTTAACATATGACTAAATTAAAATTGGAGGAAAAAGTGAAACTTTTTCAAGATTCACTACTCTGTTTGCAAATTTAATATTTTGTTATCTAGAGCCAAAAGACCGTTCCTAAAATATTAAAAATTAAGAAATTAATCTCTACTAGTCTGAAACAGGTCATCCTTGCAATGCCTTAGCTTTAAAGAAAGAAGGATGTTTCTAGACATGCCTCTTTACTCATTTTCCTCGATTAGATTCTAATGAAAAAAATCGCCCATCCTCACATTTATTAAATAATAAAAAAAATCGGTTGTCTGTAAAGTCGGTTTACTGACGATAGTTGAACGTGACAACGTCATAAGAAAATACTGATGGAATGGTATTTTCTTATGTTTTAAATTTACAAAATACTTGAATAAAATTTATTGTTTAAATTTCTACTCGACTGTTAAAATTTAATTTTTGATTTTATTATTTTATAATTATAAATTTTGTATTGACATTATTTCTTTCAGCAAGTAAACTGAATAAAAGTTGTTGTTCAATTAGTTACTTAATTATTTTTGCAAATTTAATTGTAATTTGTTGTAAAAAAGTAATAATTTTGAATAATTTATTATAAGAATAAACTGTGATTAAATTATTGTTCATAAATCTTAAATTTTAAATTTTAAATTTGGAAACATCATTAAAATTTTTGTAACTGTAGCTTTTAAAAAGCCCGCCTCAATCTTTGTCGCTCGTCCCGCGCTCTCGCTTGCACTTCAAGCCTTAAATGGAACGCCTCAGAGCGAGGTAACGCCGCATGAGTCATGTTTTTTCGTGCGTGCAGCAGGCTCCATCGAATTATAAGACGTTGTCACGTCAAAAAAATTGAAAATTTAATTACGCTAGAGACGCCTTTAAATACGAAATTAATAATAAACTTAAATTATTTTGATTATTTATGTCCATCGATTAAATTATTAAAGTTTTTATATAGGTACATAAGGATCTATATCTTTTATGCAGATAATTTATATTTTATTTCCAATGTTTCGTCAACTTTGTTGACTTCTTCAGGGCTCAAATAGTTAACTTCCCTGCATATTTGTCATTTTGATAATTATTCTTTCTTGTAAACATATAGTAGGAAGCATCAACATCAATTAGATTGAAAAAAAATTTCAATTGAATTTGAAGTTTTAAAAAAGAAAACGTTTTCAATCTGATTGATGTTGATGACTTGCATTGATATGTTTAATAAGAAAGAATAATTATCAAAATGACAAATATGCAGGGAAGTAACTATTTGAGCCCTGAAGAAGTCAACAATGTTGACGAAACGTTGGCAATAAAATATAAATTATCTGCATAAAAGATATAGTCCTTATACTATATAATATTCGTCTAGATTAATTTGTAACAACGCTTAGAGAAATTTCTCTAAAAAAATTAAGCTCTTACCTAGAATCGAACCGACGAACTCTTGAACTATGGTCATTGGCTCTAGCGATTACACCATTGGGACATTTAATATTTCTATCTTGATTTCTCTTACTAAAACTAGATATTTTTGATTTAGACTTTGTGTCGAGATAATATTGTATTCATTTGAACTCGAATGAAAATGAAAAAATAGCAATTGATTTTAAATTAAAAAACATTAAATTAAATATATATTAATTAACGAGGCAAATTTGAAATATAATTTTAATTTGCACTTCGAATTTTGAAATAGAAAGACTCCAATTCATTTTAAATTAAGAAACATTAAATATATTTTTTGTAATTAATTAAATTAATTGAGATCGCGTAAATTTGAATAATTTCCATGATTCAGCCTGCGAATTTTTTGCAGTTCGCAAATCATTTCATTATTTTTTGTTTTGAAAAGGAAAAATGAAATTTAAATTTAAATTTTAAATTTAAATATATTCATAGTATTCTACCCCCCCCCCCCCCCCCCGCCACTCCAAAAATTAAAGAGGCGAAACTTTTAAGAGACGATCGACTGGCTGCCCGCCAGGCAGCTTTCAGCCCGGAGGAGCCCGAGCTTCGAGGGCGTGCCGAAGGCACGCGCGAAAAGCTCGTTTGCATATAATAACTTTAATAATAAACTTAAATATGCATAAATTGTTCATTTATGCCAATATTATTACAGATGCATCCATCGTCTTAAAATCCCAAATAAAATAATTCAAAAAATGATGTTCTGCATTTTTGAACAAAAATGTCCAAATCTATGAAAGCCAAAAATTTAATCACTAATACACATTAGAAATACAAATATTTTAGCACAAGAACAAACTTTCTATGATTTTTATTCTTTAAGTGGCAAATGAATCCAGACACATAGACACACAAATCATGTTTGAAAATGAGCCTCCCGGGTATACCGAGTAATAATGACCTAATTGTATATTTAATCATCGGTATATCGAAATTTTTTATTTACTAGAAAAATTTATTTTTTATTTTTTAACAGATTTCGAAATAAAATTGTGTTTTTAAAAAAGTTATTTCAATATATTTACTAATAAAATATAATTCCGATATCTTCTTCCTTTTCCGGTGAGCAAATGGTTAAAAATTAAATAATTGGAAGAAAGGTGGGAAAGAAAAAGCAATAATTATTTGATGACCAAGCTAATATACTTACTACTATTATATTAAATATTTTAGTTCTCTCACTCGTATGTATAAACTTTTTGTCTATTCTATGAATAAATTATTTATTCATTGATAATAATAATATATAATAATAATACAACAAACAAAAAAACATTCAATTGTACTGATCAAGGAAATTAAATTAAAAATTGCAGAAAATACTCGGTAATCACCTTTTTTGTAAATTTTTAGTGATTTGACAATTTCTTTGTCGACAAAAGGTTTGAATCTTAAATCTGAAACTTGATAAACAAAGGTATATAGATTATTTTATACAAACTTGTGTGTCAAATTAACTCAAACTGTTTAAAAAGCCCTTCATATAAAACGATTCTTTATTTTTTTTCTTATTTTCTACATTTTTCAAACAGAAGTTCTAAAGCTAAAATACTAAACTGTTTTTGTTTTCAAAATACAAATATTTTACTACCAAAACGAACTTTCTACGATCTTATTCTTTACTTAGCTACTTTCATACCTGAGCTATATTATACCCATCAAATGAATAACTTTTAAAGAATTTTAAAAGGACTATCTTACTCTACACTACTTTAAAAATATAATTTTACTAAAAACTTTATATAAGAATTTTGTGGTCCTTAAGTTACTTAATTTGCATATTAAATTTCATCAAAATTGGTTAAGGAATTTTCAAGATATTTCATAAAAACTAAAAAAGTACTAGAATAAAATACTAAAGTTTGTGGGCCGAAATGTATCAAAAACTAATAATCGCTTCATTTTGTTAAAGTAATGGTAGGTTTTCAATTTCATTTCAATCTGTTCAACGAGTGAGGAAAAAATCGTCGTCGAAAAAAGAGAGTAACATAATATGTGTACGTACTTAAATCCATCCATCCATTTGCATACACTAAACAAAAAAATCACACTTTTTGGGCTCTGGACCAGACCCCATGTAATTTTTGGCAAAACCGTCACGTGCTGTATGGGGAAATGACTTGCGCCTTTCTTTCGCAGGGTAGGCATGCCCTTAACTGACCTGCCAATTCAGTTGTCTATATAACAGGGGCTCCCATTATAAGAGATGTAGCTATTAAATGACTAGGGGCAAACAGCGAGAGTGCTTCAGAAGTTCATGTCTATGTTAAGGGGAAACAAATTTCAAAATATTTTTTCTTAAGAACCATAAAAATTTTAGGCTAAATCAAATAAGGATAAATTTATTTTTAAAATTAAGACAATTTGAATTCAGCTACAGGAATCTCTTATTTTAAAAGAATTCACATTTTCAAACTCTTTTAAATTCACTCTTATTTACGCTACTACATAATATATGAGATATGATGGAATTTTGTAATCGAGCATTAAAGTTTTTTTTTGCTTTGTATTTTCTAAATATCTCAAAAACGGCTGAAACTATTTATTATTCGCTCTATTAGTTCTTTTTGTAAAAAAAACTTGAAACGTAAAAAAATATTTTGTGGCCGCAGTAATTTGAGCTCACTGCATATAAAGGCGCCAATCAGTATTTCGCATTACGGCGCAAAAGGGATTTTGCGCGTCCCTGGTGGTTATATGGATCAAAATAATGAAAAAAGTTCATATAAACATTTGTCCAGATACGCTTATTTTACCAGCGATCCACCATTTTGTATTTGTTTTTACTAAATAATTGATATCTCTGGAACAACTTAACCGATTAAGTTGAAATTTTGCAAGGAACCCATCAATATAAAGTTCTAGATTAGAAAAAAATTATTGGATAAAAATGTTTCACCAATTACTAACACCAAATTCCTTAAAAACTTTAGAAAAAATGTCAATTTGATTCAAATGGCGGGCAGTTAAATTTTTAAATGAAAATAACTCAATTTTAAATGGCCGCCATTTTGAAATGAATAATTGGTTGGTGATTGGTGATATTTTTTTCCAAACTAGATTTTATAATATGTTACATTGATGAGTTTCCTGCGATATTTTAACCAATTCGTTCAAGCTGTTCTAGAGATATAAATTATTTAGTTAAAAAAAAATAATAAAATAAAATGTTGCATAGCTAGTAAAAAAAGCGTTTCCAGGCAGATGAACTTTTTACTTTATTTTGACCCTCATAACCACCCCTTAAATTACCTCCTCGTATTACAGATACACCCTGTAGATTCAACAACTTTTTCTATAAAACGCTCATATGTTTTGCAAAAAAAAATCCCATTAGATCCCCCGTTTAAGGGAGTTCAAGACTGCTTATCTATCTGTTTGATCTTCGAAAAAATCTTTTGTATTTCTCCAGAGTGACAACGTCTCCACACCAAATTTTTTAATAAAAATATTGTTAATAATGAGGTTAATTTCGAATAAAAATCATTGTTTTGATAATATTAATAAAAAGAATATTTAATTGAAAAGTTTTTGTTTTGCCGAGAGTAGCAGAGTTGTTGATTCACAAAGAGAAACAAAGAGGTTGTCCTCTGCTTGATGCAAATAAACATACATACATATATATATCGAGATGATATATCTGTATATATATTATTTATTTGTTTGAGACTATAGTTTCGAAGACTTGGTCTTCATCATCAGTCTTTCTTCAATTATAAATGTTTTTCATGGAGTCAATATCATATGGATATTGAAAACTTGGTGTTCCTTCGTCACTGCTGTTCCGCTAGGAACTAATAAAGACATTCTATTCGGGTTCACATTCAAATATAACAATATGTTTCCCTTTCTCCTTAGAAAGGCTGACAAAAGAAGGGGTTTTCTTTTTCTTATATCTTTTGTTAGTAAACATCTTAAGCAGATTACTATTGGATAACTCTATTTGATTGTTCAAACAGAGATATTGACTTCATGAAAAATATTTATAATTGAAGAAAGACTGATGATGAAGACCAAGTCTTTGAAACTATAGTCTCAAACAAATAAATAATATATATATACAGATATATCATCTCGATATATATATATGTGTGTATGTTTATTCGCATCAAGCACAGGACAACCTCTTTGCTTCTCTTTGTGAAAAAGAATATTGAGATAATTTTTTTCTCATTATAAAAACAATTATTTAACAAAAAAATTGATTTCAACAAATAGAGTTGGAATTCGACACTAGTGCTTTTGTTATATTCTGTTGGCTGCAAATAACTTTTTATTTTTTCATTTATGAATAACTAATTAACTAGACTGTCATATCTATTGAAAAATTTATCGTTTTGATTCATAAAAGTTGGATCTGTATAAATTTGTTAAAAATGGTGTAATTTGTATAGAAGTTATAACCCTTTTAAAAGCTCGGTCCATTTACTTCACATGTTAAAAGGACAATTTTCAATAATTTTAATGGGAAAAGACGATCAACTTCAAATTCCGGTAATAAATGTTTAATGCATCAATGATTCAATGGTAAAAATTTGAGAATTTTCTTATAAAAATGATAAACAGTCCCGAACCTCCTTAAGTTACAAAACCTACAATATACAAATATACAACATACGACCTAACTGACACATTGTTTTTGGCCCGGGGTAAGAAATTCTCAACTTGTGTAATTTTATTTTTTTTTAAGTGAAAGTTTGGAAGTGACGCAGATTGGTATATATTGTGTGACGTCACTTAGAACTTTGGTTGTTCTCTTTCTACTTATTTCCTCGATCCAGCTCTTTGAATTAATTAAATATTTCGATCATCTGGAAAAGAAAGAGAGCGAGAGCAACTGATCTCATCTTTAGGAAAGAGATTTAAGTTCTCGAATTTCCATGTATTAAACCTATATAAAAATATACAAGTAATTTAAAATGAAATTTAGTGAGGCAGTTATTTTCGGAACCAATTAAAATTTTCATTCAAATTCAGGCGAAATAGAAATTAAGAAGAAAAATTCAATCATCTTGCTTTGCATAATTTGTGAGTATACACTAATTACGTAATTATTATTATTTTTCAAGTTCCGCTCTAAAATCTATAAATCTGATCATCAGGCGGCTTCAGAACCTCAACATTCAAGCTTGAAAAATGAATTCAAAATATCGAAACAGTAAGTTTTTCGAGACCTAATTTTTTAAATATTTCATTTTAATTCATTAGGGTAGGTAGTTAATTCATAATTTTACCAAAAACAACTTAAATACCGAAATTTAATCTATTTTAATTTAAAATCAACTAGCTACTTACACTTAAATCAGAAATTCCAACTCAAATGAATAATTTGTTCCTCTAATATAGATAATTTAACAATTCTGTCTGTCTGGCAGAGTGTGTTAGTTTCTACAATTTTAAAGGCATATAGGTACTTAGTATAGTTAAGGTATTGAAGGAGACAATAAAGAGTGTGTCTTCTGTTGAATTATAAATTTTATTTATTTATAACGAGACTATAGTTTCGATGGCTTCTCTCTTCATCAATCTATTACAATGTATTCACAGGAATTAATTTATGAATGAAAAAAAAAATTCCTGTGAATACATTGTAATAGATCTGATGAAGAGGGCAAAGCCCTCGAAACTATAGTCTCGTTATAAATAAATAAAATTTATAATTCCAGCAGAAGACACACTCTTTTATTGTCTCCTTCAATATATAAAAATTCTGCTACTCTCGGCAAAAACTTTCAATTTAATAGTTAAGGTAGTTATTTCGCGACAATTCAAGTAAAAAAGTTAATGCTAGAGTATATAGAACAGACAATAAGGATTCATAATTCATAAGCCCAAAACTTTTTGCTGTTTATGTACCACTACTAGCCAATCCCGTGCTCGTATGACAAATCTGGCAACGCTGTCCGATCTTGTATATATTTTATCTTAGAAATGTCAAATAAAGTACATTATAAAGTAAGATTTATAAGAAAACAAGTTCTTAATAAGCGATTGAAAGCTGTTGCGACAATGGCGGAAGCGAAAAAACGTCAAAAAAGTACTAAAGTTAACCCACTTTTAGGTTAAATAAATGCGTTGTTGCCAGCTTGTTTTTCGTGTAAATATTTCAATATACATTTTTCATTATTTATTCATTATTAGCTCAGAAACTGTGTTGTAACTATGAATTAAAATTTTCTTAAATAATAGCATTAGTTATTGTTTAATGTTGGTTTATTATTTTATAACAATGGTAAGAAGAGTTTCTTAATTACAATTAAATATGTATGTAAACTTTCCGATATCCCGTATAGTGCAATGTTAAAGAGTCTGAAATACTCTATCTTTGGAATTTAATATCTCTGGAACTATATTGTTCATAAATTTCGTTTTGCCACCAATTGATGTAAAAGTATTTAAATAATATTCTGTCTAAATTTCTAAAAAATCCTAAGAAAACCCATATGGGGAAACAACTACCTTAAAGCTAATTTATTTGCTATCCACACTTTCTTTTTGGCTCCTGCCCCCTTTAACCAAAAAGTTGCGGCCACCTCTTTTGCCGGTAAAACTTTTTTTTCTTTTTAATTTCGAGTTCTTTCAAGTTTTAATCAAAAAACTCAACCGCAAACTTCTATGTTTACAAAATTCAATCAACCTCATCCAAAACAATTTTCAACAAAGCTTGTCGATCTTTTTAGGAATTGTTGAATTTTCTAAGAGTTGGCTGGTTGGTACAATGAATGGATAATTTGATGAAAGCCAAATTAGGGGTTAATTGCGGGTTGAGTATGAGACAATCAAAATGTAGGTTGAAAATAAAAAAGTATACACTCAAGAATATAAATTTATGTTTCAAACCGTCCCCTATAGTTTTTCATTTTCTATTCTATGCCTCTGATATTTTTCTATCATCGACTCTTTCCCCTTTATTATCATCATCATTGAGTATACAGTCCTAAGACTGGTTTGATGCAACAATCCGTCTCCACTCGACTCTGTCCCCCGCCAGCTGTTTGACCTCTCTAAATGTCTGGCATCCCATATCCCCAATTATTTGGTTGAAATATTCTAATCTGGGTCTCTTCCCTTCCCCTTTTCTTTCCCACCTCCCCCTCCAAGATATCCCTAAGCAGTCCCCCATGTCTCAATATGTGCCCCATCATCTGACCTCTTCTCTTCTTCAGACTCTTCCACAAGGTTCTTCTTTCTCCGATTCTTCCAAGAACTTCTTCATTTGTAATTTTATCCATCCATTTGATATTCATCATTCTTCTGTAGCACCACATTTCCGAAAGCCTCTAATCTCTTTCTCTCCGCTTTTCCAATTGTCCAGGTTTCACACCCGTTACATTGGCCATACTCCATACATATGTCTTCAATAGCAACTTGCTGTTTTCTAAGCTTTATTAAGTCTATTAATGAATCATATGAAAATCGATGCGATAATTCACTCAACTTCATTATAATAAAACACACATCTTTTCAATTGCTCAAATTAATTTTCATTATTACACATTATTATTATTATTATTTTTCTTTAAAAAAATGCTCTGATTACGCTCAAACTGTCTTGATAGAGATTTTAAAGATAATCAAGTTCGATGATCAAACAAATTTTATTAGATGTTTAATATTGAAGGGACAAGGTGAATTACTTTTGATGGGAAAACACAATAATTTTAATATATATTACCAATAACATAAATCAAATAGTTTTAATAATATGAACTTCAAAAAAAGCTAATTAAGAAAAATTGTTTCACGTGTAAGTAATTATATATGCGACGAGAAAAACATTATATTTAGATAAAATTATATTAATCTGTATTGTCATTAAAAAAAATCAACAGAGATAAGATTTTTATATAAAAAAATGTTTATTGATATTTTAAAAAATTTATATCCTTTGCATTTTTTTTTTATTTTGATAATTATTGTGATCATGTAGAAAAAATTGATGAATCCTCCTAGTATTTTTGGAAATAAAAATAAATATATCTTTTATTTAAAAATAATCTGGAAAATAATAATAATAATAAATTTTTGATCGAAATTTTAAGCTCAAACACTTATTGGAACAAATACACTCATAAAGTTATCGATGGGAGGAAAAGTGCTTAAAAGTAAAAGATTAATTAAACTTTTTTTTAATATAAAATATAATTTTTTAAAAGCTGAGGCTCTTAACTAAGATAATTAATCACTGAGAAATTAAGTAACTTAGCTACTTATATCCGAGATACCGAGATAAGAATTAGTAACACCTCAACCTTTAATATAATTATATTTATTGCATATTTATTTATTTTAATTAAGTAATGGAGAGTTCAGCTAATAAGTATTCTGCATGATAAACTCCCAACTATGGAAAATGTTTCGGCTTTAATTAAATAATGCCATCATCAGTTCCTAAGAGAGTATTAGCGACACAATTAATTTTATGTTGTGTCGCTAATACTTCTCTTATGAACTGATGATGGCATTACTTAATTAAAGCCGAAACGTTTTCCATAATTGGGAGTTTTTTATTCAGCAGAGGCTTACCCATTGGCTGAATCCCTCTCCATTACTTAATTAAATACATATACAGCCATCAAAATTGTATCAACTTTATTTATTTTATTTTTTTATTTATTTATTTATTATTTTCAACGGCTATATTAATATAATACAATAATTATTAAATATAACAAAATTAATAATAATATATAATAAAGTAATTTCAAATTAATCACTCTCTTGTTTCCTTTCCAATCTTCTACCTCTGCTACCACTTACCCTTGTCTTTTCAGGCCATGGGTTCCTATGCAATTCTTAACTCTTATTATGATGTTCCCTACTTCCCCCAGAAGTTTGTCGCAACATTTATGGGACACCCTGTATAACGATACACTATTTTTCTGATATTCTAGATTTATCACTAGAAGTTTTGAAACTAGAAATTCTAAAATCTACGATAACTTCGTTGTTTTGGAACTAGGAAGGTAATTTTGGCATCAACAAACCTGCTACTCTAGGCAAACGAAATCTTTCCAAGCTTGAGTTGTTTATCATAAAAGAATTTAGTCTTTTTGATTGTAAGTCGATTCTTCTACGTTTTCAGTAGAGCTATTATTAGTCAAAACATCAAAAATGGAATGCAATAAGGTTATTCGTCTAGTATTAGATAAGAATCGATCGTTATTTTTGATTTTAAGTCGATTTCTCCATGTCTTCAGCAATGGTATAATAATCGAAACGTCAAAAACCTAATGTAAAATTGTTATTCCTCAAGTATTAGATGAGAATCGATGACTATTTTTGATTTTAAGCCGATTCCTCCATGTCTTCAGCAATGGTTACCAATAATAACCAAAATGTCAAAAATCCAATGTAGAATGGTTATTCCTCGACTATTAAATGATAATCGATCATTATTTTTGAATTAAAGTCAACAGGAATTGCAAATTGCAAGTGATATCTGATTAATAATAAAAGAATAAACATATTAATATTTCAAATGAATTTGAATAAAGTTTAGCAACGATCCGTTGCAGTTTATTTAATTTAAAATCTATACAGAAACAGATATTTTGTAAAAATCACTTTTTGAACTAAAAAGGTTAAAATCTGTATCTTAGATATCAATTTTTTAAGGAATACAATATTTTTCTATTAATACTTATTATCAATTTATTGTGTAATGAAAATATAAATTATATAATATTCGAGAGGAGGCGGGGTATGACAAAGTCACGTGGTGGGTTTCAGTAACGTTTTTTTTACCCAATCAATTGATTTCAATGAAATTTGCGCACATGGCAATATTTTTTCTCTTTCTCTACTATAATACTATAATGGAAGATGTTTACATTCGACATTAACCTACTTTAATCTAGGAACACTATTTTTAGCACAACTCTATATTTATACTCAAACAATAATTTCACCTCATTAAACATATGTGATATTTTAGTTTATTTTAAATAAAAGGAATCAGTAATTACAAAAATAAATATCCCTGATAACACGCTCTATCCAGAAGATGTTGTTGCCTTTAAGATGTTTTTAAGATTTCTATAAGATATCTTTGTGTTTATTAGACATCTAGAGAGAGTGTGCTATCAGGGATATTAAGTATCAAAAATCAATAAAGTATTATTTATTTTTAAAAACTATACTTATCTTTGAGGATTTGATGCTTTTGATTTATTTATCATGAAAGAAGTTTCGGGTTAAACGCACTTGAATTACACATTTTTAACCGACTTCAAAAACGGAGGAGGTTCTCAATTAGACTGAATTTTTTTTTGTGTCTATGTTACCTGATATCTTCGTTAATAAATTGTGAACCGAATTTGATGATTTTTTTTGCATTGGGTTCAGTATAGTTTCCGATTGGTCCCGTTTTTTTTTCATTGGTATTGGGCCTTTTTTGTTATTTGTATTTTGTTTGTTCAGCGCTGGCTCATCGAAGAGATGTCTCTGCCCTTTCCCTTTTCTATAGATACTATCACGGCAGGTGCTCTGATGAGATAAAATCAATAATTCCCCCAAAGCATGCTTTGCACGTAGCACGCGTTTTGCCGACTCCCAACACTCTTTCGCGGTTAAATTAGAAAAGTGCCGGACCACTTCATTCGCCAATACATATATCCCCATGACTTCAAGGAACTGGAACTCTCTTCCAGCCTCTATCTTTCCCAGCACCTATAATCTTCAAACCTTCAAAACCGGAGTGCATAGACACCTACGTCTACACCCTCTCACTTAATCAACTTTCTTCTTCTTCGGTAATGCAAGGGTCTTTCGAGATCCATAGGGGCTGCATCTTTACTGGTGCACCCTTCTTTTGCAATTCGATTGCATTAAAAAAAAAAAAAAAAGATTTTAATGATTTTTTACTGGATCAGTACAGCTCCAAGATAGCTAAGATACCTAACTATTTATGTATTTATTTATTTTATGTATGTTTAGCGAGAACTTTTTGTCACGTGGACCAATTTCGATGATTCTTTTTACCTTAGGGGTGGTCCCATATTAATTTGGTCAAGTTCTGATGATATGATCAATGACGAAATAACGTAAATCTCCAATTCTTATGAGCAAATAATCGAAATTATAATAAATAAAATCTTTTGTAAAAAAATCTTAAAACATTAATTTAAAACCCGCAAACGTTTCGAGAGAATTTCTATATTTATGAATTGAATTTTATTATCATTTCTGACTCCTTCGCCCAGCTTTCTCTTGAGATGCATGCAAGGTATTATATTAAGTCACTATTAATAACATCACTAAAAATAGAAAATAAAAATAATTTTTATAAAAAAATAAATAAAACCGACTTGAAAAAAATTAAATGCAACAAATAAAATAATATGAACTCAAAAATCAAAATAAAATGCACTAAAAGGTATAAAATAATTATCTAATTTAGTTACAACTAAATGACGAAATATTAACATGAAATCACTTTTGAAGTCGGTGCTAAGCAAACTATATAAGCGAGCATACCCGCCAAACGTACTAAGAAAGATCCGTCGAGTTCGATAACTTTGCACGCAGCACGTTTTGCCGACTCCCAACACTCTTCGCGGTCAAATTGGAAAAGTGCCGGACCACTTCATTGGCGAATACATATATCCCCATGACTTCATGGAACTGGAACTCCCTCCCAGCCTCTATCTTTCCCACCCTATGATCTTCAAACCTTCAATACCAGGCGGGCATAGACACCTACGTCTACACCCTCTCACTTAATCAACTTTCCTCTCTTCGGTAATGCAAGGGTCCTTCGAGATCCATAGGGGCTACATCTTTACTGGTGCATCCTTCTTGCATTCGATTGCATTAAAAAAAAAAAGTCTATCTTAAGACTTCAATCTCCACTTGCCAAACGACTCTAGAAATAGGGGTCGAAAAGTTGGGCACTCTAATGAGTTTATCTCGTTAAAATGTGTAATCCATGTCGTTTCAGCCAGAACATCTTTTCTTGAAAGTTTTCTTTATTATTCCCTGCAAATGATATAACATTGTAATCACTGGCGGATCAAGTCAAGTGGGGGCCCTAAGCGGTAAAATAACGTGGCCCTCAAAATCAATTAAACGAAAAATAAAATAAACTGACACGTTCTGATATGGCCATCCACTTGACTTTACCATACAACCTGGCCCCTCACTTATATTTAATATTTAATAAAATTATTTGTAATCATGTAGGTGAGGCGGCTTAGTTTTTGCATTTTTAGACTTATGGGGGCCCACTGATTATGTATACACTATTTGGTTGAGTTTGATACAAGGGCCTAGATTTTCATTTTTTGACCCCCACCCCATTTTGGGCGGTTTGTTTTTACTTTTTTAGACTTCTGGGGTTCCACTGATTATGTATACAAAATTTGGTTGAGTTTGGTACAAGGGCCTAGATTTTCATTTTTTGACCTCCACCCCCACCCCATTTTGGGCGGTTTGTTTTTTCATTTTTAGACTTCTGGGGCTCCACTGATTATGTATACTAAATTATAGATATATATATGACTAACTAACAGACTAACAGACAGACAGACTAAAAGACATTTTGACAAAACAATTATTATCTCGAAAAATATAATTTTTTCGATGTTGACTTCTTAGGGCTTTTTTGTAGAGCGAAATGCCATGGTTTTCGCTCAATTTTTTTAATCAAAATAGTTTCAGCCATTTTTGAGATATTTCGAAAAAAGATGGAAAAAAACCACTTTTTTATGCACGATTACAATACTTGACCATACCCTGTATGGTAAAGTAAAAATTCTGAACCATGAACGATTATATCCAAATTTTGGTACTTATTAACAAAATTGAATCCAAGTGTTATAAAACAATGTTTAAGAAAACACTTTAACACAATCGGCCTTTTTGGACCCCCTTACAAGCAGGGGGCCCACGCAGCCGCGCATTCCGCTTACTCTCTGATCCGCCACTGATTGTAATGTCATCAGAAATTCTACTTGATTTCGCTCAATTTTTTCTATCGAAATAGTTTTTGACGTGACAACGTCTTATAATTCGATGGAGCCGGCTGGCTGCACGCACGAAAAACATGACTCATGCGGCGTTACCTCGCTCTGAGGCGTTCCATTTAAGGCTTGAAGTGCAAGCGAGAGCGCGGAACGAGCGACAAAGATTGAGGCGGGCATTTTAAAAGCTACAGTTACAAACATTTTAATGATGTTTCCAAATTTTAAATTTTAAATTTATGAACAAAAATTTAATCACAGTTTATTCTTATAATAAATTATTCAAAATTATTACTTTTTCACAACAAATTACAATTAAATTTGCAAAAATAATTAAGTAACTAATTGAACAACAACTTTTATTCAGTTTACTTGCTGAAAGAAATAATGTCAATACAAAATTTATAATTATAAAATAATAAAATCAAAAATTAAATTTTAACAGTCGAGTAGAAATTTAAACAATAAATTTTATTCAAGTATTTTGTAAATTTAAAATGATTTTCAGAACGAAGAATTTTATGAAAAAATCGGTTGTCTGTAAAGTCGGTTTACTGACGATAGTTGAACGTGACAACGTCATAAGAAAATACCATTCCATCAGTATTTTCTTATGACGTTGTCACGTTCAACTATCGTCAGTAAACCGACTTTACAGACAACCGATTTTTATGAGATATTTTAGAAAACAAAACCTTCTAATTATAATCAATCGTTCACCATCCTTCCATATGGTAAATTAAAATCATCATCATTTATTGATACTAACGATTTATATATAGTAGGTATAATAATTTATTGTCATCTTTTTTTCACCTATATATAAACCGACCGGTAGCTTTAAATAAAATGAAGTTTTAATGGAAGGTCAGAAGTAAATGAATTTCGTGTGTGGAACACCCGGTTGAATTTATTTTTTTATTCAAATTTATGTTTATTAATAATAAAGGTATATAAAGTGCAAGTTGTTTAAATTTTATTAAATTTTTCTCGCCACTCAACTATTTAAACTCGGTCGTAAATTTTTCCATTTTTACTTTAGCATAACGAAGCTTTAATGTATAAAATAAAGTCCCAATTGAGTTTTCTTTTCTTTCTCCTTATATTTTCAAAATCAAGAACTGATCAGATTTTGGGTTTTTTTATAGCTTCAAAATTTTCGGTTCATAAATATTTAAATGATGACCTATCGAATGGTTCTAGTGAATCAGTTGAAATTCAGTACCTACACAAGTATTTTAGTAATAGTACCTCTCTACGAAATTTCAACTTTCTGAATCAAATCGTATGCTGACGTAAAAAATTTCCTAATTACAAAAATACTTAGAGTTTTTGATTTTTTTATAGCTTCAGAAATTTCGGTTCAAAAATGCTCTAAATCGAATTTTTAAGTGATGAGTAGAGACCGGATTTTTATGCAGTAAAAACTGTCAAAATATGCAGTTAAAAAGGCTGAAATATGCAAGTAATATGAAGAATACGTTGAAATATGCAAATATATGCAGTAAAAATTGGCAAAAAAAATTTTATTGACTAAAAAATTAAAATTAAATACAAAAAGACTATATATTTGAAGGAGTGCTATCAAATAAATAAAGTAAGCTATAGACACCAATTTCACAAAATTCTCATTTTATTTAATATATTAAAAAATCTTTAAGCTCAAAGAATTAATAGGTGATGCACAACTTTATATATATTTCTTAATTTTTTTTATTCTTTCTTCGAAAATTTACTTTTAAAAAATTTGTATTAGGCAATATTTGAAAAAAAAATCCTTCAAATATGCAATTTTATTAAATTTCTTCCAGAACTTCCAGAAAAATGCAATTTTATGCAATATTTTCAAATATGCAATTTTATGCAATTTTATGCAATATTACTCAAATATGCAAAAATACGCAGTATAAAATTTTACCCACAGTATCCTAGATTCATGATTCGGATAGATAATTGATCCCCTGGGTCGTATGTGGCGGCAAACAAAATATGCAATTGCATAGGAATCCGATCTCTAGTGAAGAGCTATCGAATGATTGCATTGAATGAACTGAAATTGGGTACAGAAATAATTATTAATAACTAGACCTTTCTATGAAGTTTCAACTTTCTGGATCAAATCTTATGCTGAGGTAAAACATTTCCAAATTACACAAATACGTATGGAGATTTTGTTGTTTTTTTAGCTCTTAAATTTTCGGTTCAAAATGCTGAAAATCAGAAAAAATTTCTTACACTAATTATTAATAACTGCATCTCTTTAGAAAGTTTCAACTTTCTGAGTCAAATCGTATGCTAACAAAAAATTTCCAAATCACACAAATAATTATAGTTTTTGATTTTTCTAAAGCTTCAGAATTTTCGGTTCAAAAATGCTGTAAATCACAACTAATTAAATTTTAAATGAGCTTTCGAATGGTTGTATTGAATGAGCTGGAAATTGCGTACAGAAGTAATTATTAATAACTGAACCTTTCTACGAAGTTTCAATTTTCTGAATCAAATCTCTTATGCTGAAGTAAAACATTTCCAAATCACACAAATACGTATGGAGATTTTGTTGTTTTTTATCTCCTGAATTTTAGGTTTAAAATGCTGGAAATCAGGAAATAAAATTAAGTTCAGTAAAATTATTCATAACTGCATCTATCTACGATGTTTCAACTTTCTGAGTCAAATCGTATGCTGACAAAAAATTTCCAAATCACACAAATACGTAGAGATTTTTTTTAGCTGAATTTTCGGTTCAAAATGCAGAAAATCAGAAGAAAAAAAATTAATGATCAGCTATCGAATGGTTGTACCGAATAAGCTGAAATTTGGTTTACAAGTAATTATTAATAACTGGACCTTTCTATAAAGTTTCAAACTTTCTGAATCAAATCGTACTTATATGTTATTTCCAAAGTTTGTACATTTTCTTGAAAAAGTTGTTACTTTACCGTCCAATTTAATTATTTTATTGACCGACTTTGAAAAAAAGGAGGTTATCAATTCAACGGAATGTCTGTTTTTTTTTTTTTGTGTTTGAACATTTATTTCTCTTTACCATGTGGACCGATTTGGATGATTTTTTTGCGTTGGGTTCAGTCTCGTACCCGATTGGTCCCGTTTTTCATTGGTATTGGACCTTTTTTGTTATGTATGTTCACGTATAACTTCTTTGTTTATTGACCGATTTCGATGATTCTTTTTTATTGTAAAGGGCAACCTTAGGGGTGGTCACATATTAATTTGGTCAAGTTCTGATGATGTTTGTTTGTTGATTTATTTTTTTATTATAAAAGAAGGATAAGTGTAAGTCTATTGACGTGCACCCAAGTTCAATTTCCATAGGTAATGTACTTACATGAGGCAGAGAATAATTGAAAACCGCAACATATTTACCGTAAATTACAATCGTTTGCCACCATCATTTCCACTCATCACATACAAACGAGAATAAAAATTTAGGGAAAAAAATATTATTATACTAAGACAAAAACAAGCAAGAGTGTAAAAAACTGCTAATTTCAACCATTAACCATCTTGGCTGGCAGATTATTCTTTACTGACAGATCTTCTCTTTTAGAACGATCTCTGAAACGAACTGCATGCTCTAATTATTTAACGTAACAGCCCGTCTGTCTAATTAACGGAATCATTTCATGAATTAAATCATTGAAAAGGTTTTGTTTTTATTATTTGTAAGAATAAGAATTCTTTAGTTAGGAAAGTATTGTAATAAGAGTATCAATACTGACCATTAGTCGCAATGAGGCTTGTTAAATAATTACAATAACATATTCACGTACTATTAAGTTATTAGATGACTTATCAAGTATATAATTAAATCTATATTTAACCGACTTCAAAAAAGTAGAAGGTTCTTATTTCTCATTGTCATTATTCAGAAAGTGGTTTATAATGCCTTGTTTCTTTTCTCGATATGCCCAGGAGGAAGAAGCCTGCCTGCCGGGCGGGCCTAGTATTAAATTCACTCAATAATGTTCTATTTATTTATTTATTGGCTTATTGAGTTGATAAATGTCTGGAACGTGGAGAAAAATTATTTTCAACCATGATTTTTTTTCTGTCTTTGTACTATCTTTATCCACAAAGAGAAACAAAGGGGCTGTCCTCTGCTTGATGCAAATAAACATACACACATATATATCGAAATTATATAATATATCTGTATTCGAGGGTGAACCGCAACCTAATATGCTGTGCACCTACTTCCACTTGTACTTCCAAATATTTCCAAGTACTTCCAAATTTTTCCAAGTATTTACTAATATTTCCAAGCGCTTCCAAATATTTCCAAATATTCCCAAGTACTTTCAAATGTTTCCAAGTACTTCCAAATATTTCCAAGTAATTGGAAAATACTTCCAAAGAGGTGTATACCTACTTCCAATCGCGGATCACCTCGTCTGTATATATATTATTTATTTATTTGAGACTCATAGTTTCGAAGACTTGGTCTTCATCATCAAGTCTTTTTTAATTATAAATATTATTTTTCATTGGGTCAATATCCATACCGTATTGACCCCATGAAAAATAATATTTATAATTAAAAAAGACAAACAAATAAATAATATATATATATATACAGATATATAATTTCGATATATATGTGTGTATGTTTCTTTACATCAAGCAGAGGACAACCTCTTTGTTTCTCTTTGTGAATCAAAAACTCTGCTACTCACAGCAAAACAAAAACTTTTCAATTACTATCTTTGTAAAGAGAAACAAAGAGGTAGTTCTCTGCTTGATGCAAATAAACATACACACATATATCTTGAAATTATATATCTGTATATATATATATATATATATATTTATTTGTTTGAAACTATAGTTTACCTTCATCATCAGTCTTTTTTAATTATAAATATTATTTTTCATGGGGTCAGTTAAAATTTTAACTTGCTCTCGGCTAAGTAAAGATCAAAAAATTTTCAATATCCATGCGATACTGACCCAATGAAAAATAATTTTAATAATTAAAAAAGACTCATGATAAGGTCCAAGCCTTTGAAACTATAGTCTAAAACAAATAAATATATATACAGATATATATATTTTTGATATATATGTGTATGTTTATTTGCATCAAGCAGAGGACAACCTCTTTGTTTCTCTTTATGAATCAACAACTCTGCTATTCTCGGCTAAATAACAAACTTTTCAATGTATACTATCTGTTTGTATGTATGTCTGAATTGAGATATTCATAATAACTTAAAAACAAAAAGTCGTAGAAAGTTCGTTTAGGGGCTAAAATGTGTGTATGTCCATTACGGAGAACTGATTAGATTTTGGGTTTTTTTTTAACTTGAGAGCTTCTGCTTCAAAAGTGCAGAAAACTTCATTTTTTAATGGTTTTATTGAGATTTTAATTCGATGTTATAAGATAGGCATAAATGAACAATTTATTTATTATTTAAGTTTTTTATTAATTACTTATATCTAGAGACCGGATTTTTATGCAGTAAAAACTGCCAAAATATGCCATAAAATATGCAGTAAAAAGGCTGAATATGCAAGTAATATGCAGAATACGTTGAAATATTCAAACGTATGCAGTAAAAGATGGCAAAATAAATTTTTTAATGCACTAAAAAATTAAAATTGAAGACAAAAAGACAATTTATTTGAAGGAGTGATACAAAAGGAATAAAATGATAAAGTAAGCTACAAACACCAAGTGTCAAATATACACTTTTATTGGATAAAAAATTGCACAAAATTCTGATTACATTTAATATATTAAAAAATCTTTAAACTCAAAGAAATAATAGGTGCTCTTGAATAAAATCAACATAATAAATATAATAATTTTTCAAAAAATGTGAACAAAAAATACGGGGGGGGGTAGTTTTATTTAACATACAGGATTGTATTGTATTGCTTTTATTTTTGTATATTAACAAGCTTTTCTTATTGACGTACAATTAATAATGCAAATATTTGACGGGCTATAATCTGATCTCTACACTAATTTACACACACTTCCACACACACACACACGAACACTCAATGGCCAAAATGGGCTATAGTTCCCGAAGGCCATTAAAAAAAATAATGAAATAATTAAATAATTAACAAAGAATCTCAAAAATAATTAAAATTTAATTGTAATTGTGAATAATTTATGTTTACATAGTATTTGTCTAAATTATCTTCAGGTTATTATGTCTACGGTCACTTAAAATTGATTTATACGATGAAAAGGAGCACTCCACATCCACAGACGTACTGGGGGCAAATTTAAAGGAATTAAATCCCCGACTTTTACTTTGGAAGAAAAATATTACAAACTTTTAGTTTTTCGTGTAGAATATAGTATCTAGTACAACTGAATAATAAGAAAAATGAGTAGGTTGTTGTTTTGTAGCTTGTTTCCATCCTTTGTAATACAACTTTCTACTTTCTAATGTAGTCCAACACTATACACTTCGTGTCGTTGAGACCTATTTCAGTTTTCTTCTAAATTAAATGAATATCCTCCTGTTTTATTTAATCTTTTTTACTTTATCCAATGCGAAGCATGGGTAAAGTATTGTAATCGGTCTCGTGGCAAGCGGGATTTCAAAGGGTCCTCAGGTAAAGACTACGGAACCCATGGTCTCAATTAAAGTCGCAAATTGTAGTATTCATTTAGATTGAATTTTAGCACGTGACAGTTTTGCCAAAAATTACATTGGGTCTCGTCGAGAGGCCAAAAAGTGCGATTTTTTCAGGAAGTGCGTGCGGATGGATGTATGTTATCGTTTTTTTCGTCCACGATTTTTTCCACATCGTTGAACCGATTGAAATGAAATTGAAAACGTATCATTATTTTAACAAAATGAAGCGCTGATTAGTTTTTGATACATATCGGCCCACAAACATTAGGTACTTTATTTAGGTACTTTTTTAGTTTTTTCTAAATATCTTTAAAATGACTTAACCAATTTTGATGAAATTTAATATCCTAATTAAGTACCGTGAGGACCACCAAAAAGGTCATATAAAGTTTTTTTGTAAAATTATATTTTAAAGTACTTTACCCTAGAATAAGAAAGTACATTGATAAAGTTTAGCAACGATCCGTTGCAGTTTATTTCATTCTTTCTCCGAAAAATATTTTTAAAACCTCTGTACCTATTTGGTGCGAAATATGCACTTTTATGCAATATCCTTCAAATATGCAGTTTTATGCAATATTACTCAAAAATGCAAAAATATGCAGTATTAAATTTAATCCACAGTATCCTAGATCCATGATTCGGATAGATTATTGATCTCCTGGGTCGTACGTGGCGGCAAACAAAATATGCAATTGCATAGGAATCCGGTCTCTAGTTATATCTAAAGGCGTTTTTAGCATAAATAATTTTTCACTTTTTTATTATTTAAGATATACTTTCATTAGAATCTAATCAAGGAAAATGACTAAACATTGCGGGATATCCTTTAGTCATAAAGGGAAATCAATGAGGTGTCCTTTAGAGATAATCGTGGGGTGAACCGCGACCTAATATCGTGTACA
Source organism: Forficula auricularia (assembly GCA_024734495.1). Classification (NCBI taxonomy): domain Eukaryota; kingdom Metazoa; phylum Arthropoda; class Insecta; order Dermaptera; family Forficulidae; genus Forficula; species Forficula auricularia. Next base: position 476,629 of record JALMQS010000891.1, read on the forward strand.
CCTACTTCCACTTCCACTTTCATTTCCAATTAGAAGACGATATATGAAGGGACATTATCTAATGAATTTCAAAATAATTCCACATAATTCCAAAGACTAATTCCAATCGAGGCTCACCCCTCGGAGATAATGCATTTCAAGGATGCCCTATATAAGTCCAGACCTATTTCACACTAGTAGAAATTAATTTCTATTATTCTAGGTACAGTCTTTTGACTCTAGGTAAGAAAATATTAAATCGAAATGGTATATCAGATTTACTTAGGGAAAGTGTTGTAGGTTTTAGGTGAAACATGATATTAATTAATAAAGTAAAGCGGAGTGTAGTTTCACTGTGAAACTACACTCTCTTTACTTTATTAATTTATATCAGATTTAGATATTTATCATTTAAAATTATTAATTCACCGAAATGCAATGTATCGAGTCTTGAAATAGGTTAACATTTTCCTCTACAATATTTAAATATCACCAAAAGTATTTTTTAATAAAAAATCGGTTGTCTGTAAAGTCGGTTTACTGATGATATTGAACGTGACAACGTCATAAGAAAATACCATTCCATCAGTATTTTCTTATGACGTTGTCACGTTCAACTATCGTCAGTAAACCGACTTTACAGACAACCGATTTTTTTCATAGAATTCTTCGTTCAGAAAATCATTTTAAATTTACAAAATAGTTGAATAAAATTTATTGTTTAAATTTCTACTCGACTGTTAAAATTTAATTTTTGATTTTATTATTTTATAATAATAAATTTTGACATTATTTCTTTCAGCAAGTAAACTGAATAAAAGTTGTTGTTCAATTAGTTACTTAATTATTTTTGCAAATTTAATTGTAATTTGTTGTAAAAAAGTAATAATTTTGAATAATTTATTATAAGAATAAACTGTGATTAAATTATTGTTCATAAATCTAAAATTTAAAATTTGGAAACATCATTAAAATTTTTGTAACTGTAGCTTTTAAAAAGCCCGCCTCAATCTTTGTCGCTCGTTCCGCGCTCTCGCTTGCACTTCAAGCCTTAAATGGAACGCCTCAGAGCGAGGTAACGCCGCACGAGTCATGTTTTTTCGAGAGTGCAGCCGGCTTCTTCGAATTATAAGACATTGTCACGTCAAAAAGAAAAAAAAGAAAAAAAGAGGAATATCAAAATTCGTTAAGGACTACAAAAAAGTTTCTTATAGTGAACATCCTCAAAAAATTACAAAAAATAAATAAAACAAAGATTCAGATAAACTCAATGATTTTATTAACTTATTACATAATAATTATAAGATTCATTATTTTTGTAAATTTTCCTTAATGATGGTCTATCTCTCATTTATTTATAAATCTCAAACATGATTAGATTTTTATCCCTACTCTTTGTTTTTAAACTGACTCTATGTACCAAGTTTATCTAAATACAGAAAAAAAATGTAATCGAGAGATAATTATTTTCTTATTAAATGCACAATCTTCTATTTTGCTTTTTAATGATTAATATTTTTAATCATATCTAAATGCGTATGAATTTTTTATTTTATCATAAGGGGTAAGGAAAAGTCTTCTCTTTTTTTTTTTATTCGTATTTTCGAAATATCTCAAAATAAGCTGACGTGTTCTGATGTGGCCATCCACTTGACTTTGCCATACAACCTGGCCTCTCACTTATATTTAATATTTAATAAAATTATTTATAATCATGTAGGGGAGGGGTTTGTTTTTGCATTTTTAGACTCCTGTGATCTCTCTGATTATGTATACAAAATTTGGTTGAGTTTGGTACAAGAGCCTATATTTTCATTTTTTGACCCTACACCCCCCCCCCCCCCATTTTGAGCGGTTAGTTTTTGCATACAAAATTTGGTTGAGTTTGTTCAAATGGCCTAGATTTTTAATTTTTAACCCCCCCCCCATCCACCCCCTTAATTTTACGTTGATATGAACCAAAATCTAATCAGCTCTTAATCTCAATGAACCAAAACTATGTGTGAAATTTGGTTTCGATATTAACACTAGTTTTTGAGCTAGCTCGTCCACAAAAATTTGGTAACGCACAGCGACACTAACAGACATTTTAACAAAACAATTATTATTTCGAAAAATATAATTTTTTCGATGTTCACTTATTAGAGCTTTTTTGTAGAGCAAAATTCCATGGTTTCGCTCAAATTTTTTAAATCAAAATAGTTTTAGCCATTTTTGAGATATTTCGAAAAAAAGAAGGAAAAAAACCACTTTTTTCATCCACGATTACAATACTTGACCATATCCTGTATGGTAAAGTAAAAATTAAACGATCTCAAGGCGTTTCGGTCTATATTAAAAGTGAAAATCGAAAAATTTAAATTTTAAGAGATATTTATTGTTATGTCAAAATGTTTGTTTGCGGATGGGTTAGTGCGTATGTTATTAAATTTTTTCTACGATCTAGCTCAAAAATCAATGAAGGTATACGAAATTTTATATTTAATATTGATTGGAATTGGACCAAAAATAAGAGAGGGGGAATTTGATTACTTCCATTATAAAAATAATCCATAACATCTCGAATCTAGTAGCTGACCATCTCTTTTGATTTTCTATAGTAATTTTAAAGCTACCAATGTCGGAATTTGTCTTTTTTATTAGTATATATATAATAAATACTCGTTCAAACGTAAAACGGGACTCTATTTGTAGTCGATACAATTTATTTTTATTAATTTATTTATTAACATCTAAAACAATTATTTATTTATCGTTAAATTGAAGGGTTGGTTTTGTCACAAATATAATAAAACAATAATTTTAATAACTATTTGAATTATTTAATTGATAACTATACGAACATAGTTTCGATTTTGAAGGAGTAAAGATACTAGATTATGAGAAAAATTGGACCAAGAGGAAAATAAAAGAATCTCTTTTATATATTGAAGGATATCGATAATTGTGTAAATTCAAAATGGATTCGGAAAACATATCAGAATGCTACAGTCTCATTGTGTCATTGTTGTGAGAGTATTGATTTGATTTAGTATGTTGATTAAACAGGTATTGAGGGGGGTCGGTAGGCTAGGCGGTAGCGTGACAGCGAGCTAACCAGGGGACCCGGTTCGAATCTGACTCGAGGCAGCCAGCCAAAATCTGATCCCCGGGGGTAGAGACAAATTTTAAAAAATATAGCTAGGTGATCGTAATTGGGCTTATGGCTAGAAAGGCCGAAAAGCCAAAAAAAAAAAAAAAAAAAAAAAAAAAAAAAACAGGTATTGATTTTATAAGAAAAATGTAATAGGGAGACGTGTATTTTGATATTTCATTAATAAAAAATTAAAAATAAAGAATGAATTAACTTATAATGTGTTTCTAGAATGGATTATTTATAATGGGTTTTTTAATTGTATAATAATTGACTATGCAATGAGATAATTAGAAAAAAATAAAATTGAAAATAATATTTAATATAATCATTAATTCAAAATAGTTTCTAGTTCAGTGATAAACGTTTTTATAAATTGTTGCTATATATATGTATGTGTGTGATTGTAATGAATTGTGTGATGTATCTATATTGAAGATTTAAGAATGAATGTTTCATGTGAAATGACAAATTCCGGTTCTTGAACGAGATGTATGTATGATTTCAAATTATTGTAAAAAAAATTTTGTGTTATATAATTCTCTATAAAAAGAAAAAATGTAAATAAATGTTTCATTTCAATTTTAGAACTACTGAGGATGGTCGACCAGTGGTGACCGAAACTGTATAGTTATCAATTAAATAATTCAAATAGTTATTAAAATTATTGTTTTATTATATTTGTGACAAAACCAACCCTTCAATTTAACGAAAAATTTAAATCAAGTCACTTAAGTTCTGGAAGAAATTTTATTTATTTATGTCGATACAAGGTCTATCTGTCCGTGTTCTTTGTAAGATCATTCTACCTAATTAATTAATTCAATAAGATACTAACTTGAAAATTGTAATTTAGGTGGATAAGTATATGTAATTTATTTACCCTGAAATCAAAAATTTATATTAAAATTTTAACCGAATAATTATTTTGTGTGATTTGTGGTGCTACAAAATAATGTTAAAGATTAAATGATGGAATGGAATTAGAAATAGGAAAGATCTTTAAAAATTAGAGAAAAGAGAAGATTATGAAAAAATTTGAATAATAAAACACACATTAAGAGAAGTCGGGTTCAGGAAATTAGAAAAAACAGGAACCTCCTCAAGAGCAGTTATTTTCAATTTATTTTCTTGTTTTATTAAATTAAAAACGACTGCTTTTTAAATATATTTCATATGTTTAATCAAAAATTATGTTTTTTTTTTTAATTTCTTGAAGTAAGTACTTACCTATTTGTTTTAATAAAAAAAATTATCATTAAATATTTTTCTTTGTAAATTAACCCCTCCCCCCAAAAAAAATTTCTTGCTACGCCACTTCTTAGGAGTGTATATATTGCGGTAAAAACCCGTTTTTAGTAAGAACGGGTTCTTTACTAGTTAAAACGCGTTTCACTGAAAACCTTTGTGGCAACTAGAATTTACTGATGTTGGTTGAGTTTGATCCAAAGGTCTAGAATCTTCATTTTTGACCTTCCGCCTCACTTTGATTGTTTATTTTCAAAAATTTTAAACGAAAATGTCAAAAATTACTATTTTTTCATAAAAAAATTACTATTTTTGATATTTTCGTTTAAAATTTTTTGAAAATAAACACCCAAAGTGAGGCGGAAGGTCAAAAATGAAGATTCTAGACCTTTGGATCAAACTCAACCAACATCAGTAAATTCTAGTTGCCACAAAGGTATTCAGTGAAACGGGTTTTAACTAGTAAGAACCCGTTTTTACTGCAACATATACATATTGACCAGCATGATTTTTATTTTGAGGAGTAGATCGAATTTTTGTGGGGTCGAAACAAAAAATATTTTTTAACCATGTCTTGTGAGGAATCCCTCAAATGATTTCATCAACTGAAATAGCTCAATAACCTCAATTTCAAGATATTTTTTTTGATATTTACTTTCCCTCTTCCCTGTTTCCTTAATATATCCAAATTATTTATACTAAAATACCACGATACTTTATTACTTTTTAAGCTCACTCTTTAGTGATTTTATTTATTATAATTTTTTTTTTTTTGAAATTTCATTTCATTTCGCTGAATTGCACCGTTAGAAAGTTACAACTCTCCCCTCCAAAAGGTTAGACCCCTCCCGAACAAAATCTCTGTCTAAGTGACTGACTGGCTTAGAGAAAGTCATGTTACACCATCTGACATTTCTAACAAGAAAATTCCGGGTGCAAGAGTCATAGAGGCCGATCTTAACGAGTTTATTTGCCTATATCAGTGGTTCCCAACCTGGGGCGATCGCCCCCAAGTGGCCGATTTGGGCTATCAGGGGGCGATAAATAAGTGCGGGGCGATTGGGGGGCGATGAGTATTCAAAGGGGGAACAATTAAAAAATTTTAAGAAAAAATAAAAACCGACTTCAAAAATTAAATGCAACAAATATAAAAATACACTAAAAGGTATAAAATAATTATTATCTTATTTAGTTACAACTAAACGACGAAATATTAACACGAAATTACTTTTTGAAGTCGGTACCAAACAAACTATACCCATAAGCGAGCGTACCCGCCAAACGTACCAAGTAAGATCCGTCGAGTGCGATTCATAAAAGGTATATGTTTGGCACCAACTTCAAAAAGTAATTTCGTGTTAATATTTCGTCGTTTAGTTGTAACTAAATAAGATAATAATTATTTTATACCTTTTAGTGTATTTTTATATTTGTTGCATTTAATTTTTTGAAGTCGGTTTTTATTTTTTTCTTAAAAATTTTTATTTTTCTCTTTTTAGTGATGTTATTAATAGTGATTATATCGTCAGAACTTGACCAAATTAATATGACACCATCCCTAAGACACCCCCTTTCGGATAAAAAAAGAACCATCGAAATCGGTTCATAAACAAAGAGGTTAGGTCTAAACAAACCTAATAAAAAGGTCTAATACCTATGAAAAAATCGAAAAAAATGGGACCAATCGGAAGCTAGACTGGACCCAATGCAAAAAAAATTTTCAAAATCGGTTGACAATTGGCGGAGATATGAGGTAACATAGGCACAAAAAAAAAATTCAATCGAATAGAGAACCTCCTCCTTTTTTGAAGTCGGTTAAAAATACACTCACATGCAAAGAAATGGAATCACTTCCTTACGAGTTGTTAAATGTAATTTTCATTCTTAAATATAAATAATGTTATATTAATATTTTTTAGAAAAAATATTTAAATTTCTAATAAATTACAAAGAAACATACTGTTGTGAACGTGGCATTTAGAGTATTTTTTTTCTTCATAATAATTTAATTTTTTTAGAGGTAATATTTTGGAGTAGCAGGCGGCATGTCCTTTGATGCTGGAATATGCCTTATTTGACAATAGGATGGTGGGACTTTAGATTCCCACTTTTTGAATCTCAAGAAATTTAATTTATGTTTGTCATATTTTGGGTTAAGAAATTCTGAAGGAAACACCAGATGTCGTGAATAAATTCATTGATTGGGGGTTTTCTGTAAAAAATGTTCATTTTTATTTTTTTTCTATTTTATTTAAAAGTGACCGGATAAAACTGCTTTGGTTGTTTTTATATACGGTAATAAATTTTTTTAAAATAATACAACTGCTTTAATATTTACACTTTACTTCAAATTAAAATTAGGCTTACAATGAAAATGAAAAGGGGGCGATAGGTGTTAGTCAACCTCTAGAAAGGGGCGATGGGCCACAAAAGGTTGGGAACCACTGGCCTATATGGTACAACTCGAAACAATTTGAGGTACGCACAATAATTGTTTTTAATTTAAGTGTTTAAGGAACAGAGCTCGCTCTTGGATCAAAATCTTTAGAATTGTATTATTAATGAATAAATTTACTTGCTATGATTGGAATCTACACGTATGACCCAATTACTGGATTTATTACTTTTAAACCTATTTATATATAAAAAAATCTAAATTTGAGCGTTGCATCAAAAGTAACACTGGACCCTATTTTGGTATCGATATAATATCTAACAGTATGTTTGTTCGTCTGCCAGAGAGCGTTTTAGCTTGTAAACTAAAATAAGGGATTAGAAAAATTAGTGTGTACATAAAGAATTTTAACAGTCAAGAATATGGAAATATGGAATTTGGAAGACATAAATTTTTACTTAGAAAAATTGAATTAAAATTGCAGTTGGTCTTATGGTCCGTAGGTAACATTAAAATAGGAATCTTTATTTATTTATTTATTTATTTATTATTTTCAACGGCTAAATGCCTTATACATTAATATAATACAATAATTATTGAATATAACAAAATTAACAATAATAGACAAAGTAATATTATTAAATTAATATAATAATGATAGAGTATATGTTAAATAACAATAGAGAAATAAAAATAATATAAGATAATAGTAATGCGATGAAATATAATAATAGAATAGTTACTTGTAGACTAGGGTCAACATTTTGAACAAGACTGCGACTCTATTAATGTTCAATGAGAAATCCAAGGGGTTTTCTAGTTGTTTAGATAATGGAATGGCCTAGTACGGATTATTTTAATAAAAATAAAAATTAAGTAATAATTTGAAACTATTTTTATATACCTAAGAAAATATTATTTTCTAAAAATCCTTCCATAAATTTGGTGTGCATTTTTCTAGTCCGAAAAATACATAATGGTACCCGAATGGTACTTATATGAATAAAATATAATAAACATGAAATTCGGAATTTACATCCATTTCAACAAAATCGAAAATGTATTAAAATTTTAATCAAATAATTATTTTGGGAAGATCGAAAATTAAAAAAATATTTTTTTCCATGGTGTTTTTATGGGTGTGAGCTCTTTAGCTCACTTGGGTAGATTTAGGTCTTTTTACTTTACCATACAGGTGCTTCTTTTTTTCGAAATATCTCAAAAACGGCTGAAACTATTTTGATTAAAAAAATTAGGCGAAACCATGGCATTTCGCTCTACAAAAAAGCCCTAATAAGTGAACATCGAAAAAATTATATCTTTTGAGATAATAATTGTTTTGTCAAAATGTTTGTTAGTCTGTTCGTCTGTAAGGGTGTTATTCTGTTACTCTGTGCGTTACCAAATTTGTGTGGTCGAACTTGCTCAAAAACTAGTGTGAATATCAAAACCAAATTTCACACGTAGTTTTAATGCATTTAGATTAAGTGCTGATTAGATTTTGGTGCATATCGACCCAAAATAGAGTGTTAAAAATTAAAAATCTAGTCAAACTCAACCAAATTTTGTATACATAATCAGTGGGCCCCAGAAAAGTAAAAATTCAAACCCCCCCCCCCATACATAATTATAAATAATTTTATTAAATCTACTCTTATTAAACGAGCATAAATTGTATATATATTTGTTTGTATATTTGTATCTTGGTTCTATTTTGAAAACGACTCTACCGATTTTGATGAAATTCACGGGTTAGGGGTTTTTGGGGTGACAATTCGATCTGTCACGGTCTCATCTTCGACAAAATTGTTTTTGATGGGGTTTTTCGTGATCAAATTAATTATTCTCAGGTAGACAAATCCCATTCTTAGGGTTTAAAAAAAGTTTCCCTTTTCCTTTTGTACCCAGGCAGACAATGAGTTGCCTTAATTCATTGTTCTAAAAGGCCTTGAAGAAGTATTGTGATTGTGGATTTTAACATATTTTGTTCTCCATAAACGTTAGAAATATTAATAAACGTTTTATAATTGTTTTTATAAAGAACTTTATTTATTTAATAGAATAAAAAATAATCAAGTATTTATTTAAAAATATATTTCGCATAAGCAGGTCTCAATTTTCTGAAAAAACAACACATTTTGATAGGTTTTATTTATTAATTGGATGAATAAAAATGAATCATATGGTTGAATCAAAACAGGTGCTGAAGGTGGGGCGCAGTGGTGGGAAATCCGGGGGTAGGGCGAGGTTTCGGGGGTGGGGTCAAGCGGGGTGGGGGTACAGTGGGCGAATACTATATATATTTGTATTTTTTTTTTAATTTGAAAACGGATCTCAAATAAAAATCGACATTTTTATCAGAATTTTAAATTAAAAATAATATTAAAATAAAGGTTTTAACCGAAGGAAGAAGTTACCGAGTATCGCTCGGTGCCTCCAGGTACTATTAAATATAAGAGACGAGCCAGGGTGTATGGTAAAGTCAAGTGGATGGCCACATCAGATCGTACCAATTTATTTTGTTTTGTTTTTAATTTAATTATTTTTAAAATGACACAGTGATGGCGTAAAGTGGCCACTTTTGGTGATTTTTGTACTTGTTGGTGCTCAGAAGTTTTTAACTTAGAATTATGAAAAAATACCATAAAATTTCTCATTACTTCCGTGTCAACAACAAACAAGAACAAATTTGATATATCAATTATTTTAAAAGACAATTTATTTTCTTCTAGTACCAAAAAATCAAACTTTTATTTCGATTACTTATAAAAGGAGAAATGAGGTGATTCGAAGCTAATACTCGATAGATACTAGATTTTTTCTTTCCTTATCTCTATTTTTCTTATTAAATTTTTTTATTTTATTTTATCTATCCTGGATGTCTGTCGATTTATTTAAAGAGTAGTGAGTAGTGAGCAGTAGTAGTAGTAGTAGTTGGAGACGAAAAGGAAGCAGCCTGGTTGGTTTGGGACCAGGTCGAGTAGAGCAGAGCTTGCGCCGGTGCAGAGCCCCCCTAGAGACCTTCCAAGAGGCAAGCCAAGCGGCGGGCTGACCTTGCTGGGTCGTTCACAGCTGATTCACATTCACATTCACACACCCATTTCTTTATTCCCACACACACACACACAGACACTTCCTCGTCTTTAGGTTTTCCTTAATATTTGGCAACTGCGTTTGCTTTAGTCTGCTATGATCCTTCTTTAAGGCAACAGGTGCTAGCTATTCTACCAAATACCTATAGACTTATACTCCACGCTGTTCACATACACTCAGTGCAGCACATTTTAAGTGAATTTACTATTTCAAATTAATGAATGAACATCCGATTTATTTAAAAAATAATCATCGATAATTGATCGTTCAATCCGGAAACGCAATTAAATATACATAATGAAAGGTAAGCGAAGAAATCACCTATTTATTTACTTGATTTAGTGACATAATTAATAAATAAACATTTATTTATTTATTAAAAACAAAATTATATTCTTTTTTGAAAATTAAGTAAAAGAATCTCTTATTTATTTACTTGATTTAGTGACATAATTAATAAATAAACATTTATTTATTGAAAAACAAAATTATATTATTTTTTGAAAATTAAGTAAAAGAATCTCTTATTTATTTACTTGATTTAGTGACATAATTAAAAAATAAACATTTATTTATTAAAAACAAAATTATATTCTTTTTTGAAAATTAAGTAAAAGAATCTCTTATTTATTTACTTGATTTAGTGACATAATTAATAAATAAACATTTATTTATTGAAAACAAAATTATATTATTTTTTGAAAATTAAGTAAAGGAATCTCTTATTTATTTACTTGATTTAGTGACATAATTAATAAATAAACATTTATTAAAAACAAAATTATATTCTTTTTTGGAAATTAAGTCAAAGAATCTCTTATTTATTTACTTGATTTATTGACATAATTAATAAATAAACATTTATTTATTTATTAAAAACAAAATTATATTATTTTTTTGAAAATTAAGTAAAGGAATCTCTTATTTACCTATTTACTTTATTTAATAATGACATAATTAATAAATAAACATTTATTTATTTAATACAAAACTATTATTTTTTGAAGAATAAGCAAAGGAATCTTCTATTTATTTGTTTTATTTAGGGACAAAATTAATAAACTTTACTTTTTTTTTATTAAAATAAAAATTTTTGAATATTCCAAAATCGATTTAAGAGATTTTATTTTATTTATTTATTTACTTTTTTTGAATTAGAGTTGATTTTTAACCTATTTTAATTCTTTTGATAACTAAATTGTATATTTTTTTAAAAAATAATTATTTTATTAAAAACCAATCACTAAATGATTTAAGTGAATGAAAATCTAACATTTTGGGAAAAATGTAATCTTTATTAATGAAAATTATTTTAGCTAAGCAAATAAAATATTTTTGAAAATCTTGACAATTTAGCAAATTATTTTGGGAGATGATAAAATATTTTTGAAAAAAAAAATTCTGTTCAAATTTTCGTAAAGCAGTTGATATCTAAAATTAATTTTTTTCTATATTTTAACATTAGAAAATTTTAAATTTTCTGCTTCTGAATTTTTAGTTTTAATTGATTGAATTGAATCCAACCAATTTTAATTTTTCTAGTACCAAAATTCTTAATTAATGAAACATAGAGAGATACAAGATTAATTTTAGAATTTTCAAATAATAAAAATTCAACAAAATACCAGAAATATTCTACTTTTCAAAAAAATTGCAAAATATATTATTCTTCGTGAATAATTTTTTAATATTATTTTAACGTTAATTTCTTAGCTCCAAAAACAACCTGTGAAATTTTCAAGATTTCCCGAAATATTTAAAGATATTTATTTCGGTGAAATATTTTTCATTGATAAAGGAATCATTGCTCCCAATGTTTGTTCACTAAACCAGTGTGGTTCTGAACACGGGTTTTTCCCAGCGGGTAGGCCTGGCTCCCAATATATAGTAAAAGAACCAAATTCAATGTTTTATTTTTTTCAAAACTGAATTAGGTATACTAAAACGATTGGATTTTTGGATATGTTTTATCATCGAAATTTTCGAAGACCTATTTTAGATTTTGCAATATTAATGGTTATGCTAATCTTATAAAATAATCATCTTCCGGGGTACTTATTGATAACAGTTCACATGCTAGGGGGTACGTAAAGAAAAGGTTGATAATCACTGTATTAAACCATTTTTTTTATTATTGTACCTGAACTCTGGGTTTTTCTGTGATTTTTTAACCAAATTTTGAAAATAATTATTTTCATATAGGTACTTTGGCTTACGGGTTACAACTTCACGACTTATATATTATTAATTATTACTATTAGGTGAAAAAAATTTCTGAAAACATATTAAAATGGGAAAATTCTTTTTTTTTTTATAAATGAATCTTAGCATATGTTTTCGAAAAAATTTCAATATTTGTAATGCAACAGGTGTGTGTGTCTGAGGGTCCAATTCGAAAGGGGTCCTGAAATCTTTTCCCCTTGAGTAATGAATGATTATCATTTATTAAATCAGGACAAGAGGGGCAGCTGCCCCGGACCTCACAATTTTAGGGGTCTCATAATAACTGAATTTGTTAATGTTGAAACGCGCAAAATTTCTATGAAATAAATAAATTTTAATAAATATAAATAAAATTGTTTTTATTTTCTTGTCCAGAGATTTATTTTGAATTTTGAAAGCTCTCAAAAATATTATTTGCCCCGGGCCTCGCATTTTTCTAAAATGTCCTGATTATAATTTATCGTTTCATTTATCAAAGAATAAATTTTTAACGGAAATTAAAAAAAGTAATTGATAATCATTGATTATTTTCCCGAGAATCGTTTGGTAGGTACTTGAATCAATTACTGATTGTTTTGTATTTATAAAAGAATTGTATTTATTTATTTTTATATAATAATTTAATAAACAAATAACATTATATACTTACACTAAAAAAAATGTATAAATCGAATCCCAAATTTTTTTTCTCTGCGAGCCCAAAAACTAATACTAATATAAATAATATAGATATACAATTATAGTAATATTAAATACCTAGAAATGTAAATTTTTGTGGATTTACAGTGAAATAGAAAATAACTTGCTGATACATCCCTTAAGTAAATACAAGTTGGGGTAACTTTGTGGAACATCATTTTTTTGACAATAATTAAGATGAAGAAAAAGGATTAGTTGAAAAGTTTTTGTTTTGCCGAGAGTAGCAGAGTTGTTGATTCACAAAGAGAAACAAAGAGGTTGTCCTCTGCTTGATGCACATCAAGCAGAAGACAACCTCTTTGTTTCTCTTTGTGAAAAAGGATTAGGCCTGGGGTCCCTAAAATCTCGAACCACTTCTAGTTTTAAAATGTATACTTTAATAAAATGATATATAGGTATTTTATGATTTTTTTTCTTCAATTTCAGCTCAAATTTCAATTCCTAAAAATAAGGCTGTGACAAATTATCTCAACAATTCATCTCGAAACATGAAGGATGAAGCTGATGTATTTAGGTATCCCGATCCTCCTTACAATACTAACAATTCGGGAACAAGAAAATAAAAGGTGAATAATATTATTAATTCACTTCTTTTTAAATTCCATTGTGTACAGGAATAACCCTTCTAGCTTCGTCATATCCTTCTGTCACAGCTTCATGGTTCCGAAAACTTTGATTACATTTAATAGTCGTGTGCTTTTAATATTTGATTTGTCACATCTATAGAGAAACTATAAAGTTAAATTTAAGGTTCCTCCAAAAAACAGGGAATCGTTGGTGAAAAAAATATCTCAGCTCTAAAAGTGAAGTACTTACTGTTAAATAGATCTTTGAAAATACTATTTAAGAGGAATTCATTAGTACCGGGTGACAACTCAACACTTCATTTTTAAAAATGTTATTTTATTTTTCAATCCTTTTTGTAAAATTCATCGATAAACGCAGAATTTTTCGTTATTTTTGAAATTTTATACTAGATATTTTATGATACGGTATGAATGAATATACCAGTGGCGTATACACGGGGGGGGGGGGGGGGTCAGAACCTTTCCCCCAGAGGCAGACCCTATCTATCTGTCAAATCTAAAGTTAATTTCATTTTATGAAGGAAAAACTGCGATTTTTTGTAAAAAATAGAAAATTTCAACACTAAAATTTAAAAAAATCATTAAAAAAAAATACTTTTTTGTAAATATTGACATGGGTAAGGAGGTATTTATTGCTCGATGTTCAAATAATTGTAAAATGAAAAATAAATATGTAAATTTTAATTTGGAAATAAAAACATTTTGTTAAAAAAAAACTCCTGAACCCCCCCCTCCAGAACTAAGTTTTGGCTACGTCACTGAATATACTCTTGAGGTTTTTGAAATTTTAGGGATGCTCAGCATCCATGGACAGCACACCACTGGAATTCATGTAATTTTTATTTTAATGCCCCATTTGCCCTTTATAAGCCTGAAAGATCGCTAGAAATGAGCATCCTTTCTTCTTATAACTTTGCAACCCTTTGTTTTTGAAATTTTTAAACATTAGTAAAAGTAATTTCAGTGGGAATTATTTTGTTTGCCATAAAATAATTATAAGAAAATCACAAGAGGTTGTCATCTATTAGATCCGAGATTGAATGGATTATTTTTAATTATTGTTAAATGGTTGTTTTTACCCCCTCGGAAATCAAACCCGAGTGCCAAATTTAGCAATCTTAGCCAATTGGCTACCCTGATGGGCAGTTGTATGTCGGTTGGTAAACTCTTTTTAATCTTTGACAAAGGGTAAATCCTTAGGGCCGGTTAGTATCTCGCAAAGTAAATGCTTTTTACCACTAACAAGCGGGAGATGGTAAATGGAGCCAGTAGGATGGTCAATCAGACGACAGGCACTGAAAGTTCCTGTCATCTGATTGGCCATCCCAGTGGCTCCATTTACCATCTCCCGTTTGTTAGTGGTAAAAAGCATTTACTTTGCGACATACAACCGGCCCTTAGAATTCACCTTCGGGCACAAGGATTTACCCTTTGTCAACGTTTAAAAATAGTTTACCAACCGAAATACAACTGGCCCTAAGGCATGTGTTTAAATTTAGAACCACACTACAGCGAAAATTTTTCAAATTAAGATTTACATCTTTGATAATAGACAATAGTCAATGTACTTCTAACTTTCCTTTATTTATCCATATGTCAATAGAGCCTACCCTACCCAAATTTTCACTTAACAATAGTCTACGTCTCTAACAGAGATTATCCCTTAAAATAATTTAAATAATGAAAACAATTTTTTTTCCTGTTCACTAAACATATATATAGCCTAGCATTCAAAAGTTGTATTAGTTACTTTCTGTATTTCCTGAGGGGTGAACCGCAATTGGAATTAGGTGTACACCGTCTTTGGAATTACTTTAGAATTCATTAGATAATCTATTGTCTTCTATTTGTCCGCCTCCCTGGTGTAATGGTCAGAATAACTGACTGGCAACCCGGAGGTCTCGGGTTCGATTCCCGGCTATACCCAGACATTTTTTCTGTAAGTATAGGGTCTGGTAATAAAAATTAAGTGGGAGATAAATTTAACCGAATTTATCGCGCGGAGAATTTACCACTGCTCGAAGCCCCTAAAACCTTAGTAAATTGGATATTGAATTGTATCTAAGTTTCTGAGATTGGCTCGTGATCCCGGCTTCTTTTCCTTCTACTCTGTTCTTTTCACGATGGAGGGGCCAGCCCACACAGGCCTTTAGGGGATCCACCTTCTGGTGTATCTCCTTCTCACATCAATATCATAAAAAAAGCGGATATGGAAGTAGGTGTACACAATTTTAGGCCGCTGTTCACCCCTCGGTATATCCTGAAGTGGGGTTGAAAGCCAGAAATATATATATTGAAAAAATTTACCTCTTATTTTTTTAATTTTTAACGTGAAACAAGTGACCTAGAAATTGTAACTCATAGTAAATGAATATTTCATAAAATATTTATTTACTTTTATCTTTATGAAATATTTAGCTTGATAAGTACAAGTGTCAGAGGGGTTCACCTTACAAGGTAGACAATTGACCCAGATTGCTAACTCTGGCACTCGAGTTCGATTCCCGAGGGGTAAAAACAACCCTTCTGACATATAATTAAAAATAAACCATCTAATCTACTAGATTACAACCTCTTGGGATTTTCTTGCAGTCTATTTCTAACGGCAGCTTGAACTCTTAAATAAAAAATTAGTTTGGATGATGAAGAGATAACCCCCTGTCTCTGTATGAGGACCACATACCTACTAAAAGTTGGCAATTTTTTTTATTTTTTTTTTTGCAAATCTATCATTTAAAACCTTTTTTTACGACAATTCTCTGTTCCACAAAGTCTAGTAATATCTCTTCCTTCTCAAGTGATCCCTTGTATGCTGTGTAAGCGAAAAAAATGAGCTTGGTTGTTTTATTTCTCTATCTTGAAATATGAAAAGATATGTAATCAAATCATTTACAATGACATTGACCTATAAACACATTTATTATAAAACCACTTTTTAAGAGTTCCATATCAAAATATAAAAAAAATGGAACCCTTTTGGAGAACCACTTCATTGTATGTATTTCTGTTTATCTCCTCTCACAAATCTCAAAAAAAATACTGTACCTCTCTAATTAAAACTGCCAGTTAAATATAGTCTGGTACCATTTATTATATTATATGTTTGAAGCCTGGCTGAATAGTTCAGGCAAATTACGTTAAAAAATGGCATAAATAGAAAATAATTACCGGTATTATAAAGATTTTATTGCTCGAATACATACTCCAATATTACTACCCTAAGTTTTTCCCCCAAATCTGTGTTGTGGAAATTTTTCTACGAGCCTCAAAATAGAAAATTTCAGAGTTTTTTCAGTTTTTCTTGAATAACTCTAAAACGGCTTATCAAATCAAAAAGATATTTATTAGATAATTTAAAGCTCTTTAAATTACGCGTAAAATGACAAAAATTTCATCTATTTAAGTTCAGTAGAACCGGTACTAGCGCCTGTCAAAAAACAGCCCCGGGATCACTTTTGAATATCCCTAAAACTCGTACTTTTTTCGATTTTTCCCCATTTTGACCATGAAGGAGCACGTTTTCGACAAAGACGACTCTATACATTTTTAAACTAGATTAAATTTGCTACAATTTAAATAAAGTTTTATTCTAATTGGATGATGGTAACATGAGGTTGAAGTTTTAAAAAAAATGCAATTTTTTTTGCAAAAAATCTCAGTTTTTCCTTCATAAAATGAAAACCACTCATCCTAGAAAGTTGATTTCTATCTCATTGTCTAGGAAATTTTATTTCCTTGAACGTTTATTTGGACGACATTTTTGATAAAACTCTTAGATTTATAGATATCCAGCATTTTCCATGACAAGAAATGATCCATTGTTTCATAAAATCGCAGTTTTTCCTTCATAAAATGAAAACCACTCATCCTAGAAACTTAATTCCTATCTCATTCTCTAGTAAATTTTGTTGAATTGAACATTTACTTGAGCCACATTTTTTGATAATACTCTTAGATTTATATAGATAGCCACCATTTTCCATGACGCTTTTGAGGATTCGGATCATATCCTGTCCGGAAAATGAAGAATATCTATAAATCTTTTCAAAACACCGATTTGGGGGAAAACTTAGGGTAGTAATATTGGAGCACCAATAAAGGTATTCCAGAAATAAAATCTTTATCGGGAATTATTTCCTGTTAAAATCGTAATTTACCTAGACTATGTAGGTAATCCACTTTTTTTTTTTTTTTTTTAATTTTATAGTAGGTTATCTTTAAATTTTTACAAATCCTTTTAAACACTCTTCTTGTTATTTTAGGGTAACTTTAAATCTTTACAAATCCTTTTAAACACTCTTCTTGTTATTTTAGGGTAACTTTAAATCTTTACAAATCCTTTTAAACACTCTTCTTGTTATAGGTTAAAAAAAATAAAATGAGAGAGTCTTCTGTTTTTTAAATAAAATAATTTTTAATTATTTCTAGAGACTATAGTTTCGAAGGCATTGCCTTCATCATCAGTCTATCACAAATATTTCAAATTAGTTACAAATTAAGATTTATACATAGAAAATTTTGAAAAATATTATATATTATATAAATCTTAATTTGTAACTAATTTGAAATATTTGTGATAGACTGATGATGAGCAATGCCTTCCAGTCTCTGAATCTCTAAATAATTAAAAAAAAAACAGAAAACTTCTCATTTTATTTTATTTTTAACCTAAAAAAAACAATTCTGTTACCATCGACAGTGAAATCTTTTATTCAACTCTTCTTGTTATTTTAGGGTAACTTTAAATCTTTACAAATCCTTTTAAACACTCTTCTTGTTATTTTAGGGTAACTTTAAATCACAAAGAGGTTGTCCTCTGCTTGATGCAAATAAACATACACACATATATATCGAGATGATAAACAAAGAGGTTGTCCTCTGCTTGATGCAAATAAACATACACACATATATATCGAGATGATAAACAAAGAGGTTGTCCTCTGCTTGATGCAAATAAACATACACACATATATATCGAGATGATATATATGTGTGTATGTTTATTTGCATCAAGCAGAGGACAACCTCTTTGTTTCTCTTTGTGAATCAACAACTCTGCTACTCTCGGCAAAACAAAAACTTTTCAAGTAACTTTAAATCTTTACAAATCCTTTTAAACACTCTTCTTGTTATTTTAGGGTAACTTTAAATCTTTACAAATCCTTTTAAACACTCTTCTTGTTATTTTAGGGTAACTTTAAATCTTTACAAATCCTTTTAAACACCCTTCTTGTTATTTTAGGGTAACTTTAAATCTTTACAAATCCTTTTAAACACTCTTCTTATTATTTTAGGGTATCCTTAAATCTTTACAAATCCTTTTAAACACTCTTCTTGTTATTTTTATTGTGATGCCCCAGATGTGTTCTATAAACATTACAGTGAGACTCCCTATATTTTGTAAATCTTTGAATTACAACTGTAAATATTCATAGAAGCATCTTAATCAAAGTGCTCTCGGAATTCCAATCACGTCTTGCTATGATGCTGAAAATCAATTCTAGCTAATAAGTGTTTAACTTTTTTTGGTAATGATAATAATACGATTAATAATTTTTTATTTTTATTTTTTTTAGGATCTCTTAGTCAACGAGTATAATGCCAATGAAGAATCTATATGAAAATTGAATTTCAATCAAATCCATAAAATGAATAATATATTTGAAAAAAAAAAATTATTTTGACTTTAATTTTCAACCCATTATTTATATTAGATTTCAAAATGTATTAATCATTCTAAGACTTATTTAGAAATTTAATCAAATGTATTATACATTACAAATATATTATTCACTATGGATATTATAGAAAATCAATTTTTTATTTCTCAAAAAACGAAAAAAACAACTTCTATTTTATATAAAATAATTATGGAAAAATTATTGATCTCAGATTTGAACAAAGATTAAATTAAAAATAATATATTAACGATAGTTACCTATATATACAGGGTAACACGTTAAGTCATTTTCTATTATTAACTTGAATAACTTTTTTATCTCCATACTCCCTAATTATTTAAGTGGCGTAGCATCAAATTTTGGGTACCCTCCCCCACGAGAAATTCGTATAGGGCCCTTCACAATTACAAAAATATAGAACTATGTAATTAGAAATAATATTTACCACGGGCCCAATGCTACGTCTATAGCCGGATACTGACTGAGCGAGCAGCCTCGCGAGGCTGCCTCGGGCGTTTGCCACAGAACCGTCCTGAGTGAACGCAGGAAACGACACGAGGCGCCTTTGAGCATTCACAAAAACCGATGATTTGGCCTCAGACGAGGCAACGGACACTTTTGCCTTGGGCGAGGCACGTACTGACCGACCAGGCATTTGCCTCACGGGGCTGGCATCGCGAGGCAAATCCTGTCAGTATCCGGCTTATGAAGATAATACGTGTTGTAATGTTTACATTATCTATAAAAAGTTATTTAAATTTTTAATTGAAAAATTGCTTTTCCACAACCTTTGTAAATCGTCAATTTTTTAAGACAAATATAGATTCTTTTTCTATGTATTAACTATTTTTTAAATAATATTTAGAAAAAAATGTTTAGATTTTTTAAGATATATTCATATCTCATTAAATAATGTGATTCGCTAATATTATATATACGCATATATTAGTTCAAAATATTTATTCGTATGTTATTTATTCATTTTATATATTTTTTTTTATATATAATTTATTAAAAAAATAAAAAAAATATTTAATATTCATAGTTAAGATTTATTTAAACCTGAACCTTATCATATAAAATGTCGAGATAATTGGATAAAAGTCGAACAAGCGCTTTCGCCAACTCTTTTATCCCTATGACCTCCAGAGACTGGAACTCGCTCCCTGCCACCATCTTTCCCGCGACTTATAACCTTCAGCTATTTAAGACCCTTATCCATAGATACCTTCGACCCCCGCCCAACCCATAAAATTCTTTCTTCTTCTTTTCACGATGGAGGGGCCAACCCAGGCCTTTAAGGGTTGCACCTTTTTAGTGTAACTCCTTCTCTCATCATTATCATAAAAAAAATTGAAACCTAATCGAGCATTAAAAAAAAAATATGTATCCAAAACGATTTCCAACATAAAATATATATGACCAGAGACTAATGACAATAATTATTGTTATTCACTTCCTTATTATTATTATTAGATGTGACAAATCAGAGGAAAAAAAGGAACAATTATAAACAGTGTTAAAACATCGAAACAGTCGAAAGTGTACAGATAGCCTGGTTGAATCCATAGCTAGCTACTCTAAATAATCTATAGTGTTGTATAAATAAGTGTATTCATACTGATATATATATATATATATATATATATATATTCTAATTAATAAGAAAATAAATGACGAGGTTTTTATAAATTTGATCAAGAGCCTGATGAGAAATTGGCGAAACGTCACAATTGATCAGATGTTTTAACACTGTGTTTATAATTGTTCCTTTTTTCCTCTGATTTGTCACATCTACTAGTGACAATATTTATTAAATATATTATCTCACCACAAAACAAAAGTATTTATTCGGCTTTTTTCTATAACGTATTTGTGTAATTACGGCATGGGTGACTCCCCCCCCCACAATTTCATCAAAAGTAACCACCCTTGTACATTATATTTTATGGGCAACTCTGATTATGGCTAAGTTTCGATTTGCCGCTTACATTTTTTCGATTTACGAACAAAAAGTCTGGAATATCCTGGGTATTGAACATTTTGTGTCATGTATTCTAGGATTATCACAAAATGAATTATTTTTTATAGAGCATTTCGCTTTGTGGACGACTTTCAGAAACGAATCTCAATAGTGTATGAATGTATAATTAAATACTTTTATTTATCAACTCTTTTCAACAAATAAGCCCACAAAAATCATAGGTTCGAATTTTAATCTCTTAATTGCGACTTAATTTTCCAGCACAGGAAAAAGTTCAATACTCGTTTGACAGATAGTCAATTGTTAGGAAATCTTAGTCCATTTGTATATGTTGCAGTAAAAACCCGTTTTTAGTAAACACGCGTTTTTACTAGTAAAAACGCGTTTCGCTGAATACCTTTATAGCAACTAGAGCAGGGGTCAGGAAGCGGGTTAAATTACCCCAAATGGGGTAAAAAATGAAACTATCGGGGGTAAAAAGGACAATTTAAAAAAAATTTTATTTTATAAACTATTATAGTATTGTTAGTTTGATAGCTTTTCCAGGAATTCAAAATCTTAAAATTAATAAAAGTTAAAAAAAATATAAAAACATTAATAAAAGTTATGCATTTTTTGTCATGATGAGTGTTGGTGTATTTTTTTCTTTTTAAAAAGCAGTCAGTTAAACCCGGCAAGAAATCGGCTGAATGCCGAGGATTGTATTAAAATTGCGCTCATGTCAAAAAATCCTAATTTTGAAGTTATTTTAGCGAAAATGAAACAACATCATTTTTTTAAAACGTAAAAGCGTTTGAATTATGTTAATGTTTACAATTTTTATTTACTTACAGAGAGTTTTCATGTAAATTCCAATTAATTCAATAAATAATAAATAAGTGTCTGGAGCAGTAACTTTTTGCTTCTAAATAGCTTAAGTTTCAAATTTCAAGGCTCTGCGACTTTCCGAAGAGGAGAAATGAACGATTAAAATATTTATTTTCCAACATGACTAATTTACACCCCTTCCCTTATTTTGACCCTTTTAAATCATGAAGAAGGAGGTACGAATTGTCGGATTTTTTAAGAGAATAAAATTGATATTCTATTAAATTATTTTATAGAAAAATACCTTTATTCAATCAAATTGGCAAATTCTAATATATAATAACATTTGTTGTGTCTATTAGTGCAATTTAAAATTAAAAAAACCAATTAATTTTATTAAAAATAAATTAAAGAAATGTAATTATAAATTTTTATTCCAACAACCATCTGTGAATAATTATTTGAATTAACAAAAAACCCATCAAAAACAACTTAGCCGAAGATGAGACCACCTTTATAGATCGAATTGTCAATACAAAAACCCGCCTAACCCGTGAATTTCATCCAAATCGTTAGAGCCCTTTTTCGACAAACCGATTCTAAATATATATACAAGAATTGCTCGTTTAATATAAAAAGATAAGATACATTTACCTTGCTTTTTTCTTTTTCATGTGGGGGTAATAGCGACCAATGGAAAAATATTTTGGGGTAATAGCTAAAAAAGTTCCCCGACCTCTGAACTGTGTTGGTTGAGGTTGGTTCATTCTAGACTCTAGAATCTTCATTTTTGACCTTCCGCCTCATTTCGTGTATTTATTTCCAAAAAATTTTAAACGAAAATGTCAACAATTAGAAGAAAAGTTGTAGACGATGTAATTTTTGATATTTTCAAGTTGAAAAACTTTTGAAAATAAACACACGAAATAAGGCAGAAAATCAAAAAATGAAGATTCTAGACCTTTGAACCAAATTCAACCAACATCAGTAAACTCTAGTTGCTGCCAGCAAGGTATTCAGCGAAACGCGTTTTTTACTAAAAATGGGTTTTTATTGCAACATATACAAGGTGTCCCAAAACTCAACGTTAAGCCAGGATCAGAATATAGGCCAGCTTATGATGGTCCAAGTTAAAAAAACTAATTAGTTTTTGATCTACTAATTTTTGAAAATAGTGAAAATCGCTACCCTACACCAAAATAATTAGATGCTGTGGCTACAAATTTCCAGATTTTATAATTTTAATTTTTGTTAGGCAATCACTGAATTACTCTGATATGACCACAATCCAAAATATGAAAATTTGTATTCACAGCATCTAAATATTTAGTACCTACAGAGTAGCCATTTCCCAATTAAAAAAAAGCTTCTAATTCGAAAACTATGCGACTTTTATTTTTTTTATTAGATTCTGGGCCATCATAAACTGCTATCCATTGTACCTTGTTTAACGTTTATTTTAGGAGGACACCCTGTATACTTCCTCTTTTTTCTTCTTAAAAATTCATCAATTCATTTTTGACGATTTAAATTTAAACTTTTTATTTTAGATGAGAACTAATTCTTTATAAAGTATTTCAGTTTCCGTCTTTATTAGAAATTGAAATTACTATTTAATTGAAAACGTAGATAATTATTGACATTATGCTCTCAGAAATATTAAAATCCGGATCAATTATTATTTTGGAAAATTCTGTTGTTGGTACCTGTTTTGTTTTTTATTAGAATTTGCGTTCTATTAATATTCGTCTATATTTTTATGTAATTGTAGATTTGTTTATTTTATTAAGAATTCTTCGTCATTCGTATTTTTGAGATAATGATTGCAAAACATCAGAATAAGAAAGTATCATCTTTCTTTTTACGTTGTTTAAAAGCACATTCAATTTGCAATACTTGAAATCTTGTTTTGATTTGTTAGCTCATAGCGATAGAATTTCATTTTGTGTATATACGTCCTATATCGGTACAATTATGAAAATAAAAAAGCATTTATGACGATTTACCCGGCCGTTCAATGGGACAACGGATCTCAGCTCGAGGGGCGGACTTGTAACCTCTCGGCCAGAAAATTAAATTTAGTTTTTAAAATCTTAAGAAAATATTATTTTTAAATTTATTTTCGATAAAATATCACTTTAAGCCTTAAGCGAATTGAAAGGTTGTCTGGAATTTTGATGGGACAAATTGTTCCATTGTATTATGTTTGGAAAAGGCGGAGAACTCTCAAAATTTTAGTTTAGTGAACGGGAGCTATTCCAGTTGAGTTATTTTCTAGTATTTTTCAGAAATGGCGGAAAATCCTAACTTGTACCAGGGACAGTGGCGTAGCCAGAAAATTTTCATGGGGGGTCAATCCACAAAGCAAAATATTTAGAGGGATTTTTTTATTAAAACAAATAGGTAGGTACTTCAAGAAATTAAAAAGGAACATAATTCTTGATTAAACATATGAAATATATTTAATTACGGTTAGTTTGCCATAGAAACGGTTACTGATCCCTGCCCTGGGTTCTGACCCCCCCCCTGTGGATACGCCCCTGACCAAGGCGCACAATGGGTCACGAACTGTGATAAAATCTAGAAGACTGTTTGTTTTGTTTATTTTGTTTACAATTATGTTTATATTTATTCATTCTGTATTAGTCGTTTCTAAGAGCTCTTAGAATATGGAAGAAATGAGGATCACGACTCCTCTGTAAAGAGGACTACGACGTTGAAGAAGAATTAGTCGTTTTCTGTTAAATAAAACCTTAATAAAAGGGGTTTCTCATTCTTTTATTCTTACAATTTATTTAACAGAAAACGACTAATACAGAATGAATAATTATAAACCTAATTGTAAACAAAACAAACAAAACCACTGTTTCTTCGAGACATCTTGCCCCGACTGCCGAATTTTCGGAAGAAAATGAGGGTGGAAAAGAAAGAAACTGAAGAGATAATCCGAGAGGATTGAGATACTGAAAAGATCAACGAGAGGAGGTTTCTTTTCAAGAAAATGAAATGAAAGATCCCGAAGAACACCAGCATATTTAAAGGACTATATCTCTAAATAAAAATAAAGGGGGGGTGATTGTGATAATATCTAGAAGACTTTGTTTTGTTTACAATTATGTTTATATTTATTCATTGTGTATTAGTCGTTTTCTGTTAAATAAAACCTTAATAAAAGGGTTTTCTCATTCTTTATTCTTACACGAACGGCCCTTGATTTACCAATATACTTCTGGCCTCCTTGATGCCCAGATTTTTGATCAGAGTCTTATTTTTATTAAATGTTTATTGGAGGTTTTATTTATTTACTTTAAAATTTCGATCTTTACTTCAACATTTCGGGCGGAAGAGCTAATACCCTCCCCCTGGCTACGTCCATGATATGAAGAAAGATATACCATTCTGAAAATTTCAAAACAAATATTCAATAGTATTGATTATACTGGGATTATTTTGAATGTCTAATAGTAATATTGTCATTTCAATGGGTAATTAGTTCACAAAGAAGTTGTCCTCTGCTTGATGCAAATAAACATACACACAAATATATCTAGATCAGGGGTCTTCAACGTTTTACAAATCAAGGGCCAAAATTTTTTTTTTTCTGCACAGCGGGCCGGACCATAGGTATTTTTATAAGGATTTTTTTATTGGCAATGGTCAGGATGATTAAACAAGTAGATAAGTAGAAAACATTTATTTATTGAGCCAACATCAACAAAACAACATCAACAAAAGGGGCAAATAAAAATCAATACAATGCAATTGGTCAATGAGATGTCTGACACTGCTTATTTTTAACCAGTTTATCAATATCTGGTTTAATATTGCTGGTTGCAATCCTCAAACTGTTCTCAAGGTGAACATCGGTGATTCTGGTCCTCGTTTTGGATTTCATGTTTTTCATGCGTGAAAATAACTGCTCACATGTATATGTGGATCCAAAAAGTGATATTGTTTTCAGTGCATGATCTCTGATTTTGGGGAAATCTGTAATTGAGACGTATTTCGAATAGAAATCAAGCAAATCAACATCAAATTTATTTTTTAAGGTTGAATTGCACTGTAGCTCTATCAATTCCATCTGAAATTCTTCCGGAACTTCTTCAACCGAAACGCTGAATGGACGAGCAAATAAATTCAGGTACTTTTCGTCTCTCCGAAAATCAAGGAATCGCAAATGGAATTGTGTTTTCAGATCCTGAAGTGCAGAAATATATTTGTCCATATTCGAAATCTGGAATAATGACAGATGAAGAAAATGCGTGGTAATGTTTCTTTGGAACTGACTGATCCATAGTTCGAGTTTTAATTCAAACGCTTTTAAAAAATCAAGTAATTCGTGAACTAGATTATTTTTTCCTTGTAATTTCTGATTCATGTCATTGAGTTGTGATGTAATATCGGTAAGAAAACCCAAATCGGCCAGCCATTCTTCATCGCTGAAATGCGGCACAGCTTTATCTTTACTTTGCATAAAATCGGCAATTTCTTTTCGCAAGTCAAAAACTCGTTTTAACAAAAATCAAAAGACGGATCTTACTTTGTATGTTTGGCGGGTACGCTCGCTTATAGGTATAGTTTGTTTGGCACCGACTTCACAAAGTAATTTCATGTTAATATTTCATCGTTTAGTTGTAACTAAATAAGATAATTATTTTATACTTACCTTTTAGTGAATTTTATTTGATTTTTGACTTATTATTAATTAATTAATTTATTTTTATATTAGTTAAAGTTTGCCCACTATGGCCATTTTTTTGAAGTCGGTTTTTATTTTTTTTCTAAAAATTATTTTTTTGTAGTCGTTATTGAGAGTGCTGTTGGCGGGCCGCAGAAAACATATCGGCGGGCCGCGGGTTGAAGACCCTTGATCTAGATAATAATTGGTAATTAGTTACTCACACTCAGGGCCGGACTAAGAGAAAATTTTACTACAAGCTTAAAATATTTTGGCCCCCCCCAGCGCATTTAGCTACAATCATAATACAACAATATACATTCAAATTTTGTATGCTTATTCTCTTCATATAATTAAATATGAACTGTTGTATTGTTTTGAAAAATAAATTTATAGTAAATTTTTGTTAGCAGTTATAATTTTGGCAAATTTAAGAGTTGTTTTAGATTCCACCAAAAAATTATAATCATGCAATGATTTACGTAATGAAAACATGAAATATGAAATGATTTTATGCATGTTATAAAAATTTCGATAAGGGCTTTGATCTTTACTGAGAGGGCGCCAATTCTGTTCATTGCGCCCCCAATCACATCCCCACAATTCAGCAATGAGCTCTGAAAGTAAAAATATGAAAATGCGACATAGTAGATTAATTTAATTTTCTTATTTTCCAAACAATCTTCTTTTTCAATATATATGTTTAATATAGAAGGGCGCCTTAATTAACCGACTTCAAAGAAGGAGGAGGTTCTCTATTCGACCGATTTTTTTTTTTTTTTTTTTTTTGTATCTATGTTACCTCATATCTCCGCCAATTGTTAACCGATTTTGAAAATTTCTTTTGCATTTGGTTCAGTCTACCTTCCGATTATTCCCATTTTTTTTCATAGGTATTAGACCTTTTTGTTAGGTTTGTTCAGGCCTAACTTCTTTGTTTATGAACCGATTTCGATGATTCTTTTTTTTGTAAAGGGGGTGTCTTAGGGATGGTGCCATATTAATTTGGTCAAGTTCTGATGATATGATATATTAATAACATCACTAAAAACAGAAAAATAAAAATAATTTTTAAGAAAAAATAAAATCGACTTCAAAATGAACAACAAATAAAATACACTAAAAGTTATCAAATAAATATTATCTTATTTATTGAAGTCGGTGCCAAACATATACCTTTTATGAATCGCACTCGACGAATCTTAGTACGTTAGGTATAGTTTGTTTGGCACCGACTTCAAAAAGTAATTTCATGTTAATATTTCGTCGATCAGTTGTAACTAAATAAGATAATATTTATTTTATACCTTTTAGTGTATTTTATTGGTTGCATTTAATTTTTTGAAGTCGGTTTTATTTTTTTATTAAAAATTATTTTTTTTTTACTCTGAAGGTGCCCCCAAGTCCAAAAAATAAAAATAAATAAACGATGAAGACTTAAGCGACTGCTTGCCCCTTAATCCGGCCCTGCTCACACTTAAATTGTTCATTAATTAAGTTTTCGTATTTCTTTTATGCTATAGCATCATTTCGGTAAGTTTACTTTTAAAATTTGTATATAATTCGAACTAGTTGCAAATTCTGTCTGTAGGTGAGCAAATAGTTTCAAATTGTACCGTGGCGTGGCGCACTTATCAGCTCTACTTTGACATTTCATGACAGTTCCGTTATATGTAATCTTCATTTCAATATAATATCTAATATAAATATTATTACCTTTTAAAATATCAATATAATATTTTCTTAATGGTAATATTAATGTTCTAAGCAATAAATTATCAACTCCTTATCATTCTAATCCTGCTTGTTTTTTTCTTTTTCTTTTGATAGGTTGGCAAATTCGCCTGACAGCTTCCCTTCTGCTCACAAACTCACAGATGCGCAGTCAATTGAAATTTCGATTATTATTGTAAATATTATTGTAAATTTTGAATTATGGCCGAACGTGGAAAATATGACACGTTAAGAACACCGCCTCAAAATCCTCTCCTGTCATCAGCCGGGGTTGGATTTCCATTTGAAAACTTTACACGAAATACAATTTTAATGCCAGCCGCACCTGAACCTCAAATGCCACTTCCTGAAGGTAAAAAACAAAAACAATTCTATTTTCATTTTACATTAAAAAAAATATATTATATTAGCTTAAGAGTAGTTAATTATATTTTTTTCAAGATTTTTTTAGAAATATTATCTTATAAAATAAATACACACAGAATATAGTAAAACATATGGTAATGGTAATTTGTCGGGCATTTGTGTTTAATTAGATTTACCATATTACAATTTTCAAATCCTGAGCATTCTTTTAAAAAATACAAGTCTTTCGAAAAAAAATTAAATACACTCTATCGTGAATACACCGGCAAGAAAAATACGTCACATGGAAAAATAAATCTACAGTTATGTTGATTCATGAAAGAAAATCAATGAGGTTGACCTCTGCTTAATGCATATAAACATATAGGTTCATACTAGGCAGATCAAAAAGTCTGGATTAAGTGAAACAAGAAAACGTTTTTTTGGTCAAATTCGGTTTTATTTTTCAACTTGCATTCCTTTTAAGTCAATACAGCTAGTTCACCGTTTTTCTAACTTTTTATTATCCCGCCCGAAAAGTAATCTTTCGGAAGCTCTCCAAAATAAGCCTCAGTTTCAACTATTTGACTGAAATCGCTTACCGGTGAGCCATCTCTTCAGGTTTGGAAAGAGGTAAATGTCGCTGGGGGCCAGGTCTGGATGAGGAACCAGTTCAAATCCGATTTCGTGCAATTTTACCTACGCTCCTAACGATGAATTAGCAGCCGCATTGTCGTGATGATAGAGGATTTATTTCTCCTTCAAATGCGGCCGTTTTTCTGTGATTTCAATTTTCAAATGATCCAATAATGATGAATAATATGCGCCAGTTATGGTTTTACCTTTTTCAAAATTGTCGATGAATATTATTCCACGCGCATCCTAAAATACCGAGGCCATAACCTTTCCTGTCCATTTCTGAGTTTTTGGACGCTTCGGAGCACTTTCACCCGGAAAAACCCATTGTTTTGACTCTGGTGTGGAGAAATGGATCCATGTTTCATCCCTGGTTATGAATCTGCCCAAAAACTCCTTTGAATTTCGCGTAAACATTGCCAAATTCTGCTGGGAAGTATTAACACGAATTCGTTTTTGCTCCACTGTGAGCAATTCTGCACCATCTCGCGCAGAACTTTTTCATACCCAAAATATCATGTATGATATTGAACACAGTGCCATACGACATCATTGTGGTCTCAGCTAGCTCCCTCAATTTCACTTTGGGGTCGTTCAACATGATATCATGGATTTTTTGGGCGTTTTCTGCTGTCAGACCTCTTTTGGGCGTCCAGATCGTTCAACATCACTTGTACTTGTTCGGCCGAAACGAAAGTCAGAAAACCTTTGAACCATCTTCACTTTTGAATCATCTTCATTGACGGTGCAGAGTCCAGATAATACTTATCTAGCTTGGCTTTGGTCTCGGTTATCTTGAGTAAATAATAGTGTTTAATCAGAACACGAAACTAATATTTTTTCATTTTTAAAAAAACACGGAGGTTGGTTGCTTCTCACTGCTGTAACTGGTAAATGTGAAAACATGAATGGTTGAAATTTTGACAGACGTCTAATGAAGAATGAAGTTAGTTATGAATGATTCACATTGGTACATACTAGCCCCATTTCATAGGATTATTTAGGACTTTTTAATCTGCCTGGAATAACGAATATAAATATGTATAAGTATATATGGTTATTTTTTTGAGACTAGTTTCGAAGGTTTGAGTTTCATCATCAGTCTTTTTAATTATCAATATTTTATCTATTAAAGGAGACAATAAAAGAGTGTGTCTTCTGCTGGACAAATAAATTTTCTAATTTACACTCACCGGCAAAAAAAACGCAACACCTAATTTTTTTTTTAATTTTTAATGTTTTACTTTTATAATATCAATTTTTTAACAAAGTTAAAACATTTATATCATTTTTAAAGTCATTTTAAATAACTTTAAACACTTTTAATCTATATTATTAATAATTTAATTACAAATCTCTAACATTGTTTCAAAATATCAAATTTTCTTAAATTAGATTAATCAATATAATTTTTCCTGAAAATTAAATTTTGTGATTTCAGTTGAGAAAAATCATTAAAAGATGATCCGCTTGGTGATTATTGAGTGAAAATTAAGTGTGACAATTTAAACTTATATTAGAACTTTTTGAAAAAATAAACTTTAAGATACATTTTTAAACTTAAATTAAATTTTTTATAGTGAAAACAAAGATTTAAGTATTTCAACTAATATCTATGATGTCCTTTAAAGTTAAATTCATTTAATAAATTTTTTATATTTAAAATTGTCCTAGAAATTATATTAATGAATTTTATTTGTTCAAAGATAAATATTATAAAATTAAAATATACAAAATAAAAAAAATTAGGTGTTGCGTTTTTTTTGTCGGTGAGTGTATTTATAACAATTAAAAACAAAAGTTTTACTTTACAAGTCAATAATTAAGCCAATGTGGTTGTATGGTTGTCAAATCTGGGGAAGAGCCAGTAAATCTAACTTGAGTAAAAGAGCCCAATCGAAAATTCTCAGAGGCATATCAAATGCCCCCTGGTATATTACAAATGAAAGACTACACATTGATCTTGATGTGCCATCAGTTAGAGAGGTCATATGAAATCAATTCATTAAACACAAAAGAAAACTGGAAAATCACACAAACATATCGGCATTCGTTCTTTTGGATAACAGCGAAACAATCAGAAGAAGAAAGAAGTTTCATGTACTGGATTCAGAAGATCAAATGTTAACTTCAACTGGAAAAATAAATTCAATTAGGGAAGTTATCACTGGAAGACCCTCCCTTCAAGTCCATTTCTTTGTAATCAATTTTACTTAAAGCTAAATGTAATTTTAAGCTGATTGTAAATAAAAAAAAAAAAAAAAAAAATTATAACGACACTATATTTTCCAGGGGTTTGCCCTCTTCATTAGTCTATGGTATTACAATTGATTCACAGAAATTTATGTGATGAATCAATTCCTCTGAATCACTTGTAATAGACTGATGAAGAGGGCAAAGCCCTCAAAACAATAGTCTTGTTATAAATAAATTAAAACATTTATTTTTCCAACAGAAGACAAACTCTTTTATTGTCTCCTTTAAATTATAAAAATTCTGCTACTCTAGGCAAAAATAAACTTTCAATTTAATTTAATTTATTATTTCTCATGGGTTCAATTACATGATTCGTTATAGGCCAGTGATTCTCATCCTGGGTTCCACAAAGTGAGGTTTGGGGCTCCCAGTGCCTAGAGGTCAATAAAAGAAAAATTAGAAAAACAAAAATACTAGTTAGTAGTATCACCCCTCAAAAAATTTGTCATGTAAAGAAAAAAATATTAAATTGAGTCTAACTAAGTATTACCTTATAGTCCAATAAAACCAATGATAGAATACGCTCCTGAACTAGCTTCCCACATTTGTTTTACACTCTGTTCTGTATACATATTTATTTTTGTTATAATATATGCAGTGCCGTTCCTGGGGTGGCGAACGCCTGCGTGCAAGAATAATTTTGTGCGCCCCTATATACTATACTTAATTACTATATTTTTCTAATCATTTTTAGTTTGAGGTTTAAACTGAATAGTTTCCTTATAGACTAAAGTCACTTTAGTGTAAGTGTTTGGTTATGAAAATGGGCGTAATAAAATAAAACAACGAAAAAATATGACAAAAAATTTATTTTCGACATCAAATAAAATAGACTATTAACGTACAATATAGGTCATAAATAAAACACGTCCATACGGAAATTAACAAAAAATCTAATATAACTCAATTCACTCAACTGAGCGAATTGAGTTAAAACTCTCAAACGGCGCTCAACGCAAACAAATCCGTTAACTTGAAAATGTGCAAGATCTGTCTAATACCTAAGTACCTAATTATCAAATAACAAGGTAGTTTTAGAACATAACACGTCTTGCTTTTGCAGATGCAAGCTCATTGATCATTTCATTGTGATCGATGGCTTCACATATTTTATTTTATTTTTATTTTAG
This sequence comes from Forficula auricularia, assembly GCA_024734495.1. Classification (NCBI taxonomy): domain Eukaryota; kingdom Metazoa; phylum Arthropoda; class Insecta; order Dermaptera; family Forficulidae; genus Forficula; species Forficula auricularia. The sequence goes on from JALMQS010000891.1 coordinate 509,237, forward strand.
TAAATTCCAGTGTAGAAGTTACTTCTTATATTAGTTTACTGTTTCTTCCTGTAATCAAAGTTTACAGCTTTGCTATAATTTGATTTTTAATACCTTTAATGCCGATTTTTCTTCCAATTAGAAAGAAGTGCGTTTTTGCAAGAGTAGCGAATAGTTGAATTTGGCGCCCCTTAAATTGGGCGCCTGCGTGCGGGGCATTCGCTGCATACCCGCCAGGAACGGCACTGAATATATGTATAATTTATTTGCATCAAGCAGACAACAACATCATTGATTTCCCAAAACAAAACAAAATCTTTTCAATTACAGTTATTTTGGTTTAACTGTTTTATTTTTGGTTCCACAAGATATAAGGGTTCATTGGCTAACTACTAATAACATCAGCCTTTTGCTCTGGCTCATTGTGTTGTTGTGTTGTTGCAGTAAACATTTGAAATTGTGCCATTTGTTGTTTCATCACTCGTCAAAATCTAATTTATATTACAAACAATCGTGATCCATAAATATGATATGAGACTTTTATCCCACTATTTTAGGGTGATTCATGATAAATCTCACATGAGATTTTTATACCAACATACAAATCTGAGCTGCTTGCAGTGTTGGATTACCTAATAATTAATATGAAATTTAAATGGCTTGGATGCCTACTGGATATGTTAATTTTTAAAGAAAGATGAATACAATTCATTTGCTTCTTTCCAGTAATTTTTTATTAATTCAAATGGTTAATCCAGATATTTCGAGAGAGCTCATATTGTTGAGCTGGAGGTTTCCACTGAGGAAGAGGTGCCGTAGTGCTCTCGAAATATCTTTTTTTTTATGATTATGATGAGAGAAGGAGTTACACTAAAAAGGTGCAACCCCTAAAGGCCTGGGTTGGCCCCTCCATCGTCAAAAGAAGAAGAAAGAATTTTATGGGTTGGGCGGGGGTCGAAGGTATCTGTGGATACGGGTCTTAAATAGCTGAAGGTTATAAGTCGCGGGAAAGATGGTGGCAGGGAGCGAGTTCCAGTCTCTGGAGGTCATAGGGATAAAAGAGTTGGCGAAAGCGCTTGTTCGACTTTTTATCCAATTTGAAAGCGAAGGGGGTGCTGAGCGTTAGAAAACCGCGTGTTTCTCGTAAAGAGGGCATTAGGGGGGATAATTGATTTCAGCTCGACTGAACAGACACCGTGATAGTATCTGTAGTACAGGGAAGGATCTGGATTAACCATTTGAATTAATAAAAAATTAAAAATTACTGGAAAGAAGCATTTGAATTTTATTCATCCTCCTTAAAAAATTACCTAACAATTGCAGAAGGCTGAGTTGGTTAATTTATTAATTAATTTCTCTATTTAGATATTCATTTTGGAGACTGAAGGATAGATATAAGGATAAATAAAAATATTTTTTTTATTTTTATAATCTCTTATGGGAATAAATACATTTTCGAAATATGTTTTTTTTATATATATTTTTTGAAAATATATTAAAAATATAAAATTTTTGTGTTAAAATTTATATAAAGTTTATGTTTTCTATATATTCTAAAATATAATTATTTTTATGTCGCTCTAGTATAATTTGTTTTATGTTTTAACTATGTTTCAAAGATATAGAGAATTGATTATTATTCCGAGGGACGAAATAAAACTAATTCAATTTAAATCATTAACTTGTCAGAAATTTGAGCTGGCATCAGCCATTCGAGCTGAAATGTTTCTTTTGAGCCCAAGACAGAGAGAACTTATTAGACCGAAAGTAAATCAACATTTTCTAATCCATAAAATATTATAACATATACACCTGTTTTCAGCCTTATGAGACCCAGAGTATATAATCCCTACCAAAACATTCTATGAAAAACAGACCAAGTTCGAAAAAGTAGTGAAATCTTCTAGTGTGCAGCCAAGTTAAATTCGCCAGAATAATTAAGTTGAGAAATATACTATTTTCTCAACTTAATTATTCTTGGCGAATTTAACTCCGACTACACACTAGATTTCACTACTTTTCCGAACTTGGTCTGTTTTTCACAGAATGTTTTAGTTGGGATTTCTCTGCTTTTTGTAAGCTATGAGGAAGCCCCTTGGTCCAAAGGGCTAGACTTTTTATTTTTGACCCCCCCTTCCCCATTTGGTTAGTTTTTGCATTTCTAGCCTTCTAGGGGTCTACAGAATATGTATACAAATTTGGTTGAGTTTGGTCCAACGGGCTAGAATTTTCATTCCCCCCCACCCCACCATTTTGAAGGGGTTGAAAGATAGAAAGTTTGGATTTTTGGAATTTTTCCTTTGTTTGTGTCCCAAACTCTACTAGCAGGCGAAATTTCATGATGCTGGAATGATTGGAAGTACCCTATAGGTTTTGATGACCTGTCAGTGAGTGAGTGCCAAAATTAGCTATTTTCTCAGGTCCATATCACAGAATCCATTTAAGCTATATTATTGAAATTTGGTACTCTCCTCAAGATGGATTACATAATTACATGTGAATAATTTCAGCTCTGTATCTCAATTGGGTTCCGAGCTGCAGCCTCGAAATGGTTCGTGTAAATAGCGTACAGCGTGTACGGCCAAGCCAATGCTCGAACTTAGCCTGTGCACGCTGTGCGCTTTGATAGTAGGTACTATATATGATTGATAACTTTTCTTCAGACAAATGAGGAAACATTATAAAAATATTAAAATAATAATGCAAGAATAATTGTTATTTATTTGTTATGTTTTAAATAATTCTCAAGGATTTTTAAGATAACTTCTAATACAAATTTTATATTTCTTTTAATCTTATTAAAACGCATTTAAACATAATTTTTTTATAAATATTGATAAGAGAGATAATCATTATATAATCAAACTAACTATTGAATCTACACAATATACAAAAATATCTTATCTAAATTTCTACTTTATATATATATATATATTGAATAAATAACTTTATTAATTAAAATCTTAAATTAATACATAGATAGGTGCAAGAGGTTCTCATTCTGTTTAATAACTGTTGTACAACTAGTGGTATGCGAGAGTTCTCTGTTTAGTACAATGATTCTCAACCTGGGTTCCGCGAAACCCCATGGTTCCACAAAGGGAGGTTTGGGGTTCCCCGGGCCTAGAGATCAATAAAAGAAAAAATAGAAAAGCAAAAATAGTAGTTAGTAGTTCAACCTTCAAAAAATTTGTCATGTAAAGAAAAAAAAATACTAAATTTAGAGTCTAAGTATTACCTTATAGTCAAATAAAACCATTGATACTTAAGAATGCGACGAAGATCAGTATTATTGTCTCAGTGATACCATTTTTGTTGTTCTAAAGTTCCTTAACTTTCTTATAATATAATACGATTACGTTACATTAGTAACAAAATGAAAACACAATTTAAATTGTTTTATTATTATTTTGTTATTAATAACGTTTGAAATAATATTGCTTTTCAAATAGATGAGAATATTATATATATGAGTATACATTGAATATGTAAAAAAAAACTTGTCCGATCCGAAAGGGGCATATGGGTACCCCAATGACATTACCAAAAAAATTTAATAATAATATTATTCATGAAAATAAAAATGTTAGGTATTGTAATTTAAAATGCACCTTTTTTGTAGGGACCCAATTTCCCCAAAATCTAACAAATCTTTAAAATGTGGCAACACCGTCATCGGCGGCGGTATGTTCTATTTGGAAGCTATAAAAGTAGTATTGATGTTTATATTCTGACGGAAAATTGGTACCGAGACATTTCAGCCCCCGACAAAATATCCCCCGGCATAATATCTCATGACAAAATAACCCTTCCCCGCGTGAATCTTATGAGTAATGCAAATCGACTCCGGTTCGGTTAATATACTATATTCAGTTCGGCTCAGTTGGGTTGGTATAGCTCTTTTCGGGCTGATTTTTAGACGGTTCGGTTGACGTCAGCCAACCGAACCGTCTAAATGCCAGCCCGAAAAGGAGCTATACCAACCCAACCGAGCCGAACTGAATATATATTAACCGAACCGGAGTCGATTTGCATTACTCATAAGATTCATGCGGGGAAGGGTTATTTTGTCATGAGATATTTTGTCTGAAGGATATTTTGTTGGGGATATTTCGTCGTGGGAAATTTTGTCGGGGGATATTTTGTCGGGGGATGTTTTGTCGGGGGATGTTTTGTCGGGGATATTTTGTCGGGGGCTGAAAAGTCGCGGACTCCGGAAAATTAAATATCTCACATTTTAGTGCTCTGGGGTTCCTCAGAAATAAATAAAAGTGCTCTAGGGTTCCTCGTTCTACAAAAGGTTGAGAAACACTGGTATAGTACATACTTGGATCATTTTTTAAGACTATTGTTTCGAAAGTATGTCTTTATCTTCATTTCAATTTGAATTCAATTCTGACTAAATCCACAATAAATTTTCATGTGAAATATTAAATATTATATTAAACTGAAGATGAACGCATCTTTCCGAAACTTCATTTAAACATAATTTGTAGATCTTAAGTATAGGTAGCTGCTGCTTTGATTTTTTTTACGTTGCCACTTGTTTGATGTGTACTGTTCTTCGTCTCCTACAGATCACAATACAAGCAATGATTGTAATTAAAAGGGCAATAAATAATAAAACTCCTAGGGAGATAGCTGCAATTTCCCCTACTGATAAAATTCCATCTGAAACAAATATTTTTCAAATATTATTATTATTAAAGAACGAATTTTGTTAAATTTTATTTTTAATGTGTATATTTCTAAAAATTACCACTAAATTAAATTGAAATTACCTGTTGAACTAATTGTATAACTGATTGAATTTCCACCCACGTCAAATGCCTTGAGAAGTAATTTATTTTGACAACAGCTTGCCGAATAAGTCGCTCCTATTTCACTTCTTGTTCCTGCAATAAATGGCTCGCGGAAAAGCAAACCTGATGGCTCAGCAACTATTTGCAAAAGACCTATTTTTTAAACAAAAAATAAAACAATATCAATGAGATGAAATTTTTAATTTTGAAGCGTTTTTCAATTTAAAATCTGTTCTAATATAAAAATTTGACTTAATTCAAATTTCTTTTACTAATGTGGAAAATAAATTAGTTTATTTCTGGATGAATTAAATGTTGCCTGAACGAGAATCAGGCTTATTTTTAGGCTTGAAAACCTTAACTATTTTTCATGGTATACATAATATTTGTTATCCTACACTTTTTAAAAATGAATTATATTTGTAAAATATTTAAAAAAAAAGAGTGAACTTTTGTTTTTCATTTTTATATATTAGACCCTTAAGGACGTTCCCTAATAAATCGATTTTCTTGCAATCCTTTTAAAACTTTGAATACACATATTTATAAGTGTCCTTTATACGTAGAAATTTTTTTCAATAGCTCTTGCGGCACTAAATTTATAAATATTGGCCATTGAAATTTGCATATTTAACATGCGAACCCTATCCCGATTGATGTAAAACCGACTGTTTCATTAAATAACAATCATAATTTTCTTGAAATTATTTTTAAAAACTGAGAATCATTAACTGAAGATATTACAAATATTTGTCTGTTAAAATAATTGTATCAAGCGGTATTCGTTTTGTATGAAAAATGTTAAAAGTTAGGTACTTTTGATGGTTTTCATTTTTTCTCTCGAGGCATGGCAAGTGAGAGATGGTGGCTTGGCAACGTCTCACTAAAATCACTCAATTTTTCCATATCTAAAAAACTTCTGAAGTTGTGCTGATGCATTTGAGATTTTTAGCTAAATCTCTCAACCTAACTATACTGTTCTCATTTGGAATTTCGCATTGAACTGTTTCATGAAGTATTTTTTTTATTCTTTGTCTTTTAGCGTCGGAAAGAATGCCTTGTTGACAGATCCAAGAAACGACGCAATGAAAATATGTTTGCCTTTCTGCGCATGTGAGAGTAGGGAAAAGAGCGAACTGCTTCTGAGATATATTAGGGAACGTCCTTAAACTGACATCAAATGAATGAATCATCTAACCCTTTAACTGCGGGGTTTTTTTATAAACCACATGCTAAAATTATTTGAAACGTTTTTGTTTTTGCCGAGAGTAGCAGAGTTGTTGATTCACAAAGAGAAACAAAGAGGTTCTCCTCTGCTTGATGCAAATAAACATATATATATCGAGATGATATATCTGTATATATATTATTTATTTGTTTGACATAAATATTGTTTGAAATAAATAATATATATACAGATATATCATCTCGATATATATATGTGTGTATGTTTATTTGCATCCAAGCAGAGGAGAACCTGCTTTGAAAAGTTGAAAAGTTTTGTGTTTGCCGAGAGTAGCAGAGTTGTTGATTCACAAAGAGAGAAACAAAGAGATTTGTGCCTTCATGCTTGATGCAAATAAACATATACACATATATATCAAGATGATATATCTGTATATAGGTTGTGATAAACCTGGACTTAGCAAATAATTTATTGTTTATTTTACTTCGCCCGGACTGCGCTCTGAATTCCAAGCTACCCTTGCAACTTCCTCCTCAAGGTCTGAAGACGAGACAATACAAGAGTAGGATGCTCGCAACAAAATGCCGTTTACGAGCAGGGTGTACTTGGGAGATAATCTACTAGAGTGCTTAGACGCTCTATAAATTATATTAAAAGGCGCAATGCAGAATTGTAAAGGTGTTAATGGTCTTTACCTGCTTCGCTAAGTTGCGCCCTTTTGTTGGTTCTTAAAGGATGTTATTGTGATTAGCCCCCCGTTAATTAAGTGAAATATTGATGAGGCTAAAGATGCTGCACAGGGAAGTACCTTATGGAACAGATACTTGAAAAGATAAACCAAAAATCAACCTGGTAGATAATTTTCTTTATAATTGAGGGTAAAACGAACTGGAGTGATCAGTTACCTGGAATTGGAAGCTGAAAAGAAGAAAAAATCTTATTGTCTATGGAGACGGATTGATCATAGAACCAGGTAAAATTAATTCAATTCAAATAACTAGAATTTGTTTATATTAAAAATATTGTTTATTTATAATAATTGGAAATCGTGACTTTACTAAGTTTACCTTGTAAACAAAATTTATCAATTATAAATTTGTTGGTAACTTAAGGTAAGTAATTATATTAATGATAACAATAATAAAAATAATTTATCACGATATTTCAATGGTGAACAATTAATTCTTCACTTGAGAATAATCAAGAATTGAAGTTAAAATGTTATTGTAAACAATCTATTCAAAATTGGTTCTAATAATACATTAATTAAATGTAAACAATGAATTATCGATTGGTACAACCCAATTGACTGGAAATTTAAATTTTAATATAAAATAATTTATTCAAATTAATTATCACTATTAAATTAATCAAAACTGTACAGAATTGATTGTTCACTTGAGAAAATAATTAATTGGGAAGTCAGTATTAATAAAAATTAATATTCAAAAGCCCTAATTCCTTCAGTCAAATTTTGACAGGTGAGTTATAATATTTAGTTTTATTTAATTTTTTTAAATTTGGTATAAATAGTTTTATTATCTAATTATATGCAATTAGCAGTCTTTATCAGTTAATTTAATCTATATGTAATTATTTAGTTTTGGTTTATTTGATTTAACCATTCATTAATGTTGATGACATGGTTTGTTTATTTACATATTTTGACAGTTGTCAAATACTATTTGTTTTGACAGATGTCACTCGCTTCCCTGATTCATTTGACGTCAAATATACTGCCTGATTACACTTCAATCAGGTGTTTAACTCTTTCAAATTTTCACACAAATCTTAATTTAATTAATTAAATTAAACAATTTCAACCTTTGGTCGTAATCATGTATTTCTTATAATATTATTAATTTTAATTTAAAATAAATTTTCTCAATAAAGGTTATTATTATATTTTGGTAATTTGCTGCAACAACACATCCGCTAAATAATAATTGCGATTATTTAATTTAAACGTTTTATGAATAACTGGTATTGGAATACGCTTCAATGCATATTCAATTGATTTAATGATTTATTGTGAAGAATGGATCGGAATTTTGTCTGTGATTTGTGTCACTATTCTCTTGACCACTAGGTAGGTTTTATTGAAATGGAGCTGTCAACTGCTTCGGATACTACCGACCCATTTGGGAACCATACATTTACTAGAAGTAAACTTGTTTTGTTTACTTTTTTAATAGTGCAGTGACAATTCCCATAAATTATCACCCAAGGTTTCAAATATTTTGATCACATGACACAGCGTGGGTCCGCCATCTTTCTTTAGTATTTTTCAATTACCAGATAATTTTAATTTTAATATTTAAAAATATTGCATTTAATTCAAGGGTTTTTTTTTTTCGAATGTTTTATTGCA